>JAENPR010001103.1:0-218872 GCA_018135685.1 Themeda triandra | reverse complement strand
AGTTCCTACGACCCGAGCCAAATTTATGGATAAAGTCCTTAACCTACCATAAGTAAAGTTCAATTTCCTTTCTTCTACCAACACGTACGCTGACTCTCCCTCTACCTATATGGATTCGATTATTTATGCACACACTTATTCATGCAATAGCAAACGCAAAAAAAAAGGGTTTTGCCATTGCATTGCAACTAAAATAAAAGTCCACAAGTTTTGATTTTTGCAATTACCGTGTGACCAAATGTCAAATCTCGGGTAATTTGCCATTCGGCCGTTTATTGTCTTTGTGCAAGAAAACCCGTATTCGTATAGTAAACAAATTTCTGCAGCTTGTTTTGTGCCAAAGTTGTGTATGCAAGTGTGCGGAATATATTTTATGCAGCAAATAACAATGGGTTGTGCATGTAAACAGCACTTATTTATGCTTTCTATTGAACACGACATGGTTGTGTGTGCTGTTCAACCAAATCATCATGCGGTTATTCAAAGAGCGTGTAAGCATTAGTTGTTTGTGCATGCATATAATATACATATAGTAATTTATGTGTTTGGTCCAGGTAGCAAATAGGCTGGCCAGTAGAGTAGTGTTACCTAACTTATCTGTATGCACCATTTCTTTGCCGGCATATGCATATATGTGAAGCTTTGTATGCATCCGGAATTTGTTTAATACACATATGGAATGGACTATTTCCGTCCGTCTGTATGTATAATGCGCTTTTTTTTTGTCCATTGCCCGGCCGATATTGATGAAGCCATGCATCGTGCCAAAGAAGGGAATGCAAATCCCTACAATGAAACAAAGTGCCTACGCCTTTTACATGCGCTATTCTAGAAAGGTTGGTGTTCGGTGTCTTCTATAGTACATGTATTCATTAACAAAGTTACTACTTCTATAAATATGAATCTACCATCGGCAATTGTGATGGTATGTAAAAAGATATCGGTACACGTCTTATTAACCAATGACTACATACTACTATATAAAGTTGATGTTTAGGGTGCTTCAATGTAGGTTTGATTCCTTTTTTACCCAAAGTGACCAAAATTTCTTATGGATTCTCTACCTACCATAAGCAAACTTCAATTCTCTTCTACAAACACGTACGTTCAGTGACTCTCCCTCTACCTATATGGATTCATTATTTATGCACATCCCGCCAATAGCAAAAAAAAAAGTGGCTTTTGCCATTGCATTGCAACTAAAAAAAAGTCCACAAGTTTTGATTTTTGGTAATTAATGTGTGACCAAATGTCAAATTCTAGTAATTTGCCATTCGCCATTGTCTTTGTGCAAGAAAACACTTATCCGTATAGTAAACAAATTTCTTGCAGCTTGTTTTGTGCCAATGTTGTGTATGCAAGTATGCTGAATATATCTTATGCATAACAATGGGTTGTGCATGTAAACAACATTTATGCTTTCTATTGAACACGACATGGTTGTGTGTGCCGTTCAACCAAATCATCATGCGTTTATTCAAAGAGCGTGTGGGCATTAGTTGTTTGTGCATGCATATATATATACATATAGTAGGTATTTATGAATTTAGGTCTAGTATATTGTTACCTAACTTATCTCGTATATGCACCATAAATTCTTTACCGGCATATGCATATATGTGAAGCTTTGTACGCATCAAGAAATTTGTTTAATACACATATGGAATGGACTATTTCCCGTCATCTTGTATGTATAATGCGCTTTTTTTTGTCCATTGCAAATGGTGATATTGATGAAGCCATGCATCGTGCCAAAGAAGGGAATGCAAATTCCCCACAATGAAACGTTCCTACGCTTTTTACAAGGGCTATGCTAGAAAGATTGGTGTTCAGGGTGTCTTCATAGTACACAAATGATTAACAAAGTTACTACTTCTATAAATATGAATCTACCATCGGCAATTGTGATGGTATGTAAAAAAAGATACCGGTACACGTCTTATTAACCAATGACTACATACTACTATATAAAGTTGATGTTTAGGGTGCTTCAATACACGAATATAATTATTATAGGTTTGATTCCTTTCCCCCCCATGGCAAAGTTCCTACGACCGAGCTTCTAAGGTTTCTTATGGAAATTTCTTATGGATTCCTCTAACTACCATAAGTAATTTCGATTCTTTCTACAACACGATTCAAAGACTCTCCCTCTACCTATATGGATTCGATTATTCATGCACACTTATTCATGCAAATCCAAAAAAGGGCTGTTGGACATTGCATTGCAACTAAAAAAAAGCCCACATGTTTTGATTTTTACAATTAATGTGTGACCAAATGTCAAATTCCGGTAATTTGCCATTCGCCGCTATTGTCTTTGTGCAAGAAAACCCTTATCGGATAGTAAACAAATTTTTGCAGCTTGTTTTGTGCCAAAGTTGTGTATGCAAGTGTGCTGAATATATTTTGCATAACAATGGGTTGTGCATGTAATAACTTATTTATGCTTTCTATTGAACACGACATGGTTGTGTGTGCTTTTTCAACCAAATCATCATGCGGTTATTCAAAGAGCGCATGGGCATTAGTTGTTTATGCATGCATATATATATATATACATATAGTAGGTATTTATGAATTTGCTCCATTAGCAAATAGGCTGGCGAAGTATAGTGTTACCTAATTTATCCGTATATGCACCATTCTTTGCTGGCATATGCATATATGTGAAGCTTTGTATGCATCAAGAAATTTGTTTAATACACATATGGAATGGACTATTTCCTGTCATCTTGTATGTATAATGCAGTTTTTGTTTTGTCCATTGGGAAATTTTACCGATATTGATGAAGCCATCGTGCCAAAGAAGGGAATGCAAAGTCCCTACAATGAAACGTGCCTACGCCTTTTACATGCGCTATTCTAGAAAGGTTGGTGTCTGGTGGTGTCTCTATAGTACACAGGGCCGATTAACAAGTTACTACTTCTATAAATATGAATCTACCATCGGCAATTGTGATGGTATGTAAAAAAAGATACCGGTACACGTCTTATTAACCAATGGCAAAGTTCCTACGTTGATGTTTAGGGTGCTTCAATGTAGGTTTGATTCCTTTTTCCCCCATGCCAAATTTCTTATGGATTCCTCTACCTACCATAAGTAAAGTTCAATTCTCTTCTACAACACGCACGCTCGACTCTCCCTCTACCTATATGAATTCACTTATTCATGCACATCCCGCCAATAGCAAACCAAAAAGTGGTGTTGACATTGCATTGCAACTCTACTAGTAATAAAAGTCCACAAGTTTTGAATTTTCTACAATTAATGTGTGACCAAATGTCAAATTCTAGTAATTTGCCATTCGCCGTCGTTGTCTTTGTGCAAGAAAACACTTATCCGTATAGTAAACAAATTTCTGCAGCTTGTTTTGTGCCAATGTTGTGTATGCAAGTATGCGGAATATATCTTATTTAACAATGGGTTGTGCATGTAAATAACTTATTTATGCTTTCTATTGAACACGACATGGTTGTGTGTGCTGTTCAACCAAATCATCATGCGGTTATTCAAAGAGCGTGTGGGCATTAGTTGTTTGTGCATGCATATATATATACATATAGTAGGTATTTATGTGTTTGGTCCAAGTGTTAGGTAAGAGTATATTGTTACTTAACTTATCTCGTATATGCACCATAAATTCTTTACCGGCATATGCATATATGTGAAGCTTTGTACGCATCAAGAAATTTGTTTAATACACATATGGAATGGACTATTTCCGTCATCTTGTATGTATAATGCAGCTTTGTTTTTGTCCATTGCAGCCGAACATATTGATGAAGCCATGCATCGTGGCAAAGAAGGGAATGCAAATTCCCCACAATGAATCGTGCCTACGCCTTTACAAGGGCTATGCTAGAAAGGTTGGTGTTCGTGGTGTCTTCTATAGTACACAGTGGCTGATTAACAAAGTTACTACTTCTATAAATATGAATCTACCATCGGCAATTGTGATGGTATGTAAAAAAAGATACTGTACACGTCTTATTAACCAATGACTACATACTACTATATAAAGTTGATGTTTAGGGTGCTTCAATGTAGGTTTGATTCCTTTCCCCCGTGGCAAAGTTCCTACGACCGAGCCAAATTTCTTATGGATACGGTACCTCTAACTACCATAAGCAAACTTCGATTCTCTTCTACAAACACGATTCAGTTGACTCTCCCTCTACCTATATGGATTCACTTATTCATGCACACACTTATTCATGCACATCCCGCCAATAGCAAAAGGGCTTTTGCCATTGCATTGCAACTAAAAAAAAGCCCACATGTTTTGATTTTCTACAATTAATGTGTGACCAAATGTCAAATTCTCGTAATTTGCCATTCGCCGCTATTGTCTTTGTGCAAGAAAACCCTTATCTCGTATAGTAAATAAATTTCTTGCAGCTTTGTTTTGTGCCAACATGCGTATGCAAGTATGCTGAATATATTTTATGCCGGAAATAACAATGATTGTGCAGTTCAACCAAATCATCATGCGGTTATTCAAAGAGCGCGTGGGCATTAGTTGTTTATGCATGCATATAGTAGGTATTTATGAATTTGCTCTAGTGTTACCTAATTTATCCGTATGCACCATTCTTTGCTGGCCTATGCGTATATGTGAAGCTTTGTATGCATCGGAACTTTGTTTAATACACATATGGAATGGACTATTTCCCGTCCGCTTGTATGTATAATGCAGTTTTTGTTTTGTCCATTGCACCGGGATATTGATGAAGCCATGCATCGTGCCAAAGAAGGGAATGGAAGTCCCTACAATGAAATGTTCCTACGCCTTTTACAAGCGCTATTCTAGAAAGGTTGGTGTTCGTGGTGTCTTCTATAGTACACGTGGCTGATTAACAAAGTTACTACTTCTATAAATATGAATCTACCATCGGCAATTGTGATGGTATGTAAAAAAAAAAAGATACTGGTACACGTCTTATTAACCAATGACTACATACTACTATATACAAATATTGATGTTTAGGGTGCTTCTATACACGAATATAATTATTATAGGTTCGATTCCTCCACCCCACACCCCCCCCCCCCATGGCAAAGTTCCAACGACCTGTTTAGGGTGCTTCTATAGGTTCGATTCCTTCCCCCCATGCCAAATTTCTTATGGATTCCTCTACCTACCATAAGTAAAGTTCAATTCTCTTCTACCAACACGTACGTTCGTGACTCTCCCTCTACCTATATGGATTCGATTATTTATGCACACCACCAATAGCAAACCAAAAAAGTGGTGTTGGAGATTGCATTGCAACTCTACTAGTAATAAAAGTCCACAAGTTTTGAATTTTTGCAATTATCGTGACCAAATGTCAAATTCTCGTAATTTGCCATTCGCCACATTGTTGTCTTCGTGCAAGAAAACCCTTAACCGTATAGTAAACAAATTTCTTGCAGCTTGTTTTGTGCCAAAGTTGTGTATGCAAGTATGCGGAATATATCTTATGCAGCAAATAACAATGGGTTGTGCATGTAAACAGCACTTATTTATGCTTTCTATTGAACACGACATGGTTGTGTGTGCTGTTCAACCAAATCATCATGCGGTTATTCAAAGAGCGTGTGGGCATTAGTTGTTTGTCCATGCATATATATATACATATAGTAGGTATTTATGTGTTTGGTCCAAAAGTAGCAAATAGGCTGGCCAATAGTATAGTGTTACCTAACTTATCCGTATATGCACCATAAATTCTTTACGGCATATGCATATATGTGAAGCTTTGTACGCATCAAGAAATTTGTTTAATACACATATGGAATGGACTATTTCCTGTCATCTTGTATGTATAATGCAGTTTGTTTTTGTCCATTGCGGCCGGGCGATATTGATGAAGCCATCATGCCAAAGAAGGGAATGCAAATTCCCCACAATGAATTGTGCCTACGCCTTTTACAAGGGCTATGCTAGAATGGTTGGTGTTCAGGGTGTCTTCTATAGTACACAGGGCTGATTAACAAGTTACTACTTCTATAAGTATGAATCTACCATCGGCCAAGGATCCAGCCACAAGACAAGGAAGCTGAACCTTGGGGTTTTCAGCATTGGTGAAGTATATATTATTCAAGTACAAACAACAACTCCTAAGCAAATAAATGGCGCCGTACACGAGACCGATGTGCATCTAAATTTTCCATCGTCAACATATGAATCATGTGGTGGGCCGCAAAGAATCCGCATCTCATGTCCAAGTTTTGCTGCAAGCACTGCGATCATATGATCAAACATGGTCAATAATATGATTAAAACACTGATTCACAACTACAAGTTAATTAAGCACTCTTAACTGGAATTTTCATGGCATGTGTCAACTTGAATTTTGTCTTCCCTTTCTTCACCTTGACCGGTAATTTAACCAGGCCCTACACACCCAAAGAATTGTTATAAACATTTGTTCGAGTCAAGAACATATTTAACAAAGAGAGAAGGTTGGAAAATACTAACTCATCTATCACGAAATCAAAGTCGCCAAGTCGTCTTCACGCCTCTATTGGAGTCAATGTACAACACCTTGTTCCATTCGGGAACGATGACGATAACAATCCAGTGCCGACCAGAGTTATACGCAAATATCACATATTTTTCCTTGCCCAATGCCATTAGGCGCTTTTCCAGATACGCCATGCTGTAAGCTCTATCCCTTGTCAGGGTGCACTTAGACATTGCATCTGGATCAAGAAAGAGAACTGGCTTCGAATTCTTCATAGATACTTGAGCGAGGTACCTAGGAATAAAGAAGAATGTAGAAAAATCAATTTAGCCAGCAATGTACATATTTTCAAGAGTATCCCCACCTAAAAATGGAAGTCTAAAAGAGAAGAAATTGCACATACAAATAAGTTATTACGCGAAGAGTTGCCATATCCAATGCATCTTGTGTGAGGAGGTCATACACGTACGAATATCCCATGACAACAATATCAATCTCACGGAAGAAATATTCGGGAGGCACCCTACAAGATATACCAAGGTTTTCATTCACTACAACCGCATCCATGTAGTAGTTATGAAGAGCTAGACAACCAGTCCGAGCTTCTCAAGTTGTTCATCTTCAAGCATTCGCTGCCCAAAATTGAATTTTGGGTTGCCATTTATCCATAGATCGTGACATCCGATAGGGTCCGCCTCCTCCTTTTGCCAGTTGCTTGAGACCCGACTCGCTTGCCTTGTTTGGTCTTACCGTTGGGGGTCCCGCCGTCTGCTGCCGTTGACACCAACCGGCTCGCCTCGTTTGGTGTTACTCTTGGGGTGTCCGCCCGTCGTCGTCGCTTCTTGAAACCCACTCCGCCGCCGCGGGCCGTCGCCGCTTGAAACCCGCCCTCGCTGGCCTTGTTTATGTGTGGACATACTAGTTTGTTTCTTGCCTGTCTCGCTCCTTTGAAGATTCACTGACCACGTGTACACTCCACTTTCTCATCTTGTAAGGATGCAAAAAGACTGCGTACAAGATCACTCCGCTTGGTTTGGACTGAAGATGCTGATGATCTTTTACTACTATTATTTTGATTCTTGCCTTCTGCATGCCCCTCATCAGCATGATTTCCTACTATAAGGGGACTATTCAGTTGCACTTGCTCATCATATAGTGAAGCTGAAACACTGCTAGCAAGGTTCTTCAGATTGATTTTGGCTGACCTACCCCTTTTACAGACCTCCTCTTCGGATATCACAATTTCGAGACTTCCTCCACCGGACACTATGGAACAAAGCCTCCCCAAGAGTGGTTATGTCATCACTTGGGGGAGGTTCAACTCAAAGCTTTCATATCCCTCGCTTACATGATCTACTTGTACAACAAAGAAATCCATCCTATACAGAACTGAATTTAACTCGCTTTGATGTGGGAATACTTCACCGCTTGCTACATCCACTCGATAACCTCGAGGGTAGCTTACAAGTGTACAATATGTAGGAACTGTGAGAAGGTCCACAAGATTTGGATATGCATCATCTCCGTCCAACCGTACATTGTTGCGGTCGCATTCGAGGGTGAGGCACGGCCGCCGTACTTAGCACTTAAAGAGGGAAGGATATGGGAGGGCCGACCACTCCACTTTGACATAGCGCTGATGACATCTTTAAATAAGTCATTATGAAGTTTATCCAAATCCGCATCATCTAAACGCTTCCTCTTTCTATACATCTCAGAGCAATTCGGCCAATATTTCCAACCACAATAACTAGACACACCACGCATGCGCCCTGTCCGTTCTGGGCCCAACACCTGGGTGAGCACATCTTTATCCCTGATCCAAGTGTCTGTGAGCCCTGAAGAATCAATTTCAGCTTGTTTCTCTACAATTTGCTCAGAGACCCTTTTAGCAGACTCCGACACACATCCAATCTTAGCGGAACCTTCAGAAATAGACAACCTACCATGTCCACGCAGATAATCCCTACAACACCAAATAGGATATTTGAGCCAAGGATTCTTGATGCCATCGCGGCTAATTTCCTATCCTCTTTCTCCCACTTTACAACTGCCCCATCATACCCCGTCCTGTCCCCGTGCAAGGGTTATGCTTGAGCTTCTCCCGAATCTCCTTGAATTTCGCACTTGTTTCCTTTGCTTCTTCACTATCTTTCAATCTCACAAATTCCTCCCAAACTTCAGCGGAATGTTTGGGTACTTCTCCCCGGGATTCAAACCTTTCCGACAAAGTTACATACTAGTTCATTTTTGTAGGTTCTATAACTATGGTATATCATCCGAATCAACCGAAGTATCCCGCATCCCTCACTCGATGATTCAAATTGCAATGAAGGCAAGACATAGTCCTTAATTATCCCTTTCCAGTCGTTTTACATCTAGATTGTTTAATGAAGGTAAGAGCAAGGACAATCTTTCTAACAATCGACTCAGCAAGCTTCCTCATTCTTCTTGTGGCCTTTTCATCAAGGCAGCCCATTCTCCTTGAGCTCCTTTACAACTATCGATCCTCTCGCCACTTTGCGACTTTCCTCTTTCTCCGGGCGGCGACCCGGTGGTACAGCTGCACCTCTATCTCTTGCACCTCTTCGCATTTGAATCATCATCACTCTCTCCCACATCTAATGCATTCTCGATTTACTTCTTTGTTGGCGATGATGATTCACACTTTGACACTTTCCCTTTCTCCGGCCATTCAATCCCGCATCTCGATGCATTGTGATTAACTTCTTTGTTGGCAGATGATGATGGCAGCTTTGAGGCTTTCCTCTTTCTCCGGCCATTCACTCCCGCATCTGATGCATTGTGATTAACTTCTTTGTTGGCAGATGATGATGGCAGCTTTGAGACTTCCCTCTTTCTTCGGCCATTCACTCCCGCATCTAATGCATTGTGATTAACTTCTTTGTTGGCAGATGATGATGGCAGCTTTGAGACTTCCCTCTTTCTTCGGCCGTGACCTGCTGCTACAGATACCTGCACCTCTCTCTTTTGCACTAGCACCTCTTCAGGAACTGCATTATCATCACCCTCTCCCGCATCTGATGCATTGTGATTAGCTTCTTCGTCGGTAGATGATAATCCAAAGTCGTAATCATAAGACGCCTACAAAACAAGTTTTAGTAAGGTTGTTAGCTAGGGAACATGATACAGCAATGACATGTAACAAGATGTAGCTATTCACATATATCACAAATCTAAAGCTTACCATTCAAAAAGGGATCAGTTGTGTAGGTCAAGTTGCCGCCAAAAACAACAACCAACTGCTTTGTTCGTTGATGTAGATTCCCGCAAATAGCAAGCAAAACGAGTAACTAAGTTGTAGAAACAATGCTGGTACTACTTGGTAAAACAAATATAACTTATCCAAATGTCCACAGATTGTAGCATAAACTAGAACATAATTTGTCCTAGGCTAACCAATAGAAGCAGATATGCTACACAACATAACAAAAAATGTATATGGTCTCAGCTTAAAGTTAATACTTAGTAGCTCATCCGCTACACCGTAATTAATTCAAGCTGATTTGCTGCCATAAGATGCGATAATCAAGTATCATAACATCGCACTATGTGCAGTTACGAGAGGGGAGGGGGTATGAAACTTTGTGTACACTGTTACCAAAACTTGAAGACCTGCTCAACAAATACTATTATGAGGCAAAAAGTTTCATTTCATTCAGCAATGAACATTCCTTCAATCGCATGTCAACCATGAAATGGAATGAGCCGATGACCAACCTATGAAACAACAAATTTGAAACTAAGCATTCAAGTTGTTTCATCCATCAACACAAAACACTCTAGAGATGCATTCAAAGAGACAAAAACAAAACTAAACAATAAAGCGTACTCAAACAATGCAATTTAAAATAAGGAACTTACATGACCAAAAACAGCGTAAGAATGCACCATACAAAAAACTAAAAAACATCCAAGATGCACTGCATTAATTGATTAAAAGAACAAGGGAGTAACAAGCATATGGATAAGAGGCACAGACGTAAAGTGAATCACGCTCGCCAAAATTCAATTCTTTTTCCCAAACCGAGTAATTATCTATGAATATGAAAGATTAACTAATGGTGTTTAGTAAACTCCTCTTCATTATCTTTCATAACAAATGTGTTTATCAATGATTTCTCGATTAACAACTCGACATTGGTACTAGAGTTCAATATTTGAGGAATGTTTTCTCCTTATCTATGTTCCTTTTAATAAGTATCTAGTATTAAGATGAATAGAAAAATTTCAACGCCGCCTTATCGATAGATGGGGAAGAAAGCATGTTCTCTTTGTGAAATAGAAATGTGTTAAAGGTATGGAGCACAAACAATCTAACTCTATTTATTTAATCATTTTGGTTTCTAAATTGCATTTATAATCTTTAATGTTCACCACTTGAATTAATTTCCCTAGCAGTGGCACAAATATTTTCTCCAATGCATAACTATCCTTTCATCCGTGTACATTTAATCATTTGTTTTCCTCCTTCCAAAGCTGCTGCATATTATGGATCTCAAGATTCATTAAAGGTTAAACAAGACATTTGCGTAAAGATTCATTAAAGGTTAAACAAGACATTTGTAGTCACGGGGCCTAGACAATATGCTTAGTTTTAAAATATTGTTCATGCCCATATACATTATATCAAACACCGAAACTACACTACGCTATACACTATCTCTAAAGACAACACACACAACTAAAAGAATCAAAACTCACTTAAAAACAAAAGATATATTTAAAACGAAAGAAGTCGGGTACCCGCGGTGTTGACCTTGAGTTAGTGGCGGCTCCAAAGAGCGTTGTTTCCTAGCAGCAGTAACCCGAATAGCGGCGCCTAGGAGCAATGGCGGAGTCCCAACAGGCGACGAGGACGAGGCCTTGAGGGGGCGGAGGGCGCAGAGGGGACGGGCCTCCAACGGTAGGTCGCCTCCTCGCGTATCTCCGACCACCTGGCCGGGCGCCGTCGGAGGCCGGAGGATAGATGGCGGAGACTCAGGTTGGCGATGGTGGCGCGGCGGATGCAGCCGACGCGTATGTGCAACGTAGATGCGATGCGGAGGCTTTCTAACGCCGTCGGTGGGGAATGGACGCCGAGCGGATGCGGACTAGAATGCGCTACCTTTTTTTTGAAGCATCTACATTCGGCCCTTGGGCTGGGCCATGTCCTTTTTTTTTTTTTACAACAAAGCCGTACGTGTCTTGGAGTCCGGCCGGCCACACGCATGCCACTCCCGGCGCCAAAGCAAGCTGCTGGAAAAAGAAGCGGGAGCTTAAAAAAAGGAGAAGAAGAAGAAGCGGAGCCGGCACCGCAGGGGAAAGCGGGATGAGCCGGAAGCGTGGGACCCACGTATAATCTATACTTAGCAACTAACTAAAAGTTATAACTAACAAATAAAAAAATCAAATTAAATTATAATTGCATCATTAACTTCATTACAATAAATCTTCAAAACAAGATCACGCACGCCAAATTCAACCCTACACATAAATAGTGTCCGGAGTGAATTTCTACAAATACCATTAGTTAATTAAGAAATTAGTATTTCAAATTGACCCCTTTTCATCGGCACTTGGAATAAAGCAAGTAATTCCTCTATGTGTTTTCCACCAAGTCTCTTCCCACACCTAGACCGTGTAGTATAGCTCCATTGGTGAGCTCTCTAGTGTGTAAGCCACCGGTTACGGTTCGACTTATGTGTCTTTGCCACCGGGAATATAGTTGGTGCTACTTCTTCTCAATTGCCTCACACGTGTCACAATAGTGAGAATGACGTGCCCATCGTGTTCAAAACCATCGAAGACTTCGGATACCCATATGTTAGACGTGCAATTAAGCCTCTATGTATATGTGTTAGTCTGTTAGATATAGGGTGGCGTGTGTTAGTGCATGAGTTCGATACTACAACTTGTATCGAAAACAGCTTGAGTCTCAAAAATATCTTCCCCGTAATGGAGAAAAGGCCACGAGTCCACGACCACACCCCTACCCCTACCCCGCCGGCTGCCACCCACACCGATCCCCGTAGCCTCGCAAACGTGAGGAAGGAGGCGGAGGACCTAATCTCACCGAGGTCGATGCGCACGCCAAAGAAGATGGGAGTGATATGGGAGGATGGAGAGAAGGCCGGTGTAACCATACCCTCGCCCGGAGCAGCCTGCACCAAGCCCCCCTTTCTTCTTAGTGTCAAGTTATCTACGTTGCTATCGCAGCGGTTTGCATACCGTGATGCCAATGGACCTCGACTACGACCCACCAAAATTTGATGTTGCAAGCTAAAATATGCTTCAACCGATCTCATTGCGTGATGGGTACCAAGGACGGAGGTACTACTGCATGCATTAATGAGTGGGTGAGTTTTTCTATAGTTGCTTTCTGTGTAATTGAACCGATGAAATTGACCCGATGGGTGAGCCGGTGACATGTATTTGACCTATTTCTGAAATGATTTTGTCGACTTGTCGAGATTGTAAGTATTCTAAACATAGAGTTTAATAATTTAAAAATTCAAGCCAACTCCATACAAAGTATTTTGTGGGCTTGAAACATGAGTTTTGCACCATTTATCCATAGCATGATGGGTCTTGGGTTAGGGATAGATATAAATGCTTCAAAACTCAACTATGTAGTGAAAACCCTTGCATATGTGCATAAAAATTTTAGGTTCAATTTATTCACATATGCATAATTTTGAAATTTTTGGCAAAATTTTCCCTACATAGTGGTATCTCGAGGTGTACAAGACAAATATAATATACGCTTTGTCATCATCAACAATATATCCATCCTATTAGAATACTAAAACTCTAGAACATGTATCTCGTAGAAATATTAGAGCATACCGGATATCAAATATAAGACAAATGCTCATCACATCAAACAACATACTAGTAGTTCTAGCAACAACATAGTTCTAGCAATTTCCAATAATAACAAGATTTTAGTGAATGATAAAAGACTATGTCCATGCAACATGCAACATACATAGGCAAAGTGTCCAATACAAGTGCAATAATACACATAAAATGTCCATAAGCCAAAGTCCATCGAAATTCAATTTGTCAAACCACCGTAAAGCAAGACACTTGTGATTTTCAATTCTGCTCTTTGTCAATCTTTCTCCCCCTTTGTCATCACATTGACCGAAAAGGATGCTCTAGTCATCATTGGCGAATGAGCAAAGGTGGAGGAGGAGGCGGGGAGGTGGATAGTAACCCGGTTGAGGGAGCCATATGGTGGAGGGTAACCATGCGGAGGCCCCTATAGAGCATATGGAAATGGAATCTGAGGCATATGAGGTGGTGGCACGGGTCTAGGATAGACACCATAGAAGGGACGCTTGAACCGACTAAAACCTTGCTCGTATGTTGCTTGCCTTTGTGATACTTGCTCGACATGGGTGGATAGGTGACTAAGCCGGGGAGCCGATGGAATCTATCTCATTTTGCATTCTCTCGCCCCGATGCATAGTTTGAAAGTTGGTCATAAATGGATCATGGATACTTGACTCAATATATTCACTAAACCGCGAAAACCAAGGTGCCAAAGAAGGCAGGGTGCGTCACTAGCCTTCTTCGACCCTTGAGAGGTGATTGTGTCCCGCATTGCGCCCCTCGAGCATCCTTTTTTGACCGCAAATTCCATTTTTTTCTCGTTTTGAGCAATTTTGAACCCCCATCCGCCCGTGTGCAAGTTTCAATTTTTTGTGAGAGGCCAAGTAACTTTTTTATAAGCACACTTGTATAAATTGCTTAGATTTTGTTGCCTGGTATTTTGCAATCCGAGTGGTAATTATTGAGTAGTTTTGAGTAAGCATTTTTTTTTAATTTTGTGCATGCTAATGCGAAATGATATTTAGGTGATGCCGATAAAATAATTGAAGAAACCATGAGAAAAATGCTTGTGGAAACCTCTTTTTGTGTTGTGTTAAATGCTCAACTTGGTGTGGGAGTCCAATTAAGTTTCGACCAATAGAAGCTATAGGGTTTTCTAGTTATAAGCTAGTATGCATACATTGTTTTTGCTGCTGAGAATGGCCGCATACATTGTGTACTTGATTACAAAGAACGTGCATTAATTGTTCTACCGTAGAAGTCTCCCAACTTTTCATTTAATTGATTTTTGGTTTGAACGCTTGTCCCTTTTTTTCACGCTCCACGCAGTTGTGTGCGGGAATGCACCAACACCGGTCATTTTGGAAATGTTTACCAACGGGATCAGGGCCGGATGAAAGGATTGTCAAGCGTGGGAAACAACCAGCACCCGGTGAATCTCGATGACTCGATTTCATGACCCCTCGTAAACGTCGCGCCCCCGAGCCCGCCCGACGCATTACACGTTCCTCACTGGCGGCAGAACAAAGAACGGGTACCGATGGTGTACCTAATCCTAAGCGTAAGGTCACATTCAGGTTTGCCCCCCCCCCCCCCCCACACACACACATGCTATTTCACAAACTTGCTCCACTCTCATTTTCCCATGTAATTTGTAATCCGATGAAACCGGTGCCCCGTGTGTGTGCAGGGAGGACGTGGTGCCAAAGGATAGGAAGCACAAGGCAAACGCCACGGTAGGTTCACTTTTGGGATGACTCTTTTTTTTTCATGCAAACCTATTTTCCAAAGATGTAAGAATTATTCAACCTTTTGGCCACAATCATTTTTCTTTGACACTTTTTGGTTTGCATTTTTGTGTTTTTTTTTTTTGTTTCTATATCTCTGTTTAAGTCTCAATCGACAACTGTGGACCATCATCGAAGTCATGAAGAACCCATGATGAAGCTAGATGCAAACCCAAGACGTGTAAGTATACAACGCCCTTGTCGATGACACTATTCCATGAGTTCAAAATGTGGTGTATGCACGTTAACTAGCCTCTCGTATGCATTGTTTTATGCACTGTCCTAAATAGTATTTTTTAAATTATCCACACTTCTTTTATATGCACCGCTTTGTACACCCCGCATGCATTATTAACGCAATTTTTCTGCCACGTCCGTTGTACTATTTTTTCTCGTAAAAAAATGCATATGATCCTGAATAAAAACAGCATATCGTTTTTCGGTTTTCAAGTGTATTAGCTTTTTTTGTATGCGCCGCTATATAGTTTTGTTTTTAAGGTTTCCATTCATACAACACACACCCCCACCCCGGTTAAACCTTTTTTATTGTGTGCAGCCTACCTGGGTCATTCACTCGTTCTCCGAAAACATTGAAAGAATTGCCGAATATGCTAACACCGAGCAAAAGCATGAATTTATTCACAATACGGGTTTCAAAGCCTCTGGATATCCAGCTCACAAGAGATGTGTTCCCACCGGCCTTTCTCTTGGATATATACCAACACGGACCCGAGACGATGATCTTCAAGATTGGACCAAGGAGATCCCATTATCGTGAGCATGTTGTGCGTAAGGTGATAAAACTCGCTGTCGTGGGGATGGCCAACTAAGGGATAGGAAGTGGGCGGAAAAGTTTTAGAAGCCAAGAACTTGCGTGATTCCCTTGGTATACCAGATGCTCCACAAATAGATGTCAACAAGTGTATGGAACATATAAAATCCAAAGGAACTGACGAGCTAACCAAGAGGTGCTTCTTTTTGTTGCTTTTCAACCGGTTCCTGTTTGTGTCTGGTACGAATCACCCCCCCTCTGGCACAAAAAGTTTTTCATACATTGTTGATGCACATCTTCATACATAGTCTGATCAATTTTCGTATACATGTGCATGCACATCCGCAACTACGGTATTCTTTTATGCAATGAAATAGCATGTTCGATATTAATCGTTTATGCCTATCTCGTATACATTGCCAAAAACAGATCTCGATCCCTTGTTACACATTGATTTCACATCATTTAGTTGTGCCATTCTCAACAGTAGCTATCACATTGCCAACCATGACATAGAGCATACAAGAAACCCGACGTCACTAAATGATATCAACTCGGGTGCCATGAAATATACATTGATCTCCGGAAGGCAATTCAACAGCTCCATCCGAAGATCCGCACTAAGCAACGAGCATACACCATAGGCAAAGTGTAGCATAATACCGGCCGTAAAATCCTTAAACCTTTTGTTGAGCAAAACCATGTTATTGTTTCGTAGACGGGCCTCGCATGCAATTTTTGCTAGATATTTTATGCATTTTGATCACGATGCTTTCTTACACAAGACCATGTAGCCTCAGAGCAGTGCTCAATACAAATTCTATCGTGGGTGAAATTATGTTTGTCATTTATACATGTCATGCTCTCGCTTTGTCACGTGGACACTAATTGTGGTACAATCTCTTAATGTTATGCAGTTATACTACCTAGACTGGCTCAACCATAGGCCGCCACCGTGGGACAGTGTTTGTGACACAAATGAATAAGTTTGTTTATAGATCACATGGTCCATGAGATGATTGAAGATGACATTATCGAGAAGGGCACAAAGATTAAAGGCTATGGAGCATTGGATGTACGTGGCCACACCCCACTTGTCTTTAATATTATGTTGTGCTTCGTTTCGTCACCGGTTTTGGCTCGTCCGCTTTTGTTCTTTTTCATACGCTTATGGTTGAGCCCCCTTTTTTGCGCTTTGCCTCACACATGTGCTACAAAGATGGCCGGCAATGTTGGAGGTGCATATATTCCTAGCCTCTCTAATAAGCCGGCAAAGGAAGCTATCGGAGTTAAGGGCGGGTAGGACACACCGCGAATTTGAGGCCGCAAAGGGCAACATATGGCCAGGAAATCCAAAATGAGTTGCACCGCATCAACAACTCCTTCAAAACAATCGCAGAAACGAAGTTATGCGCAATTGGTTTGAAGCCATGATTGATGAGTTGAATGGCCGCAATGGTGGAGAAAATGATGATGATTCCCCAGATGACTCTGATGGGGATGAAGATGAGAACAATGAAGGTGATCTTTTTGTCCCTGTCACTTGTGCATCTTTCAATCCATACATTTGTGTTAACCCAATGGAAAATTTCTGCATTTATGTGATGAGTTGTATGCGTACATATTGAAACTTGTATGCATCTTTGAAGGTTTTTAGTCGGCCTGCATTCTTTTGCCGTCTCTTTACGAGGTCTTATACAATCATATAATAACTCAGTACTCCCTCCGTCTCGGATTTAATTGGACGTTTGGCATTCAAAATTTTTCTCACAAATAACCGGTCACCATGCATCCGGCTCGACGCATGCACAATCTGCCAAAAGGAACAACACCAATGCTTCTTGTCCACTCATTCATCGATTTGTAAATAAAAAAAGAGCACCAACGCTTCCACCACTCGTTTTGGACTCTCGATGGTTCTCGGCATCTCACGGAGCCGGGCGAAGCGCCGGCGGCGTCGGGAAACGAGGCACGAACGAGCGCCAGAAGGGCATTTTCATCATTTCCCATACACCTTGGTTTGTGTGCATGAACCAAAACGTCCAAATAAATGCGAGACGGAGGGAGTAACTAATTTGATCACATCCAGATGATAACCAAAGTGTCAAACGAACACAACCAAAATCCAGACTCTGGATTCAACTCGATGATACCCATGGAGAACATGGCGAGGACCAACAGGAGCACACACAAGGTGATATTTTTGCCTCTCGCAAAGCAGATTAATGCATCTCGTTTCATCCGGGCTACATACCGTGCATTACAATGATTCCAACTCACTATACCTCATTTGATTACATTGCGGACGATATTTCTCATGCTCCCCAACCCAACCCAAACCTGCACAAGCACCATTCAGCGAGATGAGGCACATCGAGAACCCGATACGGGCCATGATGACAACAACCCGGGTTATACAGCTTTTGGACCCCATTCGATTTTTTATGCATCAAATGTGCAGGATTTTATGCACAATAATACTCAATATGATGCATGATTTTGACAAGATTTCCTAGTTTTTTCAATGGTCTAGGGCTCTCCCGATAATAAGCCTCATATCCACTCATGCAATTCACTACAATAATATTTAGCTACCTTAACCTTGCAGATCTTAATAAGTCTCAACACCAAAGACGCCCAAACCCAAAGCACGCACGACGGGAGAGGTACATGAAGAACAGGCCACTGGACTTCTTAAGATCCAAAATTTGACAATACTAGCCAACAAAAAGAAGCTACCAATAATGGTAAAAATAGTTGCATCTTTCTCTTTATTTTTGCTAATTTTATGCGTTGTAGTAGATGTATTCGTGCATTAGTAAAATGGTTCTTTCATGTTATTTCCACATACTCGGTTGATTGTCCACAAGACGTCAAATTATCGTGGGTCACATTTGCACGAAGATTATTTGTCCTGAAATTATTTTATTTGCATTTTATAGCGAATTTTTTGAGTTACTTTTCGTTCCATGCAGGTTCCCAGTGGAACATCAATGGGTGAAGAGGATGGACAGAGACTTTCATGTCCACCTATAATTCCGAGTTGGAAGGTACTTATGCAAGCGGTGGTAATTTATTGCAAAAACCCATCCCTTTGTTATGTTTGCAAAATAGCTTGTACATTGGTTTATTATTCACACACCACCATACTTTTTGTTCTGATACATACTTCTCTGACGATGGATAGGTTTCCATAAGGGGGATGATGAACAAGGAGAACTATATAGTGATTCAAATGCAAGCAAAGATGTCGACGACAATGATGATACGGGTAAATAGCCCTATATGCATGTTGTTGTGCTTGGGGCTTAACACGCATTGATTCCAATGTTTTGTATTCATCTCTCGGGTTAGAACCGTATGCATCTTGTGTACTCGTCTTACATGCTTTTTTTTTTTGCACAATTATATGCGTTCAATGTTGTCCATGCATACCGTCATGTGTTACATGCATCTTCTCGCTCATGTTTATTCCCCTTCCCTTCACCGTGTTTTTTGTTTTTTACAAAGCTTACAACAAAGCAGGGACCCGTATGCGACAACTCTTTTGTTTGCACCATGGGATCTACCGAGAAGGGACCCAAAGTAATGGTATGTTCGAACCTAAATGCTCGTTTCTAGAATCAAGGAAGTTACATGCTATTCATGCACATAGTGTTAGTACGGTAGAGGTATGGATTCATTTTGCGCGTGCTAAACGAAGTACGAACAAGAAACATGGTTTTTTGCCGATGTGCACATGGATCCGTAAAATCCCAGTGCCAACGCCATCACGAAGGATCTAAATGAAAATGCATCATATGACCTCGATTTTATGCCATCTCGAAAAGATCTTTCTTTAATTCAGAATCGTTTTATTTTTTATGCATTATTTATCTAGGAGACAACCAAATTGATGAGCATATTAACAAAATAATTGAATCGAGGAAGAAAGGATACTACACAATGACAGGCCCTCCGCATCAACCACCCTCTACACCGAACAAAGAAGCTTATGAGTCACGTAAGGACGGAGACAAATGACAGGCTTGGCTTCTCCTTTTTCCAAATGCTATTAGACCCTTATTACTAGATTGCTCCCATCCTTTTTTTTATATGATTTGCAATTTGTAAGGTACTCGCTAGGCCGAACCGGTTGTTTGCCGACCGGTTCACTAGAATTGTAAGGTCCTGGATATGTTTTGGCTTGCCATTTCTCGCTAGTGTAAGGAAGCAACCCTTTACTTATGCATCTGCGATCTGCAGTGATACACATTTTTAGTCTAGTTCGATTTTATGCATCAACGTACCGATTTTATGCATAAACAAATGTAATATTATTCTTGTGTGGCCAATTTTGTTTCATTTTTGGATTTGCATAGTTTTTTCCTTGTCAATAAGGTTCTTATATCTACACATCTAATTCGCTATATTTCGTTGCTTTTGCATTGCGGTTTCTAACCCTCATGGTCGCCAACCGAGCCCAAATCCGCACCGGCCCCATTCAACGGATAAGGCCAAAGGAGGACGTGGCCCTTGTGATTTGAACGACAACGACATTGATAAGGTCCAACGAAAGGAGGCCATCAATACCGGTACCGTTTTTATGTATACTCTTTTCATTGAATCTGATTGGCTTTTCATTTCATACATGGTACACCTTTTTTGTTGGCAAATACTCAACTATTTTTATTATTGATATTTGTACTATTTTATATGCATATAGAATGCCGACTTTTGTGCATGCAGAGTTACATTGCGCAATTGGTTGAAAGTGGTTTTTCAAATTCCATCTTGATCCTATTGAGCCGTCTTACATTGCGCGGGAACCGCAATCCCCGTCAACCCTCATCAAGCGCCATTCCAAGGCAGAATTGACCCCGAGGACCATGGAGAAGGGACACGAGATGACCCCGGTATAGTGGCACTAAATCATTTATGGCTCCTTTGTCTATCACTTTATCTACCAACCAATGCTCCCCATAATTCGGTGATTTTTGCTGGATGCTTTGTATTATTAAACTTCTTGTTATCGTTGTGTACTTAGTTTTACCATTTGCACACATCACTAGATCAAAACCAGGGACAACACACAGAGGGATTAACTATTGGATACATGGGTCTCGCGTGAAGGGGATTCCTATGCACTAATAATGGTACATATTTTTTTTTGAATATGGTACATTTTTTGTTTGGCACTCCATTGCATGCACACTACAGTCAGTATGTATGCAACATGCATGCAGATGTTCACGCGTTTTGTGAGACACGCATTAACTTTGTGTCCATGATTTTATACACAGCCGCAGCGCGAGGATCAATGGATACGGGCGAGGAAGATGAGGAGACTTACACTAGTATTTTACACAGTTTTTTCTTTCAGTTTTGAATGCAGCTTGTACGGACGTCTAGATGCGCCTATGTATATAAGACTTGGATTTACATTTTCTGATTTTTTTTTCTTTTCATGCTTGCTACAACTAGGGCAAAGTATTAGCAAGGGTGACTCTAGTCATGGAAAAGGTGATACACGGTCCAAGGTGAACGAAAATACACAAGGAGGTAAATCCGTGAAGCCCCGTATGCATTGTTTTGTGCGCTTGTATACATGCGTTTTAGACAGAGTTAAATGCACTATATAGCTCACTCGTATAACCTTTTCGCATGCATCCATCTCAAATGGCTTCACGCATCTCGGTTTCATCGATTCACAATTAACGACACACAAATTAATGAGATTATTGAGAAGATTGTTCAACGTGAGGAACCAACGGGTGGTACTCATGAGAATGAGTTGCCTCCATTCCAAGAGCCACCACCACCAACCCATAATGAAGAAGTGCCCGTGTCACATAAGGATGGAGTCAACTAACAGACTTGAATACTTTTAAATACTTGCGGCTAGCTCCTTTCTTTTTTTTGTTCAAGTTACAATGTTTTTCACATTGGCCTTTTTATATGGTTGCAAGCACTCTCCATGTAATAGCTTGTGGGCACCATGCCCGCTCCATGTTCTCGTTGGCGTAAGGAAACGACCCTTGTCCTCTTCCTTTTATTTGTAACCCTCATACATTCTGTATTGTGGAGGTCCTCTCCGGTTCAAAGAAACAATGTTACCCTTTTCAACCCGGATAGAAAACATGTTTGTGTCTTGTTTGTACCACATTTTGACTACAATTATCACTTCTCCATTATCATGTTTACCAAATACTCAATTTCTTGTATTAAACAATGCTAATGCCTTTGTCGAATGCCCCTCAAACTCTTCCAAAAAAAGGTGTGCATAAAAGTGTATACAAAATTAAACTAAGTCCAATACACATAGTAAAACCTGGAAAAGTTTGCATATGGAACAAATAATAGAAATAAAACCATGCACAAAAAATGTATGGCCTCCATATAGACTGCTATCACCATGCATACAAAACTTCTCGAAAGTGCATATGGAATGGAACGAAGGACGCATACATTCCTGTTTTGGATTTAAATCCATATGGACTACAATATCCATGCATATGAGTTCATGGCATTATCTCTACGAGTACTTAGTTACAGAAGAGCAAAGAGTATCTTTGTGCCAACTGCATTACTCAGTTCTAGAATTTTACACCATAAAGCAAAAGTAAGGTAAACATTTCCAAATATGCTAGCAGCTAGCTCCTATCTCTAACAAGTAAAATCAGATTCCATATGCTCGAAGTTCAGCAAGTTAAGCGGTTGAGGAGGCCCCATACCTGCATATAAATAAACAAGTTAACCAGTATGCTAAATCACCTTGTTCTAAAAATTCACGGAATTGTTCAAAAATTCACATGAGCATAATTTTGTGTGTACTTTCTGTTTTCGGCGTTTTTTTCCATGGGCGCATACTCCTTACGACCATCTCTTAGGTATGATGTTTGCTCACTCTCTAGAATCACGGGATGATGGAAGTATTGAAAGGAGGGATTTCGGTGGATTGATTGAACTCTTCCTCGTTCACTTGATTTTGAACTCCGACAACCCGCTTTTTCCCCGGGAGAACCACTTGGCGTCTCTTGTTGGTAGTGTCACGCACATAAAAGACTTGGGAAACTTCACTTGCTAGTACAAATGGTTCTTCGTTAAACCCAACCTTTTCAAGTTCAACAGTTGTGAAGCCATACGTGTCTTTCTCGACCCCATTTCTATGAACCCATCGACAACGAAAAACAGCCACTTCGAATCCGCCAGGATATGGCAGTTCCCATATCTCTTCAATCTGGCCATAGTACACTGCTTTCTGCATATTGGTGTCAAATGCATCTACACGAATAGCACTATTCTGGTACTTGCTTTTCTTGTCCCGATTAATGGTGTAAAAGGTGTAGCCATTCATGTCATAGCCTTCATAACTTGTGATTGTGGAGAAAGGGCCTTGTGACAGCTGTCGAACCCTCGTGTTTGGGCAAGAGCTTGAGCTACTTAGCCGCTCTTTAAACCAATTGACAAAGTCACTCATATGTACCTTCGCAATCCAATCTTCATTCCGATGCGGATGTTTTTGCCTCAACAACTTCTTATGCTCTTCAATGTAAGGTCCCACATTTTTTGTGTGTTGTAACACTAGAAAGTGGGCTTTGTCAAGTTCATCTCGATCTCGGAGTAATTTTCTTCTCCCCAATACACCCTCTCCCCGTTAGCCTCCCCTCATGGCGAGACTTGGAGATGCCGATTGGATTAGTGAGGTCAGTGTAATTGAGGCACCAGTCGACCACCTCCTCAGTAGCATAGCATTGCGCCATGCTTCCCTCAGGATGAACCCGAGTCTTGGAATACCTATTCGAGTACTCATAAATCTCTCATACGGATACATGTGGTGGAGGAACATCGGTCCAAGATGCTTGATTTCCTTATGTATGATGAGATGCACGGATATGTCAAAGAAAGTCGGCGGGAAGTAAGCCTCAAGGAGACACATCACCACATGCATGTTCTTTTCAAGACCATGCAGTAACTTTTTATCAAGGACCTTCTGAGAGATTGCATTGAAGAAGAAGCAGAGGCTCATGATGGCCTTTCGGGGTTTTTCTGGCATTATGTTCCGGATACCTACAGCAAGCATTGTTGTGAGCATGACATCACAATCATGAGCCTTCATGGGAAGCATTCTGTTTTCTCTTGGATGCACAAGCTTCCTGATGTCGGCTGCGTACCCAGAGGGAACTTTGACACTACGAAAGAAGTCACATAATTCCTGCCTCTCATCCCGGGTTAGGTTTATGGCAGATAAATAAGGTCCCTGAGCACTGCTATAATTAGGACAGAGCTCGGGCCTTATGTCCAATTCCTGTAGGTCGGCTCTTGCTTTTTCATGGTCCTTGGTTTTATCATTATTCATGAGTGTCCCAAGCAAACTCCCACACACATTCTTTTTCACATGCATGAGATCGATGCTATGGCGGACGTGTAAGTCTCTCCAGTAAGGCAGTTCCCATAGGATTGACTTTTTCTTCCACCATTTCATAGGGGCCTTAGCTTTTGCATTGCACTTTCTCTTTCCAAGGACAGGCTTCTTAGTTAGGTCAACTATAGGTGTGGTATCCTTTACCACCTAGTCATACATGTATCCCCCCCTGAAATCCTTTGGTGCAGATCTTGTTTCCTTTGTGCCATCAAACTGTTTTTTCATATTTCGGTATGAATGAGACATAGGAAGGAACCGTCGGTGCGTTACATAAACCCTCTTGCTTGAGTTATTCAGCCAAACACTCTCTCGTGTCATCTAAGCAATGAAAGCGTCTTTTGCTCCTTTTTTTGCCCCGGACACGCTACGATGTCCTGGAATATCAGTGATAGTGGTGAAGAGCATGGCACGTAAGTTGAAAAATTCTTTCCTGAACCCATCGTACACCCTGACACCCTTCTCTTTCCAGAGTTCCTTCAAATCCTCAATAAGGGGCCTCAGATACACGTCGATGTTAATACCTGGTTGAAGGGGACCAGAGATCAAAACTGACATCATCATGTACCTCCTCTTGTTACACAACCATGGGGGAAGGTTGTAGATAGTTAAGAGCACAGGCCACACACTATGTGAACTACTCATATTACCAAATGGGTTCATGCCATCTCGTGCTTAGTGCTATACGAAGATTCCTTGGCTCACTAGAGAAAGGTTTATTGTTCAAATCAAAGAACCGCCACTGTTTACCATCTGCTGGGTGTCGTATATAACCATCAACTTTCCTCCCGTCCAAGTGCCAGGTCAGCAATTCTGCGTCCTTGGAGGTTGCAAAGAGATGTTTGAGGCGAGGAATTATAGGGAAATACCAAATAACCTTCCTAGGAACTTTACGACTTGTCCGCTTGCCGTCATCACCCACCTCCATTGTTTCCTTGTAACGAGGGGTTCGACACTTAGGGCACTCATTGACCTCTTTGCACTGTTCACCACGGAATAGGAAGCAGTCTTTCTCGCAAGCATCAATTTTCTCAAACTTCAATCCCATTGGAGAAATAATCTTCTTGGCCTCATATGTAGTCCTGGGCATTTGATTCCCCTCGTGATACATATCATGGAACACATCTAGTATTTCTTTGAAGCACTTGTCAGTCATGTGATTTGCCGCCTTCACTTGGAGAAGCTTTAGTGTGCCTGACAACCTCGTATACCTCTCATCACAACCTGGAAGGAGTGGTTTCTTCATATCTTCCAACATCTTTTTCAGCTTCTTGACCTCTTCAACACTGTACTCATCGAAGCCGAAGGCATCACGCACCATCTCATCTAGATTTTCAACCGTAGGGACAGGCTTGCAAGAATCTCTCTACCTCATCATCACTTAGTTCCTCATCGTCATCATTCGATGAAGTCCTTCCTCACCATCATGCCGGCGCATGTGCCCGATCTCGACATTGACACCTTCTTCTCCATGTTTGTTCCAACATATGTAGTCATCCATGAATCCACGACATATTAGATGGGCTTGACTCGTCGACGGTTTTGGGAATAGCAGTTGATTCTTACGATAAGGCATGGACACCACATAGCCGACTTCTTACGATTCAACATATCCGTCTCGCAAAGGTTAGGAAAGTTTCAAGCCCAGTTAAATAGTCATCGAAATACGGTTCACATCATACATCCACCGTCTTCGATCCTCCATAGTCTACAAAAGAAAATAGAAAATAGAAGAATAAGTCAATCATATCAAGAAATTGTCACTGTACAATTAGAATTTTGGCACAATATTTATCAGCATGTTCCATAATAATATAGTTTGACACTAGGACCGCAAGTTATATTAATTAGCTGCAAAATTTGATGCTAAGCTCACCTCTGCCACACTGCTGGGCGGCGAAGCTATGCTGGATAACATGGCGATCGCGATGCACTACTGAGGACGAGAAGCTAGATCGATTAAGCACGAGGGCACACCCCTGCTGCGAGAGACCCGGATAGAATTAAGGACACGGATTCCATCTCGACGGTTGATGAATTTGATAATGCTCACACAAAATTTAATTACAATGCTATTATTAGGAAATTTGGTCACTACGATGAGCCGAAATGAGCACACGCCAGCAAGGGACCGAGGAGCGACGATGGTCGTCGTCGGTGGACGGAGCTGAGAAGAAGTGGATTTGGAAAGTCGGTGCATCAGGGGGGCGGTGCTCGGCAGTGGTGCCACGCAGACACGGTCACAGCGACGCCGCAAGGCCACGGCGTGCTCCCGGCCGTGGCGAGCGGGATGGGGAAGCGAGATCGAGGCGAGGCCGAGAGAATCCGGAAGAGCCGTCCACCACGTACGGCCGGCCGGCCGCCCTCCCCGAGATGATGACGTGAGCTCTGCGCGCCACGAGCGGCCCCACAGCTGCAGCCTGCCTCCCCGCGCGCGCCCCAAGCACCGCCGGACGAGCCGCGAGCGCCGGAGACGAGCGCCGCCCGCCACTGGTGCGCCGGATCGATCTGGAGCTGCGGCCCTACCTCGATTTGGAGTTGTCTAGTTCTGGAGCAGAGAGCATGCGGCCGTCATCAATGAATTGAATTCATTGCTCCTCTGCAGAGCATGCTGTCATTTGAATTGAATGCTTCTCCAACCGCTAGAAGGAACACAGACCATCATACGTTCAATAAGCCATCCGATGACCATCCGACGCCTCTAGCGACCTATTCGTACTTCCTACGCAAATTCCTATTTAAGGCTACTAGCAAGGAATTTCCGAAGAAAATTCCTATCGAGGCCAGTCTGTCCTATTTAAGGCTACCAGCAAGGAATTTCCAAAGAAAATTCCTATCGAGGCTCTCTCGTCCTATTTAAGTCTACTACCACGGAATTTCCAATGAAAATTCCTATCGAGGCTCTCTCGTCCTATTTAAGGCTACTAGCAAGGAATTGCCAAAGAAAATTCCTAGCGAGGCTGTCTGTCCTATTTAAGGCTACTAGCACGCGATGTGGACAAAGCGGCGGTTCCGGACCCACCCCTTTTGCAAACCTTTTTCTAACCGTCGCAGACATATGCATCATATGTGGAGCCTGTATACGTTGTTATGTAGCAGTGCTGGATTTTTATATGCACAGTTGCTACTTTTGGATTATCAGGAAAAACCAAGGTGCCATTTGAAACGTGACGTACGGTTCTAGGCGGATTATCCACATCTGTCCACCCCGGTCCAAATCAGTAGTTCCATTTTCTTCCCACTCATTCTCTCTCATCTCTCTCTCCCTCGCCGCCACTCCAGAGTAGTGGTTTTCTTGCGCCATCGCCGGCGACCAGCCCCCACCACCGCGCCGCCATGGATGTTCGATTCGGGATGCTTTGCCGCTGTTTCTTCCAATCCATTCACATCGTACGCAATCATGCTTGGATACCAAATCGTCCGTGAACATTTTATGCGGGGAGTCAGAAACCTATCTTCAGGGCCATCACGGTGTTGAAGACGGTCCGGTCAGACAATATTAACACTGTCAGGGATTGCAAAACATGCAATTTAAAACGGTAGGCTATTACCAAACACGTTTGCACTCGTAATACAGCAAAAGGATGTTTGTTCATATTGGAGAAATTGTCAAGGGCGTCAAACCCTAAGATAGCATGACCTCAGCTACGTAGTTCGTAGCCGCGATCCGTCTTCTCCGGCGAGGTTTGCCCCTCCGCCGCAGGCTTAAGAACGAAGAGAGAGATAGAGTTTTGGGTAATACTTTCTTGATGCTTTCAATGTTCTCACGTATAAAATATATAGCCCTTGGCTCAACTAACTTTGGCAAATAAATAAAAGAGGAAACAAACTCCCTAGACTCAAGGTAACAACCAAGGAAACAAATCGCTAAACTTCTCCTAGCCACGCTCGGTGGCCTGGGCGTCCTCCGCGCTGGACGCTCGCTCTGCAGCTCGGCGGATGTCACGGGCACGACGACGCCGGGTATACGTGCGCCCCCACATGACATCTCTCCCCCCCTCGAGGTTCAGCTCGTCCTCGAGCTGAAAGGATGGAAATTTGGAGAGGAATGGCTCAACATCTTCCCATGTGGCCGAAGATGCGGACTGGCCCTTCCACTGGACAAGGACCTGACGAACTCCCCGAGCAAGGCGTGTGCAGACGGCGCGCTCAGGTTCCAGGGCCACAGCACCGTAGTGAATCGGAGGCAGTGGTGGCGTAGCAGTAGGTGGTGAGCTGACGAACTTCTTCAGAACTCCCACGTGAAACACGTCATGGAGACGAGCCTGGGGAGGAAGGGCGAGGCGGACGGCCACCTGGTTGATAACTTCGATGACGAGGTAGAGGCCGTAGAATCGCGGCTTCAGCTTGCCGGTCACGGGCTGCTGCAGCGAGGCAGGAGCACGGTGGCGCAGGCGCAACAGAGCCCAATCGCCCACCTTGTACACGACCTCGCGGTGATTGGCGTCATAGTGTCGCTTCTGCGTCTTCTGGGCCTTCTCAAGACGGTAACGAACGTCAGCAAGAAAAGCATCCCACTCCTCCATGGTCTTGGCGACAGCCGGGACACGAGTCTCCCCCGGCTTGTATGAACGGACGGACGGCGGTTCCCGACCGTAAACCACCCGAAATGGAGTGTCCCGGAGCGAGCTTTGATATGCGGTGTTGAAGACGAATTCTGCCCACGGCAGCCACTGTAGCCACTGCTTAGGCCGATCCCCTGTGAGGCAGCGCAGGTACATAATAATCACCCTGTTGGCCGCCTCGGACTGTCCGTCAGACTGCGGGTGGAACGCGGTCGACATGTGTAGCTTGGAGCCCACCAAACGCCACAGCTCCTGCCAGAAGGTGGACGTGAACACTGGGTCGCGGTCTGACACTATGGACTACGGTACTCCGTGCAGGCGGACGATGTCGTTGAAGAACGCCTGGGCGACAGACTCCGCCGAGTAGGGGTGCGCCAAGGGGATGAAGTGGCAGTACTTGCTGAAATGATCAACCACCGTGAGGATGACTGATTTCCCCTTGACACGCGGTAGAGCCTCCACGAAGTCGAGCGCGATGTCCGTCCATATGCCTTGAGGAACTGGGAGTGGCATGAGCAGTCCAGCAGGGTGGAGGTGCTCGGACTTGTACCGCTGGCATGTGGCGCAAGCGCGAACAAAATCCTGCACAACTTGTTTCATGTTAGGGAAGTGAAAGTCGCGGCGAAGTCGATGCAGCGTGCGTTGGACGCCCTCGTGTCCTTCCTCATGTATCGCGGTCAGGACCTCTTGAAGGAGTGGAGATGCCGGTGGTATGTATAAGCGGCCCCCAAACTGCAGCATGCCGTCAACCACGCTCCATGGCGCCACGCGGGTGCCCGCGCGAACATCATCGTGTAGCGCGACGAGGACTGGATCGGTCTGCTGGGCCTGCTTGAGGCGAGCGACGAAATCAAAGCGGAGCACCGAGAGGGCGAGCACCGCGCCGGTCTCCCCTGTGTCGCGACGCGAGAGAGCGTCTGCCACCGTATTTGACGCGCCGGCTTTGTACTCCACCGAGAAGTCGAACCCCAGCAACTTGCCCACCCACTGGTGTTGGGGGATGGTCGTGAGCTGTTGATCGAGCAAGTATTTGAGGCTATAGTGGTCGGTCTTGACGACGAACCGACGGCCCCACAAGTACGGCCTCCAATGATGAACCGCCTGGACGAGGCCTATGAGCTCACGCTCATATGCAGCAAGGGCACGGTGGCGGGGCGCAACCGGCCGACTGTAGAATGCGAGCGGGTGGCCGTCTTGAATCAACACGGCACCGAAGCCGTGGGTCGATGCGTCACACTCCACGATGAACGGTTTGGTGAAGTTCGGCATGGCGAGCATGGGCGCCGAAGTGACCGCGGACTTGAGGGCGTCGAAAGCCGCGGCCGCCTCCGGTGTCCATGAGAAACCGTCCTTCTTCAAGAGCGCCGTCAGAGGAGCCGCGACCGTGCCGTAGCCGTGGACGAACTTGCGGTAGTAGCCCGCTAATCCGAGGAAGCCGCGAACCGCACGCACCGACCGCGGTACCGTCCAGTCGTGGATGGCCTGCACCTTGGCCGGGTCCATGGCGACGCCCACCTCCGAGATCACGTGGCCGAGGTAGGAGACGGACGGCACCCCGAACGCACACTTGGAGCGCTTGACGAAGAGTCGGTGGCGACGGAGCTCGGTGAGGACGGCCCGGAGGTGGCGAAGGTGATCCGCCCACGTCTTGCTGTATATCAAAATATCGTCAAAGAACACGAGTACAAAGCGACGAAGGAACGGCCGAAGTACATCATTCATTAGAGCTTGAAAAGTTGCCGGCGCGTTGCAGAGGCCGAATGGCATCACCAAAAACTCGTATAGGCCGTCGTGGGTGCGGAAGGCCGTCTTGTGGATGTCCTCACGGCGCATCCGCACCTGGTGGTACCCAGAGCGCAGGTCTAGCTTGGAGAAGAACCGTGCGCAGTGGAGTTCATCGAGGAGCTCGTCGACGACCAGGATCGGAAACGCGTCCTTGATCGTGAGCGCGTTCAGCGCCCTGTAGTCGACGCAGAAACGCCATGTCCCATCCGGCTTTTTGACGAGGAGGACCGGGGACGAGAACGCGGAGTCGCTGCGCCGAACAATTCCCTGGGCGATCATGGTGGCACACTGCCGCTCGAGCTCGTCTTTGTGGGCCGCCGGATACCGGTATGGGCGGACAGCCACTGGTGAAGCGTTCGGCTTGAGGACGATGGCGTGATCCCGAGCACGCGGTGGTGGAAGGCCTGTGGGTTCGGCGAAGACGTCGGGGAAGGAACCCAACAGGCCCTCCAGGGGGTTGTCATCGATGGAGACCGCGTGGGCGCCCGGGCCATGCTGGGGGGTGATGCCCTGCCAAGAAACGCGCTGGCCCTGACGTTGGAACGCCATGCTGCGGCCAGGAACGTCCCACTCGATGCGCCCCAGGCGCTCCAGCCACTGCATGCTGAGCACCATATCATAACTGGCGAGCGGCATGACGAAGAGGTCGACGTTGAACGTGATGCCTTCGATGCAGATGGGCGCGCACTGAAACACGCCTGGGCAGGCGATCTTGTCACCGTTGGCCACCGTGGCCGTCAGTCGGGGGCGCGGCTGGGGCTGAAGTCCCGTGCGCTCGGCCGCGGCTTCCCCAATGAAGTTGTGAGTCGACCCGGTGTCCACCAATGCGACGAGGGAGGCGGCACCCAGGGATACACGCAGGAGAGGGAGTTGTTGGTGTAGATCCCGGCCACAGCGTGCAGGGAGAAGACGGCCGAGTCCTTGGCGTCCTTGGGGTCTGGCTGCTCCGTGGCCGCGTCATCCTCATCCTCGTCGTCGAGACTGTCCAGCAGGAACAAGCGTTTGCATACCTTGTTGTGCCCCCTGCTGTACTGCTCGTCGCAGTTGAAGCAAAGGCCCAGGCGACGGCGCTCCTCCTGCTCGGCTTGGTTGAGCCGGCGCACTGGCCGCCCCTCCACCGACTTAGTTGCTGGTGCCGCCTTGATCGCTGGAACGGAGTGCTGGGCCGGTCGCGGTGCTGGAGTGGACAGAACGCCCTTGCCGCTCGTCTTGGACGGAAAGAGGTATGGCTCCATGAGCTCAAACTGACGAGCGAGACTCATGGCCTCGGTGAGGCTCCGCGGGTGTTGCTGTTGCTCTTGGAGGCTGAGCGGCGGTAGGAGGCCACCCGTGAACAATTCCACGCGCTGCGCTTCATCAAGTTTACCAGCGCGGGGTAGTAGGGCTTGGAACCGGTCACAGTAATCCTCGACCGAACCGGTGCGGCGGCACGACGAGAGTTTGAAGAGGGGGACCGATAGGAGGGGAGGCCCATAGCGCAGATTGAGGAGCTCCTTGAAACGCTCCCATGTTGGCGTCCCCTCCGTCTCCTGGATGTGCGCGAATCAAAGCTGCGCGCCCTCTTGCAGATTGTACGAAGCCATCCACGTTCGCTCCGCGGGTATGACGTGCTGCTGGACGAAGAAAGACTCGCATCTGTTAATGAAGATGAGCGGGTCGAACTTGCCATCGTAGCGAGGAAACTCCGGGCGCCAGTGCTTCGGTGGCCTGTCGTGGTGATGTTCCACAGTCGGTGCCTTGGAGCCCGAGGACGACGACGAACGCTCCGAGGCTAGGGCCTGCAGGGCGGCGGTGGTGGCCTCAGACGACGTTTGCAGGGCGGCCAGGGCCGTGGCGATGGCCTCCAGGGTTGCCTTCAAGTCACCGTTGTCACCCATGATGGCGACGCGGGACGCGGCGGGATCGGGTGATGATGGCGCGGTGGTGGTTTGTGGGCTAGGGTTTATGGTGGATGGTGACGGCGCTGCGCTAGCGGTGGGAGTAGAGGATCGTTTGGTCTGTGATACCAGGTTGTCAAGGGCGTCAAACCCTAAGATAGCATGACCTCGGCTACGTAGTTCATAGCCGCGATCCGTCTTCTCCGGTGAGGTTTGCCCCTCCGCCACAGGCTTAAGAACGAAGAGAGAGATAGAGTTTTGGGTAATACTTTCTTGATGCTTTCAATGTTCTCACATACAAAATATATAGCCCGTGGCTCAACTAACTTTGGCAAATAAATAAAAGAGGAAACAAACTCCCTAGACTCAAGGTAACAACCAAGGAAACAAATCGCTAAACTTCTCCTAGCCACGCTCGGTGGCCTGGGCGTCCTCCGCGCTGGACGCTCGCTCTGCAGCTCGGCGGATGTCACGGGCACGACGACGCCGGGTATACGTGCGCCCCCACATGACAGAAATGTAGTGTGCATTTTTTATAAAACTAGCCTGGGCACATGGTATAATCTATACAAGCTTCAAAACTGGGTAGTAATAGTGCATACAATACCACGTCATATTGCATACAGAGTGCGGCAATATTGATGAGATCATTTATTAATTATCTCGAAACAGTTTGTATTGATGAGATCATTTAATAATTATCTCAAAACAGTTTAGTGTGGAACTATGGATTGCTCTATTGTCCAGATTCAGAATATATTGGGGCAAGGCAACCTCAAGAGGCGAGCAAAACTAGCATGCTTTGCATTGATCTTACCTTGGAACTCCTATGAACTTTAAATTACAGAGCATTTCCAAGAGTTTGCTATTTTTTTCCTTGGAAAATCTTGTGATTTGCCAACTCCAAAAATAATATGGAGCATTGTGAGGTTTGTATGCATCTCTTTGTGTTCCTTTTATAACCCTCGCCGGAGGTTTGTATGCATAATTGACTAAATTTGTGTGCATCAAGTCTGGCATCATGAGGTTGACATAATGAGGTTTGTATGCATATTTTTTCCCTTGCAGGAAGCAAGGTTTTTATGCATTTTGGCTCGGCTCCAACCTCCACGCCAAGACAACAACGCCACTTCGCCGGAGTTCCTCTGCCCGACCTTCGTGCCACTATTTTTCTAGTCTGACAGGAAGATTTTTATGCACGTTTATAGGCATGTTCTATGCGTGTTTAAATGTGAAATCGTGATCGGATATGTTGTTTGCATGTCTATATGCACGCTGAAAAAAGCTTATTTATCTAAAAATGAAAAAATGGCCTCTCTTCTACAATGTCCTCTATCTGATGTAGCTGGTGGTGGAGACGAGCACGCCGCCGTCGCCTTGCGCTCCGTCCCGTTTGGCCCCGCTCCCACCGGCAGTCGTTGTAGCCGGTACTGGAGACGAGCACACCACCACAGCCACCTTCACTACGCGAACCCTGTAACATAGAACCACCCCGACTAACGTGGTGAAAATCACAGAGGAGGAGTGGAATGCAGAGGATGCAGATCCAGGGAGGCGGAGGGGAGGGGGAGGAGAGGAGGACACGAGATCTAGAGGACGAACTGACCAAGACGACGACTGGGACTCGGGGCTGAACGGGTGTCGGGCGCGTGCAGTCGATGTAGCCGGGTCGGGTCGCAGGACGCGTGTGGGATATTCCGGCTAGGGTTACGCATATTAATGATACTACTAACAAGTTATTTAAAGCACATTACTAGCTATGGCATATGATTTATATAGGTTGTCACTTTAGATTATAACTAAAAATGTTTGACAAGTCTATATTAATTTATGAGATAACTGATTTCACATATAATTCCATGATAGAAAAATTCAATGACAAAGAGAAGCATTGGGAGATCACTCGGCTATATCTTCGTGGCTCTTTAAGATTGTTTATCGAGTAAAAAATTTGTTCATTATAATACATAAGTATAAAGTAATTTGACGAGTTTAGCAATGATACGACGACCCTATCCAAGATCTTCCATCAAGTCCTATCATTTATGTTAACCAACATGGTTCATGTCTCAAATTATTGCGTATATGATATAATAGTTATTACGAACTTACTCTACAACCTAAAATCATTATTGTACAAACTATAAAAAATAGAGTTAACAAAATATATAGTTAGTACAGAATTTTAACTTAAGGAGAAAAAGAATTTGTAACACTCGAAGAAAAAATATTTGAATCAAAATTGACTCGTGACTTCGTAGGATATATGATGCATCAAGAGCCATCATAATCTGTGGTAAGAACTAATTGCATATTTGAAATATACAAAAGTGCCATGCAAAGAGAAAGTGGAAATATTGAAAAATGCATATATTTGTTTCTCAAAAAATATTGATTAACTTTATTACAAATGGATAGAGACTACATGTGTCTATTTTATCTATTATGTCAAGAAATGAAACAAAGACAAAAATACATAATAAATATAAGTGATTCTTTATTAACCATATGTATTAAACAATAACTAATATTTATATAACTTAAAGTTCTAGCCCATGTGATCAATGGACTAGTTCCTTTGAATGACCTCAGTATGCATAACCTTTCATGATTCATGTACTTGTAATCATTTTATTCAAAACATTTTATTCATTGCAAATGGTGCTAAAAACTTCGTGGAACCATCCAAAAAATTATTACATCTCCTCAACAAGTAAAAAGAATTGCCATCAAACATACATGTCCTAAAAATATTACATGCCCTCAAACATACACATCTGAAAAATATTGCATGACCTCAAACATACACATTTCTCAAGGTACCCATCAGCCCAAGCTCAATGGAGTCACGAAATGCATTCATAGGGGCAGGAACATATGGTGGCTGGCCCTTTCGATGACATTTCTAAGAGTTGAATGCACATAGTTGAATATCTCCTTTTCTAACATGTGGTTTTTTTGCTCCGTTTTGAAAGTCCTTAAGATGATGCTTCCTTCGCTTGTGACGGGTTGAATAGCTAGCATCCAGGATGTACTTCTTCCACAGATGAAGTACCAGTAAGTCGGAGTGCTTCAATTAGAAAACAGTTCAATTAGAAAACCGTAATGAACTACCGGCTAGGTGTGTACGGTAGGTGGATGAGGAAAGACATTGTTGTATTATGTCATCGATCCAATTAAAAGAATTCCTAGAGCCTCAATAGAGGTAGACTTGGTTGTAGATTTAAGGCCATATTTTTTTTGTCAATAAATCATGCAGAACATAGTTGGGTTCATTCTAAACATGTTGAACACTATTGGCTTCCTCTGTACCCATTCCAACCTAGTCAAGGGTGGTTTCCAACTATACTCAAATACCTATTGCGTACTACTCCGGATGTGTAGCATACTCATACATACCGTAGCTGAATCCAACTGCATTATTCTCTACGATCACGTTGAAAACCTCATCCCACTCCCCTTCAGAATCCTTAGCAGTTTTTTTATTCTTCTTCTGCTTAATAAAAAAAGTCAGTACCTCATGAACTGCGTGCGAGGCTGCGATCCACAAAGATCATACCTTCATCATCGATTTTCCTCGGCGTGGGGCAAAGTGCTTAATGATGGCCATCCTTCCGACTGGGTCGGACCTCAGGAAGAACTTGGTCGCACGTTTGGAATGGAGCATCTCCAGCACACCAAGCCACAGATCTGGGGTGTTCTCATCTGCACCACACTCTCTAGCCAACTTCTGCACTTGGATAACCTGCATGTCTAGTTCTTTCTGCTTTTCCTGTTGTGCTTTCTGCCTAGTGTCCCATGTGATCCACAAATTCTCCACAAGTTCGCTCATGTAACTGACCATTGCCGACGTAACTTCTTCTAGGCTCCTTGACATCTCGTTTGGGCTGGATCCATTGCTGTGTGCGCTGCCCCCGACATTGCTCCCAACGCTGAGTGGGGTTACTTCTTCGTTGGGTCTATCATCTCCTCCAATATACATGCGGATCATTTCTTGCCTCTTCTGCAAATTGCGCCAAGGAATAAAGATTATAAGCAATATATAATAGATTGGAAGCAATCAGGGGAATCATATCGATTTCTCGGCGATGAAGAAGGCCTGGAACATGTGATCAAATCACCTAGTTAATTTCTGTAGTAGCTTGTTGCCATTATGTAATTGAACTTTGAGTTCCTGGTGAGAGAGAAAGCTTCATTCGGGGTGGATGTGACAAGCTTATGAGCTTTGAATTGTATGAACTTAACTGTTGATCTTTGGCAATAAAGGCCGGGGGAAACCCTTGAATTCAAAAAAAAATCGGGGAATCATACTCGCGGAGGCATGTAACGCAGTACGGGTTGTGCGGAGGCATGCAAGGCAGCGGGTACGGTTGCCACAAAGGTGCGGATGCACTTCTCCACCGGCGCCGCCGCTGTCTTCTCCTTCCTCACCTCAAGCTTCTCTGCTGCGGCCCCCGTCATGAAGGGGGGCGCCGAGCGCATCCCGTCCTTCCTCGTCAACCCCGGCGGGGACGACGCCGGCGGGGCGGCCACATCGATGGCCTCATGCTTCGCCTCCGTTGACCGGGGGGCGGCCGAGGATGAGGCATGCGCAGCGCGTGGGGCGTTCACCAAACTCATCATCTCGGACGGCGGCGGCTGCTGCGGGGACGGCGGCAGCTGATGCCGGTGTGGGGACGGCGGCGGCGAACCAGGTGGGGATATATTCAGAGGCTCAAGCTAGGGAGTGGCCGGGTTGTGAGGGCGGTTGCGGATGTCTGTGGAATTTACACGCGGGCGGGAGACCGAGGCGGTTGGCAATTCAGGGAATTTCCTGATCGTTATAGTGGGGTGAGCAGGGGCACTAATATTGGGGAACGTGGTACTCAAACTGGTAATCATTATATAGACGTACGGTGTAGATTCAAAAAAAAACTACGGTTCACGGGAGAGAGGGTGCGGCCGTGCGGGTGTCAATTCATAATTTTGTGTATATTTTTTTTGACCTAAGTAATTTTGTGTATATTGGTGTAAGCTAGAAGAGAAACCATAATAATCGTTTTTTTCCTTTACATGACAACCAACGTGACTCACTCGTTAACACATTTTTTAAATAATTAGAAAGGACCTACGGTACTGTGTTGGGCTTCTACCAGTGTATAACATCTACCAACGTCGTAGGTATGTCGGGCAAACCTAATCACGAAAAGCTCCACAAAGGCACCGTCGCGCCGCCACCAGCGATTCGTGCTCCTACCGGCGAGGTCGCCGGTCCCTTCCGCCTCTGGCGGTCCTCGGAGCCTCGAATGCGTGTGGAACCACGTGGCCTTGACCGACAGTGTAGATTAGGTCACTTTTCTAGGGTTAGGGTTTCCGGCTGCGTCAGCTTGGTGGTGGTCACAACACAGCCAAGGTGGAGGTCCCGGTCTTCGTCCACCTCACCGTCGCCTGCTCCGATGACGATGGGAGGATTATGAGGTGATATAGGAGTCTGCGGCGGATGTTGTTTCGTCATAGTGGTGGGCGGTGGTGCTTGTGCCACGTTTTAGGTCAAGGCTATGGTGGCGGTTGAGGGCGTGGCGGCAGATGGTGTGCGGTGGATGGAGCTCAATCTGTTGGTGGCACGGGTCAGGATTGAGCGAGCCACCGCGACATTGGATGCCATTGTCTGCGCCGCTATCGTCATTCCAACCTAGATTGTGATCCTCATGGATGGGCGCTCTAATACTTCGCCTCCATGATATTGAGCGTTTGCTGCAGTCCACCTCAACGTCAGTAGTTTCCTCCGGCTTCGATGATTTAGGTTTGGCGGCGTCGGCTGGTGTCGGCAGTCTTTGTCGGCAGCGGATGCGATCAGCTTCCTTTCTCAAAAAAGATAAGGACTGGCTTGTAATTTCTTTATTTGTCGGGGTCCTCATAGAATATAGGTTGGGTAGCTTTCCTATGTATCCTTATACAGTGTACTTGTATTTGAAAGTGTTTATTTCCATCAATTAATACATGTATACATATTATCAAAAGAAAAGAAAAGACCTTCAAATTCAATCTCAAATATCAAGACATCGAAAATGACAACTAGCAAGTAATTATAAGTAGGGCACCAATCCATGCACATATTAGACTTGAAAACTATATTAGAAAAGGCATTCATGTTAGACCACTCAACAAAGAATGTCTAGGCTCTAGCAAAGGGCAAGATATAGGCAAGGAAAAGAATGGGTGCATGTTCGGTTGAAGCTCTTAGAGCAACTCCAACGGTAGCCCCAAAAACAGGGATCCTACATTTTATTTGGAGGCTTTCTCCTATTTTTGGGTGCCCAAAATTTTACATCAACTCCCGGAAGAAACACCTAAATTTCAACCCCCAAAATCATTCCAACAGACACTGTCAAACAGGGCCCGCGTGTCATTCACTCTTTCTTATCTTCCTCCTACTAGGCAAGATCCCGTCGGTCCCATGAGGGGATCCAGCCGTAGCGCGCGAGCAGGCCGCCTTGGTCACGGCTAGAGATGGGTGGGCGACCCGCCGGAGCGGAGGCAGGCTCGCTCTTGCGCAGTGGAGTCGGGCGTGTGAAAGCTCCAGTTTGGTTTTGGTAATTAATGACATTGAACGTTGCTAATGCTTTGCTCTAAGTGTGGTTAGACACATAGAAACGTGATGGTGGATGATGGAGCATGGTGATCACGGTGATGAACATGGTGGACATGTGAGGTGATCAAGCTCCGGTGATGGATGGAAACGCCCGTGGAGATCAAGGCAAAGGTATACTTGATAGGGCTTTTCCGGTTTAGTGATCAAGACACTATAGAGAGTGTGATCACATTTAGGATCGATAACCGACTATCAAGAGGGGTTTCCTCGCTTCATTCGCAGTCCTAAGTGCCTCTAGTTGTGACTTTGCATGATGCATTAGAGGCTAACCAGAGTGCTAACACTTGTCGACGTGATCATGAGATGATACGCTAACTCCGGTGCTTGAGATGTGATCTACAATGCGGGAGTTGGCACCCAAGACAAGTGGTTTGGACCTTGGATCGAAGACGGCACGACAACGGCGACTTTGTGCCATAGGGGAGCTCTCTGGAAGCGCCGGACGCAGCTGGCCTGAGCGCCGGACTGGCGAGAGTGGCGGACGCGGCGGCCGGACACGCAGCTAGGCGGGCCGGACGCATCCGGCACATGGTAGGGCGGCGCTGGTGCCCTGCCGGGCACTTCAAGGTATCGGACGTAGAGGAGGCGCGTCCGGTGAGCACCGGACTCGGTCCAGAAACTTCTGGAGTTGAGCTCCTCGCGGGCGCCGGAGCGCCGGACGCGTCCGTCGGGGAGCGCCGGATGCAGGCAGCGGACGCGTGATGTCATCAACATTCGAAGACCAACGGTCGACTTGGCTGCGCTGGAGGAGGCACGTTGGTTTCGCCTGCGGGGGGGGCAACGGCTCTATTTGTGCCTTGGGCTATAAATAGAGCATTGGTCGGTTTGGGGAGTCTCTCTTGCCTATTTTCACATACCTGAGCATCCTTTGAGCTTGAGACTCCCTCTCCCACTCATCTCTTTGATTCTTGAGCATCTCTTGTGAGATTTGAGTGAGGATTCAAGTGCGTTGCATTGAGAGTTGCATCTAGAGGCACTTGTTCATCGAGTGAGTTGCGGATTCTTGTTACTCTTCGGTGATTCCCATCACCGTAGATGGTTTGGAGCAGCGGGTGGTGGTTGAGCTCGACTTGGTGATTGTTCGAGGCCACACCGGGTTCTTGTGAGGGGTTCTTGATCCTTCCCGGACTTCGCGAAAGGATACTCTAGTGGATTGCTCGTGGCTTGTGGATCCTTGTCTTGTGTAGAGATTGCGGCTCCCCATTGGGGTCTTTGGCACCGAGCCAATTGAGCGGGCAACTCACCAAGCAAGTGCATCGCCACAACGAGGACTAGCTTGCCGGGAAGGAAGTGAACCTCGGTAAAAAATCATTGTGTTGATTTGAGATTGCCGAGGCTTCGACCTCCTTTGTCATTGTGCTTGAGCATCTCTAGGTGATTGGTTTATACGCCGGTGATTGGCCATCTTCATCCCTACGCGGGCAAGATAAACCTTCATCCTCTCTTTACATTCCCGCAAAGTAGAATTGCTTGTGAGGTTGGCCGCGTACCTCTACTTGTGTAGACTAAAACCGCGTGGATTAGAATTGCTTGTTGTGGTCGGTCGGGAACCACTCTTTGTGTAATCTAAATCCCGTGGGTAGAATTGCTTGTTCGGTTTCGGTGAACTGACATTGTGTAGCTTGATCATCGTGGTTGATTGTGCAATTGGTTTGAGTAGCCTTGCATTGTTTAGGATGGCTTGCATAGAGTAGTCGAAGCTTTAGCTTTGCACATTTGCCGCCTTGCTAGCTAATTGGTTGTCTAGTGTTCTTGCTAGAAATTTTATTAGGCTATTCACCCCCCCTCTAGCCATTGTGACCTTTCAGCGTGTTCATAGGGGGACAGAAGGGTTCCCTACGAAGAAGACATACAGGACAGTAGGCCTAGACAAACGGCCCATGAGAAAAAGCACGAAAGTTCAATTACCATATCCTAGCCGGATTGTAATTGGAAAGAGTACAAAACTCCTAGTTTAGGACTCGTTCCTAGAACCCAACTCGGAATCAAAGAACCTGCAGCCAACCTTGAGCTATAAAGGGTAGCTGAGGGTACCCCTGGTCAACACGATTGACAAAATACTCATCGATACAACGCAACAAGGCTCACGCCGACTGGACAAAAAGGCTACTACCTAACCTCGAGTCAAGGGCCTGAACCAGTATAAAAATCGCCCGTCCCATTTGTCTCATTGCCAAAACCGCCCAGTTTCGATTCGTCGCAGCCCGATCAACTATCCCGGGTACCCCCGTGGCAGGCTATCGGTGATAAATCATCGACATTGCGGCTCGACGGAGCACAGGCTGGCTCACGCTCGCACGATGGATGGGAGGGTGGGGAGGGCTCGCAGGAGGCCCTCCAGATCTCGTCGGCTCGCCGTTCACGCATTCAAAGAAGATGGCCGCCATGTGATTTATTCAGCTTGCACGCTTCTCTGGCCAGGCACCCTCTTCCCTCACAGGGCTCATCCTCCATCTCCGCAGTTGAGAGCCGTCGTCGCCACGCTAGCCGCACCCATGCCATTCCTGTGCTACGCGCCGCCCCTGGCACAGCCGCACAACCGCTTGCTTGTCGTGCTCCTTCTCCTTCGACGTCGGTCGTCGACAGCTATGAAGGTGGGTTCCCGCTCGCATTGGAGCCAGCAGAGGTAGACGCTGGAGAGGAGGGCAGAGAAGGCCTCGTGCGAGCATGGCTCGTCGGCGAGCCATATGGCTGGAGATGCTAGCTGGAGAGGAGGAGATCCGCGGGAGCCGGTGCTCGCACGGTGGGGAGGAGAGGGAGGCACACGACGAGAGGGGGAGACCAGACTCGTATGGTGGAGGAGCCGCCGGAGATGGAGCAGCGAGGCGACAGGAATCCCACACACGGGCTGGATGGATATGAGCCTCTCTGCTTCCAGGGACCTGCGACCAAAATTTGGAAGCCCTACTAAAAATGAGAGTCGCTCCTAAAATTTGAGATAGGGGCTTGTTTACGGTCTCCACTGGAGATGCTCTTATATTTAGAACAGAAGGTTGGAGATCGAACTTCTCTGATTGCTATAAATATATATGTCACACTCATCTTGATACAATAGGGATCTGCTTGCTATTGCTTTTAGTGTAGCCTGATTATTTTTAAATAGGCAATATTTATAAAAAAACATTTAGCTGAAAAACATTCATATCACATTTGTCAAAATAGACATATTAGCATTTACCGGACAAAAGTACTTCATGTTTTTTTTTTTGATAGGGCACATTAAGTCATTTTTAAATAGGCAATCTTTGTCAAAGGAACATTTAGATGAAAGACATTTGTATCACTTACGTTATTTATAAATATTTGCTAACAAGTCAATTTTTGGGGGAAAGGGTTTGGCGCCCCCAAGAGATTCGAACGCGGGAGTGGGATAGGATTTGTCATAAATTTTGTATTTTATTGTATTGGTATAGTCTACTTTGCTCAACTCTCGTGTAGTCTGCTCTGCTCACCTCGATTCTACGCGCTGGGTTGCCCTGTCTCGTTAGCCGGGCCGCTGTGCCGCTCGGCTTTGGCCTGACACAAGGCCGATCCATTCAGGCGTCGCGCCAGAATCGTCTAGTCTCGTCGCCTGTGCACACATGCAGCCAAGCCCGGCTACAGCGAGAAGACGAGACTCTGGCGGTCCTGGCCGCGTCGCGCCAGAAACCTTCGTCTACTGAGTAGCCTTTTTCCAAATTTAGGGCGTGTTCGGCTGGTGCTATTGCCGGCTGGTGCTGGCAGATGCTACAGTGCCGCGTGAGAGGCAACCAGCCGGCACCAGCCGGAATCAGCCGGGAACCAACCAGCCGAACGGCGCCTTAGACATCGAATCATTCTACACATCTCCAAATTGCAAGGCTCCGTCAAAAATAGCTGCGTGCGACAGTGGTGTGTCAGGTGTGGTTAGAGCAACTCCAAAAGTTCCCCAAGAATATAACCCCCAAAAGGCCAAAACTCTATATAGGGGCTCTGTTAAATAACTGTTGGATGAAAACTAGTTACCTCCACAGCAGCTCCCCGATATTTTGCATCCAAAAAATATTTTAAACTTGCCACATCGTCCATTAGTTGGAAGAGGCCAGATAGGCTAAAAATATAATTTGTTCCATGCGGCATGGCGTCCTCCTTAGTGAGGAGAAAGATTAGGGGTCGACACAAATGAGGGCGCGGGCTCACTTTTCCAGAGCGAGCAAATATTGGGAGAAGTTTTGGGGACAAGCAAAACCATACAATTGTACATTTTGGCTGAAGTTTAGGAGGAGGGGCCAATCTCCGCCGGCGGCTCTGCAACCGGGCGTCGCACGCCGCCAGTATGCGGCAGCAGGGCAAAGGAACGCCCGCGACCCAAGCGGTGTCACAATCAATGTATCTCCGTGGTGATGGCACGTGCAGCCGCAGGCAAGCAAGATCCACGGTATCTGCGTGTCGCCGTTTCCGCCGTGGGACAAGAAGCACCATCACCAGGGGCCAGGAAGAGGCGACGCTTTGCAGATGCTACTGTGCTCCTTGTATTGTAGTCCTCCAGTGGCGGCAATTGTTACGAACCATTATCCTAAAAGGACATCTAAACCAATCGTAGTATAAAAAGTTTGAACCGAAACTACATAGATTGGACATCTAAGCAATTCTGGTCAACTACAAACTATGCATAAAACCATTATCCTAAAAGGACATCTAAACCAATCGTAGTTGTCGACAAGTCTGCATAAACACCACAACCAAAAGCGCATAGTAAACTGATGTGCATACGAACACATAGAAACCTGCTATTTTCATCAACAGAAAAGACCAAAGAAACGGCGCTGCTATCACGTAAACATTTAGCATGCATATAAATATGCAACAAACATTTCGTTCTCATAGTCAATAAAGTGCGCCAAATGGATTTAGAAAAACATTTCGTTCTCACAAACATGCATGCACCCATTCCACCGTGCATATGGACCTACCCCTGTATATAAATCACCTCCCAATTAAGCATACAACTCAGACAATATCTTCACAAATTAGAGATCAATCATGCATATAAACTTAGAGTTCCATCATGCATATAAACGCTGCTAGATCAGGAAGGAGTAGGCACACACCATGAACAACACCATGCATACAAACCTATCCGTCGAATGAGGAGCACGATGTCATTGTCCACATCCCAGCACAATCCACCGGCCCTATGCCGTGCTCACCTATGTGCAAACATTTATGATCTATTAATTTCATAATAAATACATACCGCCAGTACGGTGCATACAAGTCGTCGTGTATGGGGCATACAAACAACAGTTCCTCAATGCGCATACAAACATGAGATGAGTATTCAAACCATAGCCATATTTCCACCTCGCACGAAATTGATCTAAACATGGCATACAAACCAATCGCAGCATGGACATACAATTGTTTAAAATAGGTGCTCATACAATGTGTGTAAACATGATTTAAAAGTGTATAAAAATGTGGTCCAGCAGCACGAGGGAATTAAGAGAGCCACTAGTTGCATCTAGACAACATAAAACAGTAGCACAAACCCCTACATTTCTAAAGCTAGTGGCTAGAAATTGTTTGGCAGTGCAAAGTCGTATTGTAACCATGCATAAAATAGAAGAATACCGCATACAAACCCAAATAAACAGTTACATAAGCATTAAGAAGCATAAAAGGTATTGCACAATGTGCATGAGAACAAGGGGAAAAAATCATAAGCATTAAGACGTTTCTTCCAATAACGTACATGTCAAAATGTCTTAACAATGCATACAAATGTGTGCCCAGTATGTATACAAACTTATTTTTAGATTGAAATCTATAATCAATTATTGTAGAAATCTATGCACCTATGCATAATCATCATGGGTATAAATCATCATTGCATATAAACATGCATATAAACATTGCACCCACCCCCCATCCAAAAAGGAATGTGCATATAAACATTTCGTTCTCAGTATCACCATGCATATAGATATAACATCATGAGCAATCCATAGTTTCACACTAGGAGTTGCTCCATACATTGTGGCTGCTGGCTGGCGATCCTAATTTGAAGTGCAGCCAGAAAAACTGGGAGCGGAGAATGTAGTTGTGCCGGTGCTCCAAACATAAAAAATTAGTATTGTACTGTTGTGAGACTGTGGTCAGCACTGTGCCGTTGTGGTCAGATGGCCGGTAGCAAATAAAGAATGGACGCTAGCTTTTCTTGGCACCGCTTGCACACTGCATCTCCAAACGCAATCAAGGCATCACTGACCCATTCTCTCTCTGTTCACCGCATCGAGGATATCAGGATATCGAGGATGAGTGTGCCCGGGCATCCAAGAACGGATCCCACGCCGCAGCTGCAGGCTGCAGTAGTACCACCAGGTACCCCTCTCCTCTTTCTAGCTGTGAACGCGGTCCGCGTGAACCAAGGGAAGAAAGAGGGCAGGTCCATAGATCGGTGCACAGGTCCACGGCCTATATAGTTACCGGTGAGTTTGACCACAAGTTGCACCCACGCGTCAACCGGCAAGGAAAATGGCAGTACGTGTAGAGCAGGCGTGCAGCTGGTAAAAGTTGGCAAGGAAAATGCTACGTGCAGGCGCTGGTGAGTGTACATGGGAGATTAGCTGTTAAAGCAAATACCTATCCAATGTACTCCCTCCGTTCCATAAATAAAAGAACGTTTTTGACTTCAACACTTTCTCTTTGACCATTTATTTAATTTAATTTTTCTTATATAGATAACAAAATAAATCATTTATTATGAAAATAGCTCTAATAATAAAGTAAGTCATAATAAAATAAATATTATTTATTAAATTTTTGAATAAGACGAGCAAATCAAACGTAAAATGTTAAAGTTAAACACGTTCTTTTATTTGTGGAACGGAGGGAGTACTAATACTAAAATTATATTCAAGAGTATTATGGTGAAAATTACAATTCAATAGCCTCAAATAATTGTAGTTGTGCATGCATAAATAATACATTCAAAATAATGGAATCCAAAAAATGCAAAGTCCAATAATAGGCCTGCTATTTTTTTAAAAAAATATTATAATCACAAACATAATCTATGATAATCAACTTTGTCCTAACAAGAACATATACTTACCATTGTAGCTTTTTTAACATCAAATCAACTTCTATAACTTTTTTTATTTATGCATTTGGATTAGTGTCTTTTATTCCTTACATATGCAAGGACTTCTGTTTACATATGCATAGATATTGTAGTCCATATGGATTTAAATCCAAAACAGGAATGTATGCGTCTTTTGTTGCAGTACATATGCACTGCCAAATAGTTTTGTATGCATGGGGATGGCGTCTATATGGACGCCATACATTTTTTGTGCATGCTTTTATTTCTTTTATTTTGTTTCATATATAAACTTTTCCATGTTTTACTACGTGTATTGCACTTTTAACAAAATAAATTATTTATGATGAAAATATCTCTAATAATAAAGTAAGTCATAATAAAATAAATATTATTTTTAAAATTTTTTAAAATAAGACGAAAGCGAAATAAAACAGAAAATGTTAAAGTTAAACACGTTCTTTTATTTGTGGAATGGAGTGAGTACTAATAATAAAATTATATTTAAGAGAATTATGGTGAAAATTACAATTCAATAGCCTCAAATAAATGTAGTTGTGCAAGCATAAATAATACATTCAAAATAATGGAATCCAAAAAAATATGCAAAGTCCAATAATAGGCCTGCTATTATTTTAAAAATATTATAATCACAAACAAAATCTATGATAAACAACTTTGTCCTAACAAGAACATATACATATGAACTGTTGAATTTCATGCTTTGAGTTTAAATCATCCTTAGTTCGCAAGTAATTTTACTTTTAGTCTAAATCTGCTTTCCCATCAACAAATACTTACTAGCGTACGTAATGCATATATCTCAACGCTCAAAAATATAATAATCACATAAAAAAAGATAGAATTCATCTTTAGAAACACAAATAATAATAATACAATAGATCTATGATTGACATATATAAACATGGGCAAATGGAAATTTCAAATTAGCACGGAAAATATTACTAATGTATTGTGTAAAGAATAGTTCAGTTAACATTATTTGTGCTCATCTGATCTAATCTAACTCTAACTACAAAAAAACTGGGCCCTCTACGTACAATTGTATGGTTTTTCCGGCCCATATTCCAATCAAAAAACTGGGCTGGCACTTGACTTTTATTTTATTCGTCTAATAGAAATCACGGCAAAGCTTTTGCCATACTTTCGAGGGAAAAAACAAGTTTATGTGAGCATAAGTAGAAGTAGAGTGCGGGACGGAAGGGGTCTACGCACGGGAAATAGAGGCGACGACAAGACGACAAGCGAAGGGGCGATGCGAAAAGTCCTACACGCGCAGTAGGAGCACCCGATCGTGTTTGCCAAGTGGTCCACGGCCTCGCAAATATGCCAAGTTTCCTTCATCAATTGCCAAGTTACCCAAATTGCAAAATCCAAATGCAAAACTGTTGAATACCTCATTTTCAAGATTGTTGGAGATTCTCTCGGTCGATAAATTCCATTTCTTGTGCTTAACCAAATTAAGTAACAAAAGAATGTTGAAGCAAGAGTTGGTTTCGAAGGTCCACAAGCCAAATTTCACGCAATTAGGCTATCAAGGCTATTTCACGCAATTAGGCTATCAAGGTTATGTTTATTTCAAGAAACATCTTTGTGTCAATTGGGTGTGGTCAAGCCTACTAATAGCGAGCACAATTTAGTTTTACCATTTTGGTGCGTTCTATCTAGAGTTTTGAAAGTTTTCTAGTATTTTAGCTATTTTTTAGATAATTCTACTATTATTGCTATTGAAGAGAGACAAGATCATTGTTCCCAAAAAGAAGAGAGACAAGATTATGAAGAACTCATTCCATAACAAAGGGGCAAGTGATAGGGGTAGCCACAATTTTTAAGCATAAACAACAAGCGGCAAGGGAGAACTGGGAAATGATGATGTTGATCCCTTATGACTTCATCTGGATTGAGATGGTTGGTTGGAACATTTTTTTTTGATGCAAAAAACTAGATTTAAGTTGGCACTTCGACAAAAATCATAAGGTGATGCCAAGTAATAGAGTTTAAAGTATTTACCCGGATTATAATTTGTTGAGAGGACCATGATTAAACATCGCAATCAGTAAAAAATTGGACTGATATATGAATGCATTTGATAGTCAACTAGCTACGTAGGGATTCAGTTGTAAAAAAAAAAAAGAACTCATATGTATGTACGTCATCATGAGAGTGCCAACAGTAAGAACACATGTCACAAAAGCAAGTTCCATCACAGCATGCATGCACAATGCGGAAAGGTAAACATGATGTTCTCAAATGATACACATAAACATAGTTCCAATAAAAACATAGTTCAAACGATAGATAGAGATTGAGTCTAGCTAGCCTTCCAGCGCTGTCTCGTCCAGCTCATCAGCGCTACCTCGTGCCTTCTCAGTACTCCTCCTCCTCCTCCTCCTCCTCCTCCTCCTCCTCGTCCTCGTCCTCGTCGTCGTCGTCATCGTCGTCGTCGTCGCCAGCTCGTTCGTATGTGTCGGCTAGGAACTCCATGAAATTCTTCCTTCCAGATGGCAGCAGATTACCCATGAAGAAACTGAGACGAACTTTATCGTTTATCTCCACCATCTTGCGCAGAGCATCGGTCAGACGTTTGTGGGAGTCATCATTAATACCAACCTCACTGGCCATCCTCAGTACAATAGCTTTCAGATCGCAAGCAGAACCATCAATGCCTCTCGACCTTTTATTGGAGCCATCGCCAGAGACGCCGATGTGTGAGCTGCAGGTGTCGGACGCCCTCTTGCCGGTCCAGTAGCCCCCCTAGGAGGTAATGAATATATATAATTTCATAAAACATGATAAATAAGGAAGTATTAGATATAAAATAATTATTTTCAGATATTATTGACGCATACGAATCTACTAAATATGCTACATATCATTTCATTTTGTAACTTTGCGATATAAGATAAATTATTAACAATAGCAAATATCATGTGTTGCGCGAGAGATAAAACACAACTATAATTCATTCAAAATGAAAAATGATAACATGAATTTTAACTTAAGTTTTATGCTTTGTCAAACTTTATTTTATGATGACTATCAAATTTATAAATTACAATGTTCTAGTAAACCTTTATCGAATTAAACCAACTTCTATAACTTTTTTATAACCTTTGTAGCTTTTATAACATCAAATCAACTTCTATAACTTTTTTATTTATGCATTTGGATTAGTGTCTTTTATTCCTTACATATCCAAGGACTTCGTTTACATATGCATAAATATTGTAGTCCATATGGATTTAAATCCAAAACAGGAATGTATGTGTCTTTTGTTGCAGTACATATGCACTGCCAAATAGTTTTGTATGCATGGGGATGGCAGTCTATATGGAGGCCATACATTTTTTGTGCATGCTTTTATTTCTTTTATTTTGTTTCATATATAAACTTTTCCAAGTTTTACTACGTGTATTGCCCTTCTATGCAGTCTATATAGAGATGTGTTCCCACCATCATTCCTCAAGTGGATATACATTAATACTGACCGTTAGTCGATGATTTTCAAGCTTGGAACAGGAAAGGATTCACAAAGCATGTTCTGCAGAAAATTCTAGATTTTACATGTAGTGGGTTAGGACAATTCAATGACTCTAAGTGGAAGGTCAAAGTTCATAAAGCCAAAACCCCGTGCAGTGAACTAGGTATCAAGAAGTCTACAGAACTAAATGTGGATTTTTGCCTTGCATGCATTAGAGAGGGTAGAATTGACGAGCTCACAAAAAGATGCTTCTTTTTGGTATTGTTCAATCGGTTCCTATTTCCGTCAGGTACATCCTACAAAGTCAAAAACTCCACCCTCAAGTGCTTTCTTTGTTATGGACCGCATTGCATTTTAAGTATGCACATATATATGAAATGTGACAGCAGATATATATGCACTTTGAAGGCATATATATGCACTGTGAGTGCGGATATATGCACTGTTAGAGCACATTTGTATGCACTGACTGCACATATATATGCATCTTGGTTTGTTCATGGGGGCAGGGAGGGCATTGGTGTGATGTTGATTCTTGAACACATTTTTATATACTTTTTATGTAGCTTTGTGCACCAGGTAGCTATTACATCGCCAATCATGATATTGAGTGCACAAGTGACTTGGAGCATGTCAAAAAAGAGACTGGAGTGGATTGTAGAAATCCTCCATTTTTCCTCCGGAATGGCTGCCATAGGAATGTTTCCTCCATTTTTCCTGTGATTGTTTTCTGCTATCCAAAGGAGTGAATAGTACCAATTTCTTAGGAATCTAGAATCCAATTTTTTCCTCCATTTCACCCTCCATCCAAAGGAGAAAAATGTATTTCTCACACGACACATGTCACATTGCAGGCCCGTCCCTGGGCATGTGCAAGCTGTGCACTCGCAGTCGCACAGGGCCTCCAAAAGTGCAGGGCCCCAAAATTAGTGTCCATATACTAGTTAAAATTTGTAAGTATTACTACTATATTCTAGTACATACAAAAGTTTTTCATGCAGTTTTTTGAAAAAAAAATAACCATATGATGAGTATTGAGCACATGACTTTCCTTTAATTTCCTTGAATCTCCTTTCAATGTTTTTTGAAAGAACTGGAGGGGCCCTTGCAGGGATTTATTAAGAACAAAAAGATCGAGTCTTACAAAGAAAAACAAGGAACAAGAAAAAACAACAAGAGGTACAATATATCTTTGGATTAGTATTTTTCTTGCCGCTTGCAAACCATCTTATATATTTTTAGTAAAAGGACTAAAATATCTTTGGATTGTCCTTCCAATTAATCCAGTTTATTTTGCCCGCAAATTTAATTACAAATGCCAATATTATTACTATAAATATAATCAAACTTTAAATTGGTTGGCTCATTGGGATGTGAGGTGTGCACTTATTTTGTAACATATTTGAGTATATTCTCATAAAAAAATGGTCAAAACTATGTTTCCGAGACCATGTTGTTGTTCAAAAGCAAACTATTTGCACAATAGAGGGGGTATATTATTTGTTTCTTTTTTTTATTAACATTTTGTACGTGACAAATTTCTCAAACGAAATATATACTCCCAATCTAAAAAAACAATTTAATCATCCCGGTCTTTTTAGTTGCAAGAAAGATTGAGAATCATACCTTCGATGCAGGTCTTGGGGTCGAGGGAGAGGCGGCTCATTTGTGACGTCACCTGCTGCACTGGACGCGATTCCTGGCCGCCGCCACTGCTGGCGCCGATGGAGATCGACTGGTCCTGCGATGCCTGGCCTCCACCGCTGGAACCGACGGAGATCGACTGGTCCTGCGATGCCTGGCCGCCACCGCTGGAGCCAACCGACTGGTTTGCAGACGATGATCCCCGCTGGCCGCCACTGCTGGACCTCTTGGCGCGACGCCACCACTTTGTTGACACCGAAAAGTGATCCGGCGCCTAACACACCACACGTGGGCCTTAGACGCCCTCGAGGTAGCCTTCGCGACCTGCAACGCGGTGCCTTCGACACGTGACCGGCAAAAACCGATCTAGAGATCGGTTAGCCGATGTAGAGCTCGAAGTTGACCGATAAAGCTCCCGAACTCGCTCCCGGAAGGATCCGTCGGATGAGCACGTGGAGGATCTTCTAGGCCAGCGGATGGCGCCTAGAAAGCCAACGGAAATCGCGGAGATAGCCGCGACAAAGCAACTAGAGGGGTTGAGGAGAGAATTAGGGCAAAGGAGATAGGTTTGTTGTAGTTGTTTGATTCGATTGATAGATGGGATCAATCGGCCGTAATCCCCTTGTATTTATAGGGGGTGGTCTTATCCCCGTAGGAAACAACTCTAAAGCAAATACGACAAGTTTCCCACGTCAAAAAATACCAAAAACGCGATTCGGATCGGAGTCGGTCGCGCCCGACAAGGCGCGGACGCGTCCGGCGCAAGGAGGCGCGTCCGACGCCCCGCGTCCGCGATCGCGCGCTCGGACGTTTACGTTCCGCGTCGCGCGCGGGCGACGCGTCCGGCGTCTTCGTGTGCCGCGTCCCGGCGGTCCGCGTCGCTTCTCGGGCGGCCGAAGACGGCTGGACCGCGTCCGGCGGATGGCGGACGCGTCCGGCGCGGGATGGCCGCGCGTCCGCGCTCCAAGTCGTCAACGGTTGCGTTTCTTCACCCGTCTTCCGCCGTTTTCGCATGCGTGAAGATCCTATTTTCCCTTTGGACATTTTTGCACGTCAACACATGCCCCCTCGTTTTCAGTAAATTTGTCGATGAACCTGAAACAACTCTTCACCCGCAACCAACTAGCAACGATACCCATCACATCGGCTAGCCGGTGACTAAGGGCGATGTATACATCGGCCATTTTTGTTCTAAGGGCGATACATGTATCGGCCATTATCCGGAAGAGCACTAGGCCTCTTGCCAAACACTTGGGAAGTATTTTTTAAGATACCTCCCGTTGATTGCCTTGTCGAGACGTTCCTTCTTCATTGTCTCTAGCACATAAGAGTTTCCGGGCACTACCTTGATCACTCTTAAAGGACCCTCCCAATTAGGAGACCATTTACCAAATTCTTTGCTCTTCGATCCAATAGGTAGTATGGTTTTCCACACTAAATCTCCCACTTGAAACGATTTGCTCCGCACTCTCTTGTTATAGGCCTTTGCAACACGCAGCTTATCTTTATCAATCTCCCTAAGAGCTTGCAATCTCTTGTCATCCCACTTCATCTATGTTGTCCATCATGAGATCATGGTACATTGTTGGAGATAAATCATTTTGTTTAGCAAACCCGAATGCACCCAAATTCACTTCAACAGTAACATAGCTTCTTGACCATAAACTAATTCAAAGGGAGAAGTATTTGTAGCACCATGCTTTGATATGCGATACGCCCACAAAGCTTCTGACAAGACTTCGTGCCACCTCCTTGGAATCTCTTCGATCTTCTTCTTAATGAGCTTGATCAAGGTTTTGTTACTAGCTTCAGCTTGGCCATTAGCTTGAGCATAGTATGGAGACGAACGAACAACTTTAATCTTGTATGATTCGGCAAAAGCCCTCACCTCTTTAGCCATAAAAGATGTACCTTGATCCGTATGCAATGTTTGAGGTATGCCGAATCTATGAATTATATGTTCTTTGAGAAAATCAATCACCTCCATATGTGTCATATTCTTCAATGGGACCGCCTCACACCATTTAGTGAAATAATCAGAGCAACCAAGACGAACCTATGTCCCTTTGAAGATGAGGGGTGTATTTGGCCAATGAAATCAAGCCCCAACCTCTCGAATGGCCACGGCTTTTTGATAGAATGGAGCTCCGAAGCGGGCGCCATTTGAATATTCCCGAACCGTTGGCACTCTTCACATCCTTTGTAGTAACGAAAGCAATCGGCTATCATAGTAGGCCAATAGAAACCAGCCCTTCTTAATAACCACTTCATCTTAGGAGCCGATTGATGCGTACCACACACACCTTCATGGACCTCTCCCATAGCCACTCTTGCTTGATCGGTCCCTAAACACTTTAGCAACAACCCATCGCTAGCCTCTTCCTATAGAGCTCATCACCTTGCATTGTAAACTTGAATGCAAACCGCCGGATAGTTTTGTCAACTCTAGTGTTAGGATCCCGCAAATATTTCATTATAGGAGTTCTCCAATCCTCTAAATCGGCATTAGAATCATTATTTGAACTAGACCGATTTGAGACATCATCAATAGCACATGTTTCTAAGGAATTGGTTGATCCGATCATATTGAACGGTTGAACCAATTCATTTGTTCCTGCACAACAAAAATTTACATCTTCATGCATCGGCTTTGTTTGTATATGAAAATTTCGCTTACTAACATCAAAGCCGGATGCTTGTTGAGCTAGCATATTAGCCTTGTAATTCTCATGTCTAGGAATATGCTGAATTTTGAATTCAGCAAGTTTAGAAATATAACCAAGACAAGTATCAAGACAAGAACGTAGTGATTCATCTAAACATTGATATTCTCCATTAATTTGTTGAACCACTAACAACGAGTCACCATAAGCTTCAACATGCTTGTATTTTTGTGGGATCTAGTACGCCATAGGCTTCAACATGTTGCACTCCCATAGAAGTTAACACGATCAATCCGAATAACAAAGCTTGATATTCGGCTTGATTGTTGGTGCAATCAAACTCCAACCGGCTAGACATCTCGGTTACAAGACCGTTGGGAGAGATTAAAACAATTCCAACGCCCGACCGTTGCTGCAAACCGATCCATCAAAATATAGCTTCCATGGAGTAATAGTGACATAATTGATTTCATCATCAAGATTAATGCTATGCTCAACAATAAAATCAGCAAGAACTTGACCTTTGATTGCTCGCAACGGCTCAAAGACCAAATCATATTCAATTAAAGAGTATGCCCACTTGCCTAACCTCCCACGAGGATCGGCCGATGCAACATGTGTTTAATAACATCGGCCTGGCATGCTACAACACATGTACTTGACAGCAAATAATGTCTCATCTTTTGGCATGCAAAGTACAAATGATAAGCATAATTTCTCAATATGAGCATACCTTGTCTCGGGATCAAGAAGACGGCGACCAAGATAAGCAATCACATATTCTTTCCCTTCATCTTCTTGAGTCATAACAGCCCCAATAACCTTGTCTTCGGCAGCAATATAGAGTTTGAATGGTACTCCTCTCTTTGGTGCACGAAGAACGGGCGGTGACGACAAATATTCCTTTATCTTGTCGAATGCCCTTTGTTGGCTTGCCCCCAAGTGAATTCAGATTCATCCTTCAACTTAAGTATAGGAGTGAAAGGAATAATTTTCCCCGGACAAGTTAGCAATAAATCTTCTCAAGTAGTTCACCTTCCCTAAGAATTTCTGCATGTCTTTCTTGCATGTAGGTGGTTGAACTTTCTTGATCTTCTCAATCCTCTTGGGATCAACCTCTATGCCTTTATCATGAATGATAAAACCTAGGAATTTCCCAAATTCGATACTCCAAAAGCACACTTGAGTGGATTCATCTTCAAACCATAGCGACGCATTCTTTCAAAAGCAAGACGTAAATCGGCTAAATGAGATTTATGGGCGGCAAATGATTTAATCACAATATCATCAATGTATACTTCCATAATCACCCCAATTAGATCATGGAAAATCAAATTCATTGCCCTTTGATAAGTGGCGCCGCATTCTTCAACCCAAAGGTCATCACAATCCACTCAAACAAACCGACGAATCCGGGACAAACAAAAGCCGTCTTTGATGTATCTTCTTCCGCCATAAAAATCTGATTGTATCCCGCATTACCATCAAGAAAGCTAATCACCTTGTGTCCCGAAGCATCATTGATCAACATATCGGCTATAGGCATAGGATATTCATCTTTGGGAGTGGCCCTATTTAAATCTCCGAAATCAATGCACACTCTAATCTTGCCGTCTTTCTTCTCAACCGGCACAATATTAGAGACCCACTCCGCATATTGGCATGGACGAATGAACTTTGCTTGCAACAACCTTTCGATCTCCTCTTTTATTCGGTCATGGATGGCCGAATTGAAGCGCCTTGGATGTTGCTTGACGGGCTTGAAGTTCTTTTTGAGAATGAGCCGATGCTCAACAAGATCTCGGCTCAATCCCGGCATCTCGGTATAGTTCCATGCAAAGCAATCAACATATTCTTTGAGAAGCGCGATTAATTTAGCTTTATAATCGGCTTCCAAGTTTTGATTCACAAACGTCGGCCGCGGTGTAGTACCATCCCCAATATCAACTTGCTCTAAAGGGTCGGCCGACGTGAAACCTTGGCCCAACTTATTGAGCTCATCAAAGTCATCAATAGCTTCATAAGCATCGGTCTTTTCAGCCCGATACTCTTCCAATCGACGCTTTAACCATTCGTGACTATCCATTAAACAATTGTATTTAGCCGATTGTCAATCGGCTTGAGAGATACAGGAACAAAGCCACCTCTAGCATAATCCACATAATCATAAGTAGATAAATCTCTTCCGATAAACAGCCAAAGGCGCCATGCCCCGGGTTCGGACGAAATCGGCAACTCAACCTCGATGAATCCGCATGGACAATCTCAATAGCATCGCCTACCCACTGAATGAGAAACTGGTGTAGACTGGAAGGAACACACTCATTAGCATGTATCCAATCACGCCCAAGTATCACATTGTAACTTCCCTTGATGTCGGCGACGAAGAAAGCGGTAGCCAAGGTTTTGCTCCCGATGGTCAACTCAACGTTAGCAATGCCCTTAGCTGGAATTGGAGCATCTCCGCCAACTCCGTAATGGTCATGTTGGTCTTGATCAACTCCTCTTCCTTGATCCCAAGCTTGCGGCACAACGAATAAGGCATGACATTAACAATAGCACCGCCACAAGCATGCTTTGTACCGGAGTCCCATTGATGTGACCTCTCAAGTTGAGAGGACGAAGATGATCCACTCTAACTCCTGGCTTTTTGAACACGATCTTCCACCGCAAACACAAGCTCTGCGGCCGGGTGGTTCCTCCTCATCATGGTGGATCACATAGTAATCCGAAGATAGATACACCACATTGATCCGCTCCGGCGATGGCTCATAGTCCACCATCTCATCATCTTGTTCTTCCGGAGCTTCCATACCTAGCACATTGGCAACTGCAGCAGCAAAATCTTTGGGATTCTCCCAATACTCTCGAAACCATCGTTATCGGTTCCGCCTCCTTGAGAGGAATTGCAACCGATTCAACAACTTCGAAATGCTTATTTCAGCATCTACCGCTTAACCGATTCTTCAATCGGTTTGGTCGGTTCATGCTCCATTGTTTCTTGAGTCACCTCTACCGGCTTGACCGATTCTTCAATCGGTTTGACCGGCGCCGCTCGGCTGCGGCAACGTCCTTCTTCGGTGCACCTTCTTGAGAATTCTCAAGAGCTTGCTTCTTCAATTTCCTCGCCGGCGCGCTGCAATTTCCGCCTTTGAGTTTTGTCCAAGTTTGGCGGACACCACTTGGGCTGCATGTACTTAGGATCTCTTGGCGGTCTCTCTTTCACCTCTTCTCCGGCAACTTCCTTTGCAACTCCCTCTTGCTTGCTTGCTGGAATTTTATTTTCAATCACAATCGGTTCATTGTCGGTAACCACAGGTGTCGACATTGACCCGATAACGATGCTAGGTGATGGAGCACTTTTGGAAGTAGAATTTTCAAGTTCTTGCACCTTCTTTTGAACATATGCTTGCTGCGTTGGTGCCTTGATCGTCTTCTTTTGATACACCTTGCTAGAGCTCGATTGAAATTCCAATCGGCTAGAGACAGGGTGTCTCACATCCTCCAACCTCTGATGAACTGGAATACGAGCTTGAGGATATGGAATCCACACACCTTGAGTTCCCCATTGTGGCAATGGCAACTCATGTGGAGATGAAATAACCGGTGGCCCCCAACGAGTTGGACGAGAACGGACAACCTGCATAGAAGAACCAACCGATTGAGCTACACCCTTTTGCTTCTTATCTTCAGCTTCTCTCTTAGGTGGTGTAGACTCTCTTTTTTTTATGGGCCGATTCTTGGAATCGGCCTTCTCTTGCTTGTACTTCGCCATAAGTCGATCAAAAGTACAAAGTGGCTTGACCACAAATTTCTTAGGCTTCTGCTCTTGCTGCTTCCATACACCAATCTCCGGCTTGTGTGGTATAAAGGTGCGTGTCACGTGAATACCGGAAGCAATGGAACCCTCGGAATTTGAGAGTCGATTTGACCGATTGCAATAATCGATTTAACCGACTTTGCGACCGTAGAAACATCGGTGGGCTGTTCACCTTGGGGCGCCTCTTTGCTCTCAATGGTCGGGTCGACCTGGTCGGCTAGAGGGACGGGCCGAGCTGGTCTTTGCTGCGCCGCTTGATGCTCATACCACCGTTGCCTTCGCAATGCTTCCACTGAACTAGCGGTGATTGTAAGTTTGCTCTTGCCTTGATCATCCTTCTTAAGTGCCACTTGTCGCCCCGAATTCTTTTGGACATTCGGTGCGGGACGTGGCTCACCGATAATTACATTCTTGCCTTTAACTTTATCGGCTTGGTGAGGACGAATCAAGATAGCCGGCTTCCCGCTTCAATGGTATTTGTAGGAAAAGGATTTTTCTTGATCTCCATATCAAGAAGGCTCAATCGTCCCTCATTAAGGGCCGATTGTATCTCGTCGACAAAGTAATTACAATCATTAGTTGCATGAGAATAAGAATTATGATATTTGCAATAAGCTCTCTTCTTAATCTCATCCGGCGAAGGCATAGTGTAATTGATTCTAATGTGTCCGATTTTAAGTAACTCATCAAAAATCCGGTCACATTTAGAAGTATCAAAAGTATACTTTACTTCTTCATACCGATTCTTTTGAATCGGTTTGAGAGAAGGACAAGTAACTTGCTTATTCTCTGCTGGCCACCTAATTTCAGCAGCATTGCACTCATAGTTATCATCATCCGAATATTCTGAAAAAGCATCAAAAGTATGTGTATTCGAACGATGTGACTTATAAGTCTCACGAGAATCTTTAAGGCGCGATTCCCAGAAAACGGCCCTCTCCATGAGATGATTGAAGCTAGTAAATTGAACATTCTCTAGTTTCTCACGAATCCTAGAGTTCAAACCATTAAAGCATATATCCACTAGATCTCTTTCGAAATACTAAGATGAAAACATTTATTCTTAATTTCTCTAACTCTAGTGAAAAAATCTACACAAGCTTCATCACGCATTTGCCTAACGAAGTGAAGGTGTGCCAGTCTAGTTTCTTGGGTTCCGGTATAAAAATGATTATGAAACCTTTCCTCTAATTGAGCCCAAGAATTAATAGAACATGGTGCTAGAGAAGTAAACCATGCAAAAGCAAGACTTGATCCAATGATAAAGGGAAATTACGAATTTTCATATACTCATGAGCACTATGTTCCCCTAATTGAGCAAGATACATACTAATATGTTCCATGGTAGTTTTATTACTACCATTAAATTTCTGAAAATCAGGTACCTTCCACCCTTCAGGATTTCTCATGCAATCATAAGCATGAGGATATGGTTTAGTATACAAATTCTTAACTGTCTTCAAGTTGATACCTAGACTCTCTTCGAGGGACTTAGTAAAATCATCCCTAAACTGATTCAACATGTCATCAAAATCAGTAGAGGGAGGATTATAAGTGTTTTTGCCCTCAAAATCAGGAATTGGGCTAGGAGACTTCGGTGGGTTAGGTAAAACCTTATTTCCCTCCGAATCCTTTGATGCCCTATGATCGGTTCGTAATGGAACCGATTTAGGAACACCACCCGATGTGCTAGCTCGGGATGACCGGTTCCACTAAGTGGAGCCGATTTCAATTTGCTAGCATCGGATAAGATGACCGATCTTTATAAAATCCCGTGGCATGCCAAATTCAGGTTGTGGCAATACGCCCGAACTTTCTCGGTTCGGTCTTCTTACCCATCATCTTATTTATCCGAGCTTCTAACGAATAATGTGATTTTTTAATCATATCGCTAGAGCAATATTCTGAGTTAACAACATCTTAGCTACACCGGCTTGATCAATTGGACCTTCATCATATTTAACGTTAGTTTCAAGGTTTACCTGTTCCTCTGCCGATGCTCCTAAGAAGTCATCGAACTTTGGTTCTTCCTCCAGAATTATCCGTTGATGACGATCTTTTACGCAACCGTCCGTAGAACGCTTTGCCGAAAAGCCGCCATCTTCTCTTCTAGTTGGGCCTTCAATTTCGGAGATAGCTCCTCCACGGAGGTAGGTCGAATGATATTGCCGCCATGGACTTCGCTTTGTCCCGCGTTGAATTTTCACCCGCCATATCACCGTTTGAAGAAAACTTGAGCTTACGCCAGATTTCCCAGTGAGTCGCCAAAAAGTATGTTGACACCGAAAAGTGATCCGGCGCCTAACACACCACACGTGGGCCTTAGACGCCCTCGAGGTAGCCTTCGCGACCCGCAACGCGGTGCCTTCGACACGTGATCCGGCAAAAACCGATCTAGAGATCGGTTAGCCGATGTAGAGCTCGAAGTTGACCGATAAAGCTCCCGAACTCGCTCCCCGAAGGATCCGTCGGATGAGCACGTGGAGGATCTTCTAGGACCAGCGGATGGCGCCTAGAAAGCCAACGGAAATCGCGGAGATAGCGCGGACAGCAACTAGAGGGGTTGAGGAGAGAATTAGGGCAAAGGAGATAGGTTTGTTGTAGTTGTTTGATTCGATTGATAGATGGGATCAATCGGCCGTAATCCCCTTGTATTTATAGGGGGTGGTCTTATCCCCGTAGGAAACAACTCTAAAGCAAATACGACAAGTTTCCCACGTCAAAAAATACCAAAAACGCGATTCGGATCGGAGTCGGTCGCGCCCGACAAAGCGCCGGGCGTCCGGCGCAAGGAGGCGCGTCCGACGCCCGCGTCTCGCGCGATCGCGCGCTCGGGACGTTTACTTCCGCGTCGGCGCGGGGCAGCGTCCGGCCTCGCGTGTGCCGCGTCCGGCGGTCCGCGTCTGGCTTCTCGGGCGGCCGAAGACGGCTCTGGACCGCGTCCAGCGGATGGCGGACGCGTCCGGCGCGATTTGGCCGCGCGTCCGGCGCTCCAGTCGTCAACGGTTGCGTTTCTTCACCCGTCTTCCGCCGTTTTCGCATGCGTGAAGATCCTATTTTCCCTTTGGACATTTTTGCACGTCAACACACTTGAAAGGAGCCATTGCGGATGGAGGAGATCGAGCTAGTGGAGCTGATGCGTGAGAGCGGTGGCGCGAGGAAGCTGCAGCAAGCAATGTATGTTTCACTCTAGCCGGAGCTCGCGCACGGAAGACGGAACCCAGGCTCTAAATAGTATAAACTAGAAAGCCACTGCCCTGTCCAATAGAAAGCCACTGCCAGAGTCATGTCCACACTCCAAATAAAAGGAAACCAGCTCCTCCTGCCACAGCGCGCGCGCCTGCATTGGCTCAGCACTGTGGCTCGTCAGATGGAGTACAGTGCAACGCCGCCTAACGACGCGTCTACAGCGATGGGACGGCGTCTACAGGTGGGTCCAATAATGCCAGTAGTCCTTAATTGCTCGGGGTGGGAAGCTGCAGGTACGAGATGAGAGAGAAGTTGTACTCAATAGGTGAGAGAGGAGAGAGCTAGAGTTTATTCTTTGTTTATTCTTATGGGCTGTCCATAAGCATATGGACACCTCAAGAATCAACATAACACCAATGCCCTCCCCGCCACCATGAACAAACCAAGATATATGACGTTTCATACTGGAGCTAGCTCAAGAGTCGCGCTTTGAGACCTCTAGATTCGAGCGCTTCGTGACGTCGGCATGCCAAGCTCATACCGAGCCCTAAAACTAAAAATCAAGGCCAAGCCATATAGGCGCGTCAACCATAAGGGGGAAATGATTTTGTTGTTTTTGTTTGACACCCGGGTCAAGGGTAACCTTTTTCAAAACCTTTAAAATCACTGTTGTGCTTGTGAGGAGGAATATTTTGGCCGTAGCCAGCTCAGGAAGCCATTTAACATGCTAAATGGGCCTTTGTCTAACAAATTCATTGTGATAGATTAATGTAACAAAACTTTTAGTAGCGTAAGTTATGGTGTCTCACGTCACGACCCATGCCCTAAAAACACCTAGCTTCTAACTTAGTCGAGCTCTCCCGTTTAGCCAGCAACAACTCCTAGTTGCATGCATAGGCCGATCTTGGCGGTTTATCAGAGTTTTGACTATGACAAAATTTATAGATTCTTTGGTAAATTTTCAAATTCGAGAAAATGTATATCACATAATGAATTTGACTAGTGATTCACGATGGTATTTTTAACCTTGCATTGGCTCGTAAAAAATACTATATTTTTGCTTAGATTTGCTATTAGTTGTGCATACGAAGGAGTTGTGAGAAATGCAACTTCTATTTACACGAACGACAAAATTTTAATATACAGATCGCTATTACACTCGACAAGACGCGTTGTCCCTATGAAAAGTTTCAGTTGCGATATTTGGTAGTGCATAATAGGGACTTAATGTCCTTCGATTTGAAACAAGTATTTAAAAAGATAGAGAAGCCCTTGAGGACTATTTGGTCAAACCGTGTATACTATATGCACAAAGAAATAGTAATTGATCGAAGCCAAGTCAACCTACGATATGATGGCATGGATAAACCGTGTACTACGATCCCTTTGGAAGATACCTATCGTCAACAAAGGCAAGCCGTTTATCACGCTTTCTTTGTTTTATTTATATCCAACATGTAGGTGTTCTTTTGCGATTTGGTTTTGTTGGGTGCTTGTGACCTTTTCAACGAGGTTTTGTTACATGGCTTTTATACGGAAGGCTTCACACTTCTGTCTTTTGGACATCCATTTTGCCCCCATAGTCCCATTATTACACAGTTTGTTCATAGTTTTTTTTTAATAAAAAGTTTGTCCATAGATTAATGGGCCGTCACAGCGACATCTCCAAATTGGTTGGGCTAGGCTTATGCCCATCAGAGATGCAGGGAGACGACGACCTGGCACTGTTTGGTGTTTTGAACACTCGGCTAGCCCATGCATAAAGCATAATCCTTCTTCTTTCCCTCGATGAAATTAAGTCACCCGAGATAGATTGCATGACACACGCATTGTTTTTGTTTCTTATAATGGAATAGCTCTAGACTCTTATCCAAATTTTATAATATTATTTAGCTAAGTGAAAATCCTAAGTAAAAGGATAATAAAATCATAATAAGAAAATGATCGCTTCTCCATCCAAATTTCATAATATTATTCAGCTATTTTCTCATATAAATAGATGAAAATGAACCTAAGTAAAAGGATAATAAAATCATAATAAGCAAAATCTCTTATTGCTTCTCCATCCAAATTTCATAATACTATTAGGCTATTTGCTCAAATAAATAGATAAAAATGAACCTAAGAAGGGTAAAATCATAAAGCAAAATCTCTTATTGCTTCACCATCCTTTTTTTGGCTAAAATGTCCATAGGAACGATCTCTGGCGTTGTTGGATGGTACAGTTTTGGTTGCCTCTCACATTGCAACATCGTCCTCACAATAGATTCCCTTGAAAGTAGCATGTATAAAGATGTATATCGTTTATTAAATGAGTTATTATTGTGCTTATTGAAAGTAATTTCAAATAAAAGTACACGTATATCTTCAATAAGATTTTAAAAAATTACACTAAAATTATATTTAAGCTCATATATTCCATTATAGCCCTTGTGGTCTTGTCTCCTAAAGACAAAAGAAGAATCCAATTGTTTACTAGGGATATTTCAATCTTCCATTTAGAAGGTACTACAAGCTAGTTGTATAATATCAAAATTTGGCCAAAAAATCTAGAGACGAACATGACAACATATTTTGGGCCTATAAATTTATTCCTTTATCTTAAAATATTTTGTGCCTATAATCTTTCCATAAAAAATAATTTGATTTTAGTAAAGTGAGAACATACATTGTTCACAACTAGATACATCTCTCATATAGTTACATGTCTCTATGTAAGATATGCATGAATCTGTGAACAATGGATAGCATAGTTTTATTAATTTCATTTCATTTTTTGAAAGTAAAAGGAATTCAAAGTAAAACACTACAGGGTACGTTAAATTCACAGCTGAGCCCGATAGCCCGCTACAAACTGGGCCGGGGCTCCCAAACTGGGCCGGACCGATCGCCAAACCCGCGGCCCAACGGCCCGCGCTGGCTCATCGTCTTCTCCATTCCGCCGCCCTCTCCCCTCCCCTCTCCAAACCTTCCAAATCTCCCCGCCCAAATCGCCCGCGCCGCTCCCCAAACCCCCATTCCCCGGCCTCCGCCGCGCTTCCCCGAGCCTCCGACGCCGCGGCGGCCGATGTCCTCCGCGCCACACCCCGCTCGCCGGCGCGCCTACTTCGACGACGACGACGTAAGCGCCCCGTCCCCCAATCTCCCCGCCTCTCTCTCCTCCTCGCTTTCGCGCCCCGCCGCTCACCGTAACCCTAACCGCAGGGCTTCGACTGGGAGGCCGCCGTCGAGGAGATCGACCGCGCCTGCGCCCTCGCCTCGTCGCTCCGCCCCGGCGCCGCCAGTGCATCATCATCCACCGCCGCCGCGGGGCTTCGACTGGGAGGCCGCCGTCGAGATCGACCGCGCCTGCGCCCTCGCCTCGTCCTGCCGCCCCTGCCCCGGCCCCGGCGCCGCCAGTGCATCATCATCCGCCGCCGCGCGGCGCGCGACGTCGCCGCTTCACAGGGCGGCACCACCGGCGGCAGGCGGCGGCGGCGGCGTGGCGCGGCAGTCGACGCTCGACCGCTTCGTGGATTCGTTCGCCAAGAGGCGGCTGGAGAAGGAGAGGCCCGCGCCAGCCCCCTCGGGCGGCGCCGCGGGGGCGCAGGGGTGGATCCAGGTGGCGGCGTGGGGTCTGCCGGGTGTCCGCGCGGGCGAGGGGGTGCTCACTCGCGACAGGCGGGCGAGAAGGCTGTGGAGGACCGGTTCCTCGAGTTCTTCGCCAGGAGGCAGCGGGAGAAGGGGAGGGCTGCGCCTGATGTGTCACCTGCACCGACACCAGCACCAGCACCGGCGGCACCAGCACCGGTTGGTGGCCGGGGGCACACTGCAGCTCGTGCTGGCAGGGAAGCTCGGGTCGGGGCCGGGGCCGGGGCAACGTGCTGGCAGGGAAGCTCCCGTCGGCCCAGTGTGGAGGTTGAGTATGGTCCCTGCGCCATCGAACTGAATCCCGATGCTGTGAAGACATGGATCTATCCAAGTGAGTGGGTTTGAGTTTCTGCTGCATTTTGCCAATAGCTGTTATTTGTTCTGGTTTTCATGGAAAATAGATATCTTCAGTGAATGGCTGGGACTTTATGAGTCAATAATGGCAGCCATCTTGCTTCTACAGATATACATTCCCAGAAGTTCTTGCTGGTACTGAAGTGTACCAGGTACTCAGGGGATATTAAACCTTGTTTTGTCAAGCACGTGAGCAGCCATATTAGGTAGACGGTGGAACCCAGGAAGTCTAGCAAAAAACTAAAACATGAGGATAAGTAGTTTAGTTTGCTGGAGTAGCACTGCAACCATAGAAGCATGCACCTCTTTTAGTTGAAGCAGATAGAATAGACTAGGTGACTGTGACCCTTGGCAATATGCCAATATGTTTTTTTTATCAAGCAAAGCAAAATTTTGGGGGATATTATTGGTGCAACAGCTTAGGTTGGTTATTTGGAATCTCTTCGCTTAATTATCCTCGTCTTTAGAATGCAGGTTTTACTAGGCCTTCACATGAGGTTGCCCAAACCACTGTCCAGGGTTTCCGCCTTTTGTTGTAGATTAATTATTGAGTGCATTGTGGTTATTGTATTCTTGAATACAACTGGATTACATGTTTGGTGCTTACATTGTTGATTCTATTGCTCTGCCCATTGCATCTCTAACAACTGTTAAATAGCATTATTTTAGTATAGTGGTATAGCATGGGATTGATATATGCATTCTACTAAAATGATATCTTCATTGTGAATAGTTGATGCACATCACTTCTATTTTTTCCACTTTCTTTTATCTATTTGAGCAAATCTTGATTTTGTAGCAGGTAGCTCCCTAAACACCATAGAAAACCTCCAAATACGGATGCACAAAAGTTTCATTCCTCAGTTGCAAATAACTAGATGACATTAAGCAATTTGGAAAATAGACAATGAAAAATTCCTGTCAAAGTTTCCATTTTGTCATGGTTAATGGTTATTGTTCAGTTCTTGTAGAACCATGTTTGCTCCTTAACTATTTAAGGATACACTTCACTAAATAGTTCTCTTGTTATATGTAATGCAAGCAGCATATCTAGCTTTTGTAATTTATTTTGGATATTACGTTGCAGCTAATGTAGAAGTCGAGTACCAGAAATATATGGTTGAAAAGCTTTGTTTACCAATACGTTAATAGCTTTGCCAACTGGACTTGGCAAAACTTTTTTGTGCTGCGGTAGTGATGTACAACTACTTTCGATGGTTTCCTGAAGGTAATGTTTTTATATCGCATTGTAATCATTTACATCTCCGATGCTGTATTTTATGAACTCGTGGAAATTGCATGCTGAAACTTTGTTCTTATTTACAATGGAAATTTAGGGATAATAATATTTACTTGCCCTTCACGTCCTCTTGTTACTCAGCAAATTGAGGCATGCTACAATACAGTGGGAATACCGCAGGTACTGCAATAAATCTGCTGTTGGTGATTTTCTTATTTTATTTAGGGTGAGCGTCTATTTTTGGCCATGCAACACTAAAACTAGAAACCCTTGACCACCGAACTATCAATACTGGGAAAATCTCACCATCTAGCTGGTTTCAAAGGCGGGTTTTGTATTTTTTCTAAATCTTAAATAAATAAAAAACTAGTTTAGTTTTTGTAAAAATTGATAACTAAGTTATTTTAAATTGGAAAAACATGAAAAACCGGACCAAATTTTTCTAAAAATATCATGTGTCTATGGGTGCTAGATTTGGGTTATTTGGATTTTTTTTGCCATTCCTAGTGTTTTATTGCTTGTAGTCATGCCTGTTATTTATTTGAGTCATCATTTGTGCTGTATTAAACCTAGAGATTGAACAAGAGATCCATACTCAAAGCAAATATGTTAGTTATCTACCAAATTATTTTTGGAGGCTATGCGTATATCTAGTGGAGCATGGCACCTGCAATCTTGGTGCCATCTTTCATATCTTTTTGTTTACTCGATCTATTATGGATTCTTAAAGGTCCATCTAGTAATATAGTGCAAAATGGTGATAATAAGTAACGGACATGACTATGAGCAATAAAGCACTAGTAATGGGAAAAACAAATAACATCATATAGAGACCAACAGATGGATTATATTTTAAGAAACATTTTAGTACTGGTTTCATTTTTGCTGATATCAATCCAATTAGTTATGATTTTTTTTAAATAAACCAACTTTGGGGTTTTTCAGAAAATATAAAAGCTCCTTTGAAGCAAGTATGGTGGCCAAATTTGTCTGGTCTTGATAGTTTGGTGGTAAAAAAAAAAAATCTAGTTTTTAGAGTTCCATGGACAAAAACACACTTGAGCAATAGTCTGGTATCTATAAATTTCATTTTTGCTTTGTGCTGCACATTTTTCCTTTGCTGCATGCTGGAAACTGAAATAATTATGTATTTTCAGGAGTGGATAATAGATATGATAGAACTAAATTGCCTTTCCACTCGATCAGTTCACTGGAAGTCAAAAGAGGAGTGTTCTTTGTCACTCCACAAGTTCTTCAGAATGATATACAATCTGGTGATTATTTCTGATTGTTTCTGGCAATCTTTATTACTAGTTTCAGTCAATTAAACTTGATGTTCAGACAACAAAAACAAGAAGAAAAAAAGCTGTTTTTCCACTTTCCACTGTCTGGAAGTAGTGATATTCTTGGGTTGTTATTACTAATCCATCTTGCTATCAGTTGAAGGTCCATTTACTATTTCTAGAATGATAACTAAAACACAAACTTACTTCCAAATCAGCATTTAAGCACTACTCTATATAGTTTGTTTTTTGTTTTTATGTTCAGTACTTTTGTTATATGCTTAAGTTTACTATCATCATATTTTCTCAATTTTCATTATGAACTTTGGTTTTAACAGGTATATGCATGGTGCAGAAAATAGTTTGCTTAGTGATAGATGAGGCTCATAAAGCATCAGGAAATCATGCTTACTGCATGGTTATCCGAGAGGTATGTTTCACTGTCATGTACTACACTCATTTGTTTTATCTGCACTTATAATCCTATTTTGTTGTCATTATTTTTCTCCAATGTGAGCTCTTTTGATTCATTATAGTTATAATACTCTGTTTATTCACAAATAAGTGGTGTTTTGGACATTGACATGGTTTCCAAACACAACTTTGACTACCTTTGTTACAAAATGTTATAAAACATAGCAAAAATATAATCATATGAATACAGCTTGTGACAAGTTACTCAGATAATCTTAATAATCGAATATCTAAACTTCACACATAAACTGAAGTTTGGGATTGTTGACTTAAGACAACCCATAACATCACTTGTTGCTGACTACAGGAACATCAGTTAACTAGTTATTTGAATGCTGCGCAATTTGGCTTGATCAGTCTTTATTTTCTGTCACATTCACAGTTGCTGGCAGCTCGTGTGCCTTTGATTTTAGCTCTAACTGCTACGCCAGGATGTAAGTCTCTACATTAAAACAGACTTACTTGCCCAATCATGAAGCACCATCTAAGTTTGCAATCTTATCCTACTTGTTGTTCAGCCAAGCATTCAGCTATCCAAAGTGTTATAGACAATTTAAGCATTTCGAGCTGGTTTATTGTGATGAAGAGGATTCTAGAGTGAACCAATATGTTAACACACGCAAAAGTTGAAGTTGTGAAGGTACGTGTGAACTTTCTTGACAATACACTATTCCTCTGTGATGTAAAAGTCACTTTTTCCAGTGTAATATACCCGGCTTGGCAGCGATGCCACTCAAGTAGCTGATATGCTTTTGGATATTGTGCGCCCATATATATTAATGTTGATGCGTGATGCCGGTGTGATTGACCATCGGGATTATGCAAATGTATGTATGTTTATCATACCTTTAAAATCACATTCATTATGTTTACATGCATTTGATTATGAGAATATTTATCCACTTGTGCCCTGATGGTCGTTAGTTGCTCACATGATTTCACCAGTGGACCCAATATGAACTGATGAAATTTAAGGATAAATTCAAAGAAGCCCCCACAAAACATCCATGAAATTGACAGAGGGGAAATTGAAAGGTCTTTTGTAATTCTTGGCCCACTTTGTCACACAAGGAAGATGCTTTTGAGCCATGGAACCCGATTTGCACATGGGTATCTTGACAAGAAGTTGAAGGGAGGGTACTGTCTTCACACTTTTGTTACATAAATATACTTTTTAATTTTTTATTTGCAGTGATGCATAACTAGGCTCATAAATACTCCCTTCCTTAAGTCGCTTTGACTTTTTTGTTACATAAATTTGCTACATATCTATACATACATTATATCTAGATGCATAGTAAAATGGATGTACCAAAAAAGTTAAAGCGACTTATAATTTAGAATGGAGGGAGTATGAGACATGTGAGGATTTAGGAATATTCTCTGGTAAAGCTGTATGAAAATTCTTGACAGACCACGTTTTCTTGATGCAGCAATAGTTACTAGTCCGTATTGTTGACAGCCTTAGTGTGATCTTAATGTAGAATGGTTCAGCGCAACAATCACATTTGGGCTGTCTTCAAGGTTATGAATTTAACCAGATAGCGATATTTACTTGTGATACCTGTGGCTGCACTGCAACCAGTTGCCATATGTTGTTTGCTCTTTTTACTTATTTAGGCAATGTTTGATGTTTTCTTGGATTTGGAACTCTTTGGAAATTTAATAAAATTTTGAGAGAAAAAGGTCAACTTCAGAAAATTACACAGTTAAGGCAAAGGAATTTGGGGAGGAACAGAGGACACTATTTCCTTGCTGGGTCCATGCATTTCTAAAATTGTATATGATGTTATATAACTTTATAATAAACATCATAGTGATCTTTTAATGACGTACATCTTAGTGGTTAAATAATTTCTGCCTATCCTCTTCAACTTCATGGAATTCCTTTTTAACTAATTGCAAGTTTTATGAACATCCAGCTAAATTTTCTGCATGATTGCATGATGTTGGTACTTTGGCTGTTGTAGTTACCATTCAGAAAACTTGACCATTCCAGAACTTAATAAATTACTACCCAAAGATGATTAGTATTAAACTGTGCCCTCGCCATATGAGTATACCGGTAGAATTATGATTGTGATGATTAAGGAGTTGCTACTTATTCATGTTTTTGTGCGTTAGTTTGCAAGCAAGCTTTTATCTATGTTGATCTTTAGGCTGTTCTTGTTTATTGAAGGTTTTTGAATTTGATGCGCAAGAACGATCTCTTTGGCGACTAAAACAAAAGATGAAACTTTCCTCATCTGGTACAAGTTTGACTCCAAAGGTAGAAGAATTGAAAAAGCAGACGCTTAAGCACTTCAGTAAGTAACCTTCTTTCTTATTGTTCTACTCCATCCATTTCAAAATTGAAGTTGTTTTAACTTTATCCTAACTTGAACTTGTCTGTTCTCTGATCAAATTTATAGAAAAAAATGTTTTAACATCTATAATATCAAATAAATACACTCTTATCTTTCATGAATGTATCCATTGAAATCGAACTTGTTTAACTCTGACAAATTTATTGAAAAAAATGTATTAACATCTACAACATTGAATAAATACACTCATAATATGTTTGATTGTGTATGTAATGAATCTAGTTTGATGTTGCAGATGTTTGAGCATTTTTATTAACTTGTTAAAGCTAGAGAAGTTTGACTTAGGACAAAGATAAAACAGAGGGAGTGCATGTTTTTATCCTATGAACTCAATGGTGCATCAGTAGATTTATAACGAATAGGAAACATATTTTTGAGCACAACTAATCATAACAATATCTTTAACCTTGTGCTTAAAGCTTGTTTCTATTGAGTATTATGTGTGTCAGTGTGTGTGGCAATGGTGCTTCTGCTTATTTGTATGTTGTAAGCAATGTTTCAAAAGGGCTTAGGCAGGCGGTCAGGATTTTCCCCTCTAAGATACGCAGAGAGCTGCAAATCATTGCATTAAAGAGAGGAGTGTAAAACTACCTGCACACAAATACAACTAATATTACATTAGCACTCGGTGCAGACATTCCTACTTTTTTTTCCAGTCAGCTAATTGAACCCCTTTAGTCTTGCTCTGCTTGGGTGTAGACATTTTCTCCAGTCAGCTAGAATAATGCCATGTTAAAAAGAGGAAATTTGACATCATCATGCATCCATGAGTTCCATGACCATATTTCATCTTCCCCATCTCCACGATTGTCCACTTCCATACATAGATCAATGCCCTAAACCAGTCTAGATGGGAAAGTGCCTAGGCAAGTCACTTAGATGCTAAATGAGCCAGTGCCTAGGACCACCTTTTGAAATAGAGGTTGTAATGATGGTATATACTGTTCTGTAGCAAAGTAGTGTTATGGCTGTTGGATTTGACTGTTCGGTTTGCAATTTATCAAAACACATGATGCTAGTAACAGTAGTATTCTGGTAAATGTGGAATTATTTCATCTGTTTTGAGTGACCGCTGCACTGTTACCCCCATTGATTTATGCATGTCCCCTATGAAGGACTTATGTTTTAATTCATGCCACCATGAAGTTCCAAGTGCTGCTTAACATCAACTAGACTGATCCACATACGATAGCTTATTACGTTTATGTTTTTTGTCCATGAACACATTATGTTTACATGTTACGGTGAATGGCATAGGTACTGATTCCAATTTGACGAACTTCGAGGATTATTATATTTTCCCATTACCGAGAAAGTGTCAAGTAAGAATCAATCCTTGCAACTTGTCTTTGTTCCTACTACTAAATAGCTCTTTCATACATTTCCTGTCCTAGCACATTCCTTATATAACATACAAAGTTACTGTTGTATGTTTTAACATTGAAAACAGTTTAATTGTCCTCTGATTGTCAGTTTATCATAAAGGTTGAATATTTTGGTCACCGCTTTGCAATGCAGTGAAATATTTTGCTCACTACAGAATATTGATGACAAACTTATCAGACCTGTTAAATTCATTGGTCAAAGCTCAGCAGGTATGGAGGATCTTGTTTCATATAAATTCTGATTTTGCAGAAGTAGGTCATGCAGATATATTTTTGTAGTTCTGATTAGCTATTGTTTTACTTCCTCTGGTTATAGAACCATGTTGTTCTGTTGACACAGTCTTCAAAATGTAACTTCGACAATGGTCTTTCTATACGTATGTAAAAGCCTATAGAATCATAATATCATGGAAGTACCTTACAGAATGAATCTGCACATGAAATATAATGTTCTGAATAAAAATACTTTAAAAGCTGTCAATAGTTAAATTTTGAAGATCTTGATTCCCTGTATGTCCAAAATGACATGTATTTGTGATTGAACATTGAATTTAGTACTACATTACAAAGATTATTTAGGATATACTAGGGGGAAAAACATGTGGCATGAGTAAAGGATTGTGTTCAGTTGAACCCATGATTTTTGAGGTGTTGTGGTGTCTTGAGGTGCTGGGGGTACACCTGGTAGCCTAGGCATCCCGCGGCATCTGGGGTACGCCTAGACGATGATTGAAACACAATGGTTGAACCTAGTGGATACCCCCTTATCTCCTTTGTCTAGGTACTTCTACAGCAGAAATTTATACAAGGCGTGGGGCATTTAAAAATGCAGTAGATGAATCATGAATCCAGATAGTTGTTTCACATTACTAATTCAAGCTTTGGTCCTTGACAGGTAGCTGCCAACAGAAGGGGCAAAGCCAAAAAACTCAACAAGCTATTTTGCAGGTATCAGACAATAACTCCTGTCAGTTCTTGATTTGCAGTACTTATTATGGCATCTCATCATCTAGATCATTTACAGAAATTTCGTCTGGGGTATATAATGTTTTGGTGGCAACATCAATCGGTGAGGAAGGACTAGATATTATTGAGGTTGATCTTGTGATCTGTTTTCGATGCCAATGTCTCACCATTAAGAATGATTCAACGGATGGGAAGAACCGGAGAAAGAATGAAGGACGAGTTGATATCCTTTTGTGCTGATGAGAACACGTTTCTCAAATTCAAAAGTTACATTACTAACCAAGTTTCCTTCTTAGGCTTTTGCTACCTTAACTGGTCATACTGGTTTTGGCTTATGAAGGTCAGGAGTTGGAGGGGTACAAAAAGAAACAAGGAGATTGTCGAACCATGAGGAAGCTATTACATAACACTGAGAGATTTGAATACCATGCTAGTCCTAGGATGGTAATTTTGTATATTCTTTTGTTTTGTACAATTGTTTCTTCTGAAATACTAATTTAACTATCCACGTTACCAGGTTCCACATGTCTATAAACCAGAAGTTAAGTGTGTTAAGTTGACAATAGACAAGTATATTCCTCATTTAAAGAAAATGAGGGGGTCTGCAAAAGAAGCATCGCCAATTCAATGGCAGATGTCAGAGGCAGACAGTCAAATGATTGCTAGGTACTTTGGCGCGTGCAAAGAAGAAGTTTGGAGGCCATCCCTTGTTGCATTTCCTAGTTTTCAGCTTTATCCAAGTGTAGTTCACAAAGTTCCACATTCATTTCGGACAACAAATATGCTAACTAATGCTATGCAGCAACTTCAAGATCCGTCTCTTTTCAGGACAAAGGTAGATTCATTGAAGATCTGTGTGAATTTTTTGTTGTTTATTCTGTATACTTTAAAAATGAAAACAAGGTCATGCTTGGTACTATTGTTTCTGAACTTTTATTCAGTGTGAAATCCCTTTGCAAGAACCTGCTAATGTTGCTGCTGTGGAGGAGGGTCTGGAACATGAAGGTACCAATACCATTCATATTCTTCCCTTGTATATTTGTTTAGTTTATAATGCTGATATCTTAGAAAGCTTCTAATAGTAATAGTAGTTTCCCTGAATTTATGTGAAATCATCTCTCGGCTTATGGCAACTCATTTGTTCAATGGATGGATATGATTTCTGTTCGGCAATTCACAACAAGCCTGGAGTTCCAAATCTACTTCTATTTAATTGATGAATGACATTCTCAACCATGTTTAGGTCTCTATGCTGTTAATGGAAATGAGGAAATGCCTCAGGAATGTGACAGTTCAGAAGCCTCACCAATAGTGTGGAGTGAAAATGTTTCTGTGCCAAGTTCTCCAGTTAAGAAGTATCCTATTCACACTTTCTTCAGTGGTGATTATGTAACTGTGGATATAAGGGGCAGTGTTTCGATTACTTTTGTACCTGTCCTGCCTCAAACATTTGCATTCAGTAAGGACATAAAGAATACAGTTTGGAATAACAAAGACCAGAACAAAGCCAAACCTTACAGATCAGCAGCAGGCGTCAGTAGGACAACAGTTGAATTTGTTCACCCTGTTGCCAATACAGGTAAACATATGTTTGTGGATAATGTGTCAACTGTAGCCATTCATTCCCCTGAGTACTCTGGGCTCCGTGACGATGTTAATGACAACCATGTGCTTATAACACCTAAAACACTGACAAGGCCAAAGGAGAAAATGGACACACCCTGCAATGTTAAACTGCCAGAGTCCACACCTGTTCATATCAGGAAGATATGGAGCTTAGTCCAAGGCTAACAGTATACATGGAAGAAGGAATTGTTCCCTGAGTCTCCAGTGGCTGAAGTTAGCCACCTACATCTAGACATGGACGAAGCTGCAGACTTTGGAGCTGTGCCAAAGCGTGGTTCTCCAAAGTCACACGATAAGAGAGCTCACCCCAATGTAGCTGGATGTCACAAAGGACCATTGAACTTTGAGAAAAATGGTCAATTGCTTTCTGGGGCAAACAAGCTTGGTGGATCATCAGGGTTGTATGTGCTAGATCAGACTCGAGCCAAAACAGAAGAGCCAATGCATCCTTCAAATGTGAAAATGATTACTCCTACCAGATATACTCCTGGTAATCTGCTGTATGATAGTTTCTCAGGTGATTGTCAGCTTAGGTCAGGGGGTGATGCATCGGGATCAGTCCAGCAAGCACCTAAGTACAGAAGACTATGCAAATATGGTGACAAGATCAAAAGAGTCTCTTCCATATCTTTGGATGGCCGTCATGATAGGTTTGGAGAATGCGGTATTGCTAATAAAGATAGGCCAAACCAAATAAAACATGCTATGGGTGAGCTGGTTCTTGCAACCTTTATAGTCAATGTTCAATATCGTTAAAATAAATTTTCAATTTTTCTTTGTGTTTGTTGTATATCTTGATGGATGTTTTGAACCTTGTATTCTAGGGGCAAAAAGGAAGACCAAGAGGCGTCTAGATGCCTATATTGACGAGGAAGTCGAGTAAGATTCCTGACACCTTTGGAATGGAAACTACATATCAGCAAGCAAACTTTTGCTTTTTTTTTCTGTTGTCATAGCTTACTTATGCGTCGTCATGTTATCTTACCAACTTTACTCTTGCATTATTGCATTAGAGTGTCTGAAGATGCAGATGTTTCAGAGGATGAGGATGATAATCAGACTGAGGATAAATACGAAGATAGCTTCATTGATGATCAGGCAACTCCAACTGAATGTACACAAACTGAACAAGGAGGTCGACACAATGGTGACATGATGGGTTTCTACAGGTACTATCAGATCATCAGGCAACTCTTTTCAGCGCAGTTTTGGAATGATATGCCCATCTAAATTGTATGTTTTTGGTTATTGTGTTCCTGCCATTCAATATGGCATCAACAAGCACACTTACTGAAGTTTTAAAATCGGTGGTTACAGTTCAAAATTACCACGTTGTTTTACAACTGAAAACAAGTTGACTTGCATGGTTTGATTTTTGTGATTATAAGATACTCAGACTGTAACACATAGTTTGACATTATTTGCATGAGTTTACTTAATATGTTAGCTATTTCCTAAAGCCAATTTCCGCTTGATGTTTTTGCAGGCAATCATTGCTTACTCAGACCCCAGTAGTTCTACCCTCAAGATACCTTGATGTCTCTGATAATTCTGCGTCTCGAACTAGAAATGCAGGCTGTTCTTCAGAGACCGGGCATAATTCTACTGAGACTCCAAAAGAGATCCAAACACATCATACCATTAATCCAAGCCCATCATACAGTTTTGTACAGGATCAATGTGAAACAACGATCTCCAATTGTGAATCATCGACTAAACTGGATTGCAGAAAGAGAAGGCTAAGCTTCCAGCAACCTCCGGCAATCCCTGTTATAAACCTTGAACCAGAACCAGCACCAGAACCATCTTCACACATTGGCACCAGAGTCACTGATCACCTATATTTTGATGATGATGATGATTTCTTTGAGAACCTTGATCTTGATGCACTTGAAGCTCAAGCAACTGAACAGTTGAGACAGAAGACTACACAGTCGACACAGAAACCAGTGGAAGTTAAGAATGCATCAGACATGAGTTTTGCACCTCCGTCATTCGATCTAGATCTAGGTTTCTGATATCGTGGGTAAGTTACCATCCATTCAGGATGTCATCTAGCTGCAGTACATGGTCATCTCAGAGCACACAGAGAACTGCATAAGCAGTGAGCTTTTCTGCAAAAGGTTTGAACCTGCATTACATGACAATGCCACAGGATCTGGCATGTCGCTGCAGTGATATTTAGTGGCGCACTGGAGCTGGAAGACCAGCTGGAGGCCGATTTTGTATGTACTCATACTGGTGTCATGTGTATTTATCTCAGTAGATACTGTTCGATGTATAAAGGTCTGCTTGTATATAATCTCTGTCCTGTAAATATTGTTTGATGTATAAAGTTCTTGTATACAAGCATTTCAAAGTTCTGATGTTTTATGAACCCAGTGGCAAAGATGACGTTAGTGTCACTTTGTTATGCAGGATCAGCCTCGCTCTCGGTGCTGAACCGACTGGCTTTGCATGAACGGGTCATTGGTGCAGGTAGCATGATGGCAACCTGAAGTTTGGTTGATAGGACGAGTGGTTGCTACATGGTGCCTGGTTGCTTTCTGAAAACAGGCAATATTTCGTGCAGCCTTATCAATCTGTCCATCTCAGTTGATGTCCGTGTGTGTCGTACAATGGTGCAATAATGTGTACACAGAGATTCTGACGACAATGCATTAAATCTAAGCGCGTTTTAATGGCGTATTACCGAGAAAAAACTCGCTATCTATGTGCTTATCAAGAGATGGAGAGATGGATACACCTGGGCAAATTTCTCCGTGGTCTTTTATACCTGCTTTGGCATTGCTTATCTTTTCACGCGGTTTTATAATATCAATCAGCTACATTTAAGAACAGTTTGGTGTGCAAGTTTTGTCAGTTCCATAAAAGACCATCACCGTTTTCTCCAGCTTCGTTGAGGGCCTTCATGGTTTAAACAAATAGATTTCTTGCAGTAGATAATTAGCCGATGTCCAATGATGTCATGCATGCCTAGGACTAAGATTTGACGTGACATGCAACAGAGGTAATCTATAGGATGTTTTGTTTTTGGTGGTAGTATTTCAGTCATTCAGCATATGTGAGGTGTGAACAGAGAGATCCTGCGAGCAAGATGATAAAAATAAGCATGGAAAGAACATTTGTTTTTGTATATATGTATGGCGTGTCATGAGGAAAGTCCTTTTCAGCCTACACCGAGGACACGTAAAGCATTGCGAGCTGCGATGGCTGCAAGGAACAGACACTGCCGGCCTTATTTTTAGTCCGGTTTATTTGGCTTTTCTCGTTGAACAGATCAATGAGCATGTGCATTGTGTGATGTGTGCTCGGTGTCAGCGGGAAACTTTTTTACCCACTCTGTTATTTCCAGCTCGTGATCTCTACTGTTACGATTTATTTGCCTCAAGCCTTACCCCTTAAGCTACTCTCTCTCTCTCTCTCTCTCTCTCTCTCTCTCTCTCTCCAGCTTCACCTTTGGTGCATTTTTTTTTTCACTCTTCTTAATTCTCATTAGTACATCAAGTTATTGCGTCTGCGAATTTAGCATTTTGATGCAGTTTGGCATCGACTTAACATGACCACGCGGATGCTAAAATAATAAAATAAAACACTAACTCAAGATATGCATGCTATAACTAAGCGCATGGCATCCACGAAAAAAAAAAACCCTAAGCGCATGGCAAACATGCATGGAGATGCATGTGACAAAACTATGAATGTAGGGCATAGAGTAGTATAATTTGTAACAAATCACCTATATATATGAGTATTGTGTACAATATGTGAAAAAGGATATAAGGTAAGATCGAAATTCCAGTTATTAGTTGTCCCCAAAGACCATGCTTAAAAATTAAACCCAAATTAGATGACGACAGTACGTACTAGTAATAGTCACCAGTATGACATTTCATAGCTTAATTATATATACTAGACCTAGCTAGCACCATGCATATAGGTTGCCAAATGTGAGGGCCACGCAGGCTAATGGCTTATTATCTGCTCTCCAACCCTAGCAGTGGTCACAGTATTACTAACCTAATAGGGCTAGTATACTAACCAGCAATAGCAAGTTAGTCTATGTGCCAAACAAGTTGAGGTAGGTTCGATATAGGTAAGTAGCAGCTAGCTAGCTAGGTACGTAGAAAGGTGGCCTTCTAGAATCCAACAACAAACAAAAAGGACTACCTAGGCCTTGGGTTGGAGTAGTGCTCGATCCAAAGAGGACAAAACAAAATGCAGAATCATCGAAAAGCATAAGTTCAGTTTGATAGACTATTTGTGTATCGTACTGTTAGGTGACCCATCAATTTTAACCTGGAATCCAGGCCATTTGTATTCCAAGCACATGAAAGGTACTTCTGACTTCTGAGTTTGTTGTCCATTTCAGCTGGGATCGATTGCTATGACGTACATTACATATGTATATATGCATGTCTGCTAACTTGTAATTTACACTGCTGTCCTGTGTACGCATGAAACGGTCGTCGGTCATAAACACATTTACACATGCATTTAGTGTAGAAAAGGATACTGTTGCTGTGTGTCCATGCCGTCGGACTAGAGTATTCGGACACTTGACCTACTTCATCCTTGTTTAGTTTTTTATACGCATGTGTAGAATTTATACCAAATTCTTAGAATTGTTGTTTCAAGTCAATTTTTCTAAGTTTGAATGAATTTATAGAAAAACATAAAAATTTGTAATATCGAATCAGTATCATTCATATAATATTTTTATAATATACTTGTTTGAAGCATCTATACTTTTTTTTACTATAAATTTGGTAAAACATAAAAGGTATTTAAGGCGACCATAGAAAATGATTTATTCAAAGACCGGAGAGTAAATATATAAATATACTAGTAGTTTTTAAGTGCCGGTGGGTTAAATCTATGTATGTGTGCTTAGTCCATGTGCTCCAAATTATAAAACATTTTTGACTTTTTTTAGATATACAATGTAACTCTAAATACATAATAAGAACAATGTATCTAGACAAAATATCTTATGATAATTTACTAGAATAGAAGGAGTATTTGCTACATAGTAGTATGTATACATTTTTTTTTTGAGGTAACTGGAGGGGCCAAGGCCCCTACAGGAGAATTTTATTCAAATAAGTTTGAAGCAGAGTACAAAGATCAGAGAACGACAAGAACAGCAACAGGAATTAGGGGACGGCAAAGGAAATGAAAAAGAGCAAAGGGTAGTATATATACATGTGTAGCTAGTGTATGCGGACTCAGCAGGTAATCATGCATACTTTCGTTGTCGTCGTCCTTGGCAAGGACCTGCCATCCCGGCCCGTGTGTCCGATAATCAAATGCATGAGAGGTTGAACCGTTGAAGTTGGTGCGTGTTTGCTGCGGGGTTAGATCGAGATCTTTTCTTTTTGGGAGCAAAAACCTAACGCTTTCACGTCAAACACCTTCACTCGTTTCAATAGCAGTGTAGTGAATGTACGAAACCTTAACAAATTAAATTAAAGAAGATAGTCCCCTCTTTCCACCAACCATAAATTTTGTTGAAACCAACAATTTCACTTTATTAAGGCTTGTTCGTGTGCCAAACTCCCAATAATGCAAGTTGCTTTCTTGAGGAAATCTAGTCAGTATAGTAGCTCCTCCGTCCCAAAATAAGAGTCGCTATAATTTTTGTGTTGGGGAAACCTTTTAAAGTTTGACTAGATTTTATAGAAAAGATTAGAAACATTCTTATCTTCAGATAAATTTATTATGAAACAAGATTTTACAATATATATGTCTAATGATATTAATTATGTACTACAAATATTATTAATATTTTCTTGAATACTCGATCAAAGTTAAAAGTGTTTGACTCGAACGAGCAAGATGACACTTATTTTGGGACTTTGGGAGAGTACTACTCCCTCCGTCAACAAATAACTTATCTTTTTTACTTTAAGGCACCGCTCGTCTTATTAAAAAATTTGCACAATTTATAAAATAAATAAATTGTTATTAAAGTATCTCTATTGATAAAATAAGCTATATCAAAATGGATGATATTTATATAAATTTTTTTGAGTACCTAATTTGAGCAGCCAAACATGATGTCTCAAAGTGAAAAGATAAGTTATTTGTGGATGGAGGAGTGGACGAAGAGTGTTTTGGGATGGAGAGAGTAATTAATGAATAAATCAACTCCGAGAATCGTCTTGAAGCACTCGTGTTCACAGGCTTCTAAAACACTCAAATCCATTGTAGATAGACAACATCCAAAAGTACGATTACTTGGAACTAATAACAATAATATCCCTACCAATTACCAACAAAACTGCCTCTTATAGCCTTACACTCCATGCCAAAAACTAATTGAAGATGCTACTAGCTACTCCTAGCTACTAAATCCATGAAAAGAATAGTGCTTGCAATGTCGACGCTTGGATCGAGTATCTCATCAACATCCATGAAAAGCCAATGACAAGAGACAAATTAAAGAAAAGAACAGCACACGGACACTGACAGTGCGATTGATTTATCTAAAAGGCTAGATCGAGACGAAGATAACGACACTCTAGTCTCACTAGTCCCTGATTAGAAACAAGAAACCACCGTAGTTAAAACAACCTACTGACGAGACTGATCGACTGACTGACAAGGTCCTCACCAAACACGAGAGAAAACATGGCCGCCGGCGTCCTGTTGCTTCCGGCCGCCGGCGACCCATTCGACCGCCAAGGGATTCGATTTGATTTGATTTGATCTTCCAGCGTCTGCCGGCCGGCCTGCTCGATAGCGCGGGAAGTTTCTCAATGAATGCGTGCGTCCGTACTGATTTCTTGATTCCTCAATACGTCGCTGTGTGAGTGTGATGATATGACGACGACACGGCCGGCCGTACGGTTTCTGTTTTCAGAGCTTCTGTTTGACAAAAGCGGCCATGGACGGATCGGGTCGGAGTAGCCGCTATAGCAGATGGAGACGGCGTGCCGTACAATGCAACCGGCCTGTCCCAATGAGATCGAATGCTTAGCATGCATGGTCACCGTTGCCGGGAGGCCGGAGGGAAGGACGAGGGGTCGTCAGAGGAAGCATCCGCCGTGCACGCGCCGGCGACTATGGTGTCGCCGTCGCCGCCATCACATGGATCAACCATCAGGAAAACATGTGCATGTATTGTATTGTTTGGTACGTAGAACCTGCTGGAAGAAGCATGTATATGCATGTAGGAGTTTGTCTGACTAAAATTTGCTACTTGCTGCTAGCACCATTTTAGCATATGCATGGTCTGAAATAGATGTCTTTGCACGTTGCAAATTTCCTAGCTGGTTATTATGTCTACACATTCTCATTTGAAAGGAGGTCAAAAGGAAGTACAAAATCTCCTAAGTATATACAAGGACACGACTAGTCCATTTGGATTATACTACACTAGTGTAGTTTCTAATTCTAAGCTTTAGCTAGCTATCAATATCTAGTTATTTTGACCCTAGCTAGGTTAGAAAACAACGATCCATTTTACTACCTAGCTCATTATTTTCATAACATAACTGAACGAATGCACGTGCTCCATCGTGGCTTACAACACAAACTATACAATTGGGACAAGTAGTAGAATAAACATTATTATAAAGCATGCAAATATATACTACATTATAACACATCTGAATGTACGTGCTCATGGTCATATGTACGTGCTCTAACATGGCCATTTCACACACACTAGAAATCAAGCACTTGAATTTACTAATATAATAGCTAGTGCCATATGAAACGGGCCGGGATATATCTGAATGCACGTGCTGTTAGAGGAGAGTGATGAGGGAGGAAGAGGTGGTATAGCAGGTAGTACTTGTTGTCAGCAGTCAGCACGCACTTTCGCTTGTGCAACGCGACGACTACTCTGGCTACCTTTTGGGTCTGGCTCACATTTTCCGCAGCAAGTCCACCACCCGGGCCCATCCTGTGCTTGACGTATACGTGCGCGCGCGCACCTTGACATCTCGGTTGCCGTACGTACCCGCCCACCACACTTCACTTTTGTGACTTAATTGGCTCTGCAACTTCACTTTTGGAGCCATTTTGTGACTTGGCTCTGCAAGAGCTAGCGCGCGGAAAAGCACCGGTCGGTCCCGGTCCCGTCCCGCGCGTGGTGTTGGGGGCACGGCACATATCCTTGCCACCCTATTCCGTCATAGCAAGCCGTCTATCATCAACCGAATAACAGTCAATTACTTGGTAAAAGTAATAAGAACGCAAGTCAACCAGGCTATGATGCGCCGATATCGAGCTGGAAATGCCTATCAACTATCGGCATTTCGTGTTGGCAATCGGTAGGCCGCATCTCCAACACCAGTTAGTTGCACCGGAAAACGTAAGCAAGGCACGCCAGTAGCAAGCCTGAAATGTTGAGAGCATCTATCAGAATTTCGAGTTCGCTATCGGCAGTTCGTGTTGCCCGACGCCGACGAATCCGTCTTTCATAAAGCACCGCAATAAATCGACAGACGAATGGGAAGCATAAGTGTCGATAGTCGCTATCGGCACCCTGACAACATTGTCTCTTGTGGCCAATAACGATATGAAGATGCCGAAAGTCCGTATCGGCATTTCCATGCTGCCGGCTTGACAGTAAGTAGGTTTGTCTGTTTGTCTTGTAGGTTTGTGTTTCTACTTACCCGCAGGGCTCGATGAAGGTAAACCGACAGGGGCACGATGTCGGCCCAGCCTATCGGTTATTAGCGATCCAGGGCATCAGGGGGAGAAATGACGCATTTACTCTGGACCATGAAGAATATCCGAAGCATAAGCAGCAGGTAGGAGGCTAAATGTGTCATCTAAATGCCTACGGGCACCTATAAATATCACTGGGGGATTTAAAGGAGGAGGCGCTTTATGTCCAAGTTTAATACAAGTTTCTAAGTGTCCCATCTGCTTGTTGTCTCTCCATTCGGTCGTCTATCAGCCCGAGGTTTCTAAGGATTTCCCGAGAACAATACTCCCTTTGTCCACATTTAAGAGTCGTACCCAATTCAAAGTTGTATGTATGTACTTGGATGAGTTCCTAGTCAAGTACTGAGAATATTGCATGCTAAAACGATTTTTAAAATAGGGACAGATGGAGTACACGTAGTAATTTGAACTTTGAAGAAGCTACGTACGACTACTCGTTCCTAGCAATAGCGAGCAGAGAAGAAGGCATGGTAGTATAGTATACTTCCTCTGTCCTTTAATATAATATATTTTAGTTTATTCTAAGTCAATTTAGTTTAGGTTTGATCAAATCTATAGCAAAGAATATTATCATCTAACACATTAAACAAGCAAATTATGAAAATACATCTCGTAGTAAATCTAACTATGCTCATTTGACATCATATATATTATTGCTATTTTTTATAAATTTGGTCAAACCTAAATTAAGTTGACCTAGAGCAAACTAAAATGTAGAGAGTAGGTATAGGACCAACCTGTGCGTCAGCAGCTGCATGCCGCCTGCGTCGATGCTTTGTGAGGTGGTAGACTGCCGCCGCCGCCGCCGCCGTCGTCGTCGTCCCTACGTACTCCGTACGTAGGACGGTAGGAGTACTACTACAGTGGACATGTCGTCTCGCTGGCCACGCCGATGCGATGTGTTGCCGGTCAGGAGCAGCCTTGCGTAACATTAATGTTGGAGTACGTACTCTTGACCGATTGACTCAGGTCGGCCGATATAGTAGTAACACGTACGTTTGGTCCGTGGCGTCGTCTTTCCCGCGCGCTGATCAGATCGATCAAAGCTATAGGTACGGACGAAATACATGTTGTTGCATGTTCTAAAAAAAAAGTATAAGTACGGAGTATCAACTACGGATATCGAGCCAACGAACGGATATGCATGATGACCCGCTCTCACTCTCGATCGGTCAGTCTCAGCATTCTAGTGAAGTCACTGGAACAGGAGCTAGAACAGTCACTAGTACGGAGTAATGGCACCGTCAGGGAATTTCAACTTTCCAGTAGTGTAACCTAACTAACCCTGCTGCTGCCTATTGTCCCGTTGTACTACACTAGGTACTCCTATGTATGTAAGTCGTAAATACATTTACGTAGTGGTGCATTTGTGCATGGTTGGAGCAAGCACGACTGCCTCCTGACGTAAAATTATACTTCCTCGGTCAAACAAACATACAACTATGGGTTACGTGTCAGCAAAAGTGCATAGTGTTTAAATTTTTTTACTCAAATTAATTTATTGAAACATACATTTCATAAAATTAATGTATAATAGTATTTCTCTATATCATAATTATTTGTATTTGTAATTTATAATTAATCAAGCTCGCAATACTAAACCATAACATTGTGCTATAATAGGGTGGTTTTCTGGACATATGGAGTAGTATAAATAAGACATGTGATGCATATTACTCTACATCATATATACAATGTTATTCTGGTATAAAAGGTATGTACGAGTGTGTGTCAATCAATCTTTGTATCTTAAAACACCTTCGCGTGTGTTGGCGGTGTTCCGCTTGACCCCGTGTTTCACTACCTAGCAAGTAGTCCAGCGAAGCACTGAGCAAAGGGAAAGTTAAGTGTGCCCTTGGGGGCGTGTGCCCCAACACATTGAACTGTTAGATTGATATTGAAATGTTCGTGTACATGTAACATACACATTTCAACGTGAATCCTATAATGGATGTGTTTGGAGCAAATACATAAAAAAAATGCCTTCATCGAGCATGTAATTGGTATGCTCTTTTTTTTTGTTTCTTTCCACCAAATAAATAAAAGTGGCTAATTAGTATTATCTCTGTCCTTAAAAGAATGCAAGTTATATGCCGGTTTAAGTGATTCACGCTTGACATGTTTCTAACGAATATGATTTAGATTTACTTTTACAAAATATATTCCGTAACTAATGATATTTATTTAATATCATAAATACTAATATGTTTGAATGTCAAACTTAAAGTTACTAGAATATGATGCAGTACTTTTAGAATTGTAATTTTCTTTTATGGATGGAATACTATCTAGTAGGAGTAAGACGGCTGCACTGCGCTCCATTAACCGTTTCCTTTGTCAAAAAAATAATATATATATAAAAAACGTCTTCTTGCTAGTCAAGGGGGAGTTGCACTCTGAGATTTGAGGTTGAGTTGTTTTTGCTAGATGTGTTGAGCCGTTGCCTCTTCTTGAGGGTCTAGCCTTTTTTCAGGTATTCCGCGCTTTGCTAATGGTGTTGAGCCTTTTGCCTCTTCTTGAGGGCTAGCTTTGGTTTTCTTGGTCGCGTCGAGCCGTTGCCCATGTCTTTGGGGACCAAGTTGTGACTTTGCTTTGCTCATTGCAAATGACCCATTTTCTGCTTTTTCTTTGGCTCTTGGTCATTTGGATGGGTTGTCTCTGGTTTGTGTTGGTGTTGACAATGCACTCATCAAGGGGGAGATTGAGGACATATGGTTTTTACCATAACCATTGTGTGGACCTTTGTGTGATGAGTGATTGTCAACATGCCAACACAAGGCGTGTGTGTTCCTACTTGGCACGCGGCTTCGTGTCAAATAATGGTGTCTCTTGGCTTGTGTTGTCTGTAGGTGTCGAGCTCGGAGACGGTGGTCGACGGTCGGTGAAGATCAAGTAGGGCGTGCCGTGCTGACAGACCGGGTGCGGTGAAGGACGGACGTGAGGCTTTGATCGAGGAACCTGAGGACCGGGCGTCCAGCCGTGGTGGCTGACAGCTGGGACATCGACGAGCGCAAGTGTACACGGCGGGGGACGCGTACAGGCTACGCTACTCGCGAAGGGTTTGGTGGTTTCGCCTCAAAACCATTGGCGGCGGGTTTCCCTGGTTTGTGCCTCAAAACCGGGGCGGAGGTCCCGATGCGGACGGACGACACGTGGCGGCATCGGGCAGATTGCTTCGAAGCAAGGCTACCGGTAAGGAGGCGCGGTGGCCGTCGGATCAAGTGAAGCCTGAGTTGGACCCTTATGCCCCTGGCTAAGTGGTGTGGCTCTTCATGTATCCAAGGGCAAAGAAGGAATGTAAAATAGACTTGCCCCCCATAAATAAAGGATGAGGGTCTTCCTTCGCCCTCACCTCTTCCATTTCCATTTTTCCTTTAGGATTTTCCCTTCCCCTAGCTGCTGTGTGTGAGAGAGGTCTGCAAATCTTGGATTTGTACTCGAACCAGTGTGCATGGCAAGCGGATCGCCGAGTATCCGCTGTTTCCTCCGGGAGAAATCGATTGCCCGTGTTCTTGAGATGGAATTTTCGTGTTCCTTTTTCCCCCTCTAGTTCCCGGCTTGATTTCTTCGTTTCGAGGCCGTTTTGATTCATTCTTTTTGCGTTGGATTGATCTATGACACGAGTGATGATTCCACCCAAGAAAATCCATTGATTCCTGTGGCAGAACCTCCTAAGTAATGTGGCCCACATGCACTAATCCTTGTCTTAACAGACCTCAGATTACTATGCATATGTTCCACACGACTTAACAAGCTCTGTCGGGTGTCCTCGGGAAACCCGAATCATCCACGAATCTTTCGAACGGGATCGATCATTATAAGAGACATTGCAGTATTACAACAATTTTGTATAAATAAAATATATCGAGTAAAAGTGCGAAGTATTATGATAACATAAGTTTACAAATCGTTTATAAATAAAACTTTTCAAATAATAAGTTGTTTTGATTACAACCATAGTAGTGGAATACCATTACTTAACTTTATGATTCACCAAAACGTAGTGCTCTGCCCAGGAGCCAAACAAACTACTCGACGTCCTCACTTGATGGACACACCTGCAACAAGGGTAGAACAAACCCTGAGTACAAAAGTACTCCGCAAGACTTACCCGACGAAAAAGAGGGGAGAAGACTCAGGAATGAAGGCCAGATAGGACAAGGTAAGGCTTAGCGAATAATCAAGGTATTTTATAGAAAAGCACTACTAGTTTCAACCTCAAGTTTTACTTTCCAGATTATGCATTAGATTCTAAGGTGAGCCTAGTCTAGCTTGATTACGAGATCAAGATAATTCACGGAGATCACATTCTTAAACTTCCAACAAATTACTTCAAGTTCCATCGGTTACTACGATGATGGTGCTGGATCAAGACTCCTTTCTCGTGGAGTAACGACGATTCGAACCGCTTATTCTACCCAACACTGGGCTTCCTAGCCACCCGACATATGTAGCACTTAAGCTTGCATATATCAACCAAGACTATGGATCCTCTCGACAAGTCCGGTTCACGCCACCCGAGAATACTGTACACCTCAACTCCAGGACTTAAGCCCACGAGGGTAACTCGTATTCCCGCCATCTCTCCACTCCCAGTGCGTGATTAGCCGCCTTGCCGTAGACTAGCCCTAGCCTAGGCTTACCCGCCTTGGGCATGTGACTAGTACTATTAAAAACTCCATGATCCGAGGGCCAACAACGAACGGTCCTTAATCGACACGACGGAAACACTACATGGGTTCTCTCGCCCAATGCAAGTTACCCGTCCGGTCTCAACTTCATTAAAAGATGCAACGGATCAGACGAGCGTTACATCGAAACGTCTTTCGATGCAATCCAACCGTCGATCAAAAGTAGCATTGCTTTGAGTAACATTAACCTTACCGACGGGTAAGCACTTCCTTTTGAAAATATTTTTGAAATCCGAACTAAATTAGCAAGGCTAAGCATTGTTACGTATTTTTCAATCAAAACGGTTTCAAGGATGACGTTGGAATAATCAAGGTAGTTAATGCGTCAAGTAGGTGATCACTCAACTCCTATTACTTAATGCGGCGGTACATAATCAAGTGATAAACTTTTGCAAATTCAAGGAATTGGTTGATGGATCCGGGTCTTGCCTCGAAAGTTGGTGTAGACGTTCTTCAACGACGTATCTGGAAGATAAGACCAATCACCAAAGATGGACTAACCTCCTTAGGAACTGAGTTGACCCGACAATAACCTCCCAGAACAAGATCGACAAGTCTCTCCTCGACCACGGGGACTACACGTGATAAATGAGGTGCTTCAACATGATGAAATAGTAAACATGATGCTTGAAGAATGCATAAACAAATCAATAACTTGAGTATAACTTTCCTTCACGATAACGCCGTAAACTATCGAGACTAATAATTAATTAAATAGGCAGAAATAAATATTTAAATAAAAGTTGTCGAAACAATCCCAAAAATTAAACTTAAGCTCCTCGGGTCCTAAAAAGACTACAAAATAATTTTCATGATTTTTGAAGAAGTAAATAAATTATTAAAAATCGGGGAAGACTCGTTTTTTAATTAAAAGAGATAATTTTTGAACATATCAAAACTACTCAAATTGGCATTTTGAATTTTCCTAGATAGAGGACATCATAAAGAGCACACACAAAAATTTTGAGAATTTTTGGAGCTACCAATAATTTTATATGAAAATAACAAAAGACATTACTATTCACCAAAACAAAAAGAATAAAACCTAAATAAAAAGAAAATCGCCTCGGGCCGAAACCGGCCCGACTTGGCCCGATACCGCACACGAGGCCGGCCCGGGGCCCCGAAGCGAAGCCGGCCCACTCCCGGCCTACTCGAGCTGGCCGACGGCGGCGGCGGTCGGCCGGCGTTCCTCGCCGGCGGCGAGGTCTCCGCGGCGGGACTTGGTCCTACACACTCTACACGAGACGGCGCACACGTTTAGCTAGGTAACGCGACGGCGGAGCGGCAGTGGCATCTATGCCGGCGGCCATGGCGGCCTTGCGGAGCTCGGCGACGGCGGCGGCGCGGCGGAGCAACTCCGGGGTCCTAGCGCGAGCACGAGTAGCCACGCGACTACGCGAGCGTGATTACACACCGAATTGGACTAACGCGAGGCCCTAGCGGCAGCAGCTACGCGCATGGCGGCGGTCATGGCCGTGCCGGCGGCTCGAGCAAGGGACCGAGGACGGCAAAGCGACAAGGATGAAACCAAAGGCGCGAATCAATGAAGCGGCTCACCCCGGGCTTGATGCTTGCGAAAATGACGGCGGGGACGAAGCGGGCCTGGTCGCCGACGGATGACGGAAACGGCGGCGCTCGACGAGGATGATGGTGCCGGCGGTTCCGTGGTGCACTGCACAATTTAGAGGGCCGACCGTGGCCACGGTGTCAAGGCGCGAAAACGAGAAAAAGTGAAACCCGAGGCTCACCGTAGTGGGCTCTCGACGGCGCCGTGCTCACGGCGCCGTGCTCACGGCGACGGTGTTGCCGGAGTTGGAGGGATGACGGCGCGGGCGCAACACGAAGCGCGAGGAGGGCGCGGAGTGGCTTAGCAAGCGCGCAAGGACGAGGCGGGCGACGGTGGAGGAAGATGGCGGGATTAGCGGGCGATGGCGACGAATTCGGACGGCGAGGTGGAGCTCGGCGTCGGCGGCAACGAGAGGAAAGAGAAGGAAATGGCTTTGGCCGTCCCCCGGCCTTTAAGGCGACCAAGCAACGCAGCGAGGCGGTCGACACGCGGCGGCGAAGCTTCTCGCGTGAGCGCACGGCGCACGGCCTCCGGCAAGGCGGCATGGGCGCGGCGGCCACGGCGACACGAGGTACGAGAGGGAAGGAAGACGAGATGACGTCGGCGTGTACTGTAGCTCGGGGAGATCTTTCGAGAAAATGGCAATTATCTACCAAAATTAAATAGAAACATGAAAAACTCCAAAAATAAAGTCCCCTTGATTTTTCAAGGCCTACAACTTTCTCAACGGAGAATTTTCAAATTCTGAAAGGAGATTTGAATTTTGAATCAAATTTGAAAAGGGGACAAAAACCCTAGAATAAAATATATGAAATTACTTTTGATTTTTCTAAAGAACTTGAAAAACTCCAAAACTATGGAATACTCAACTTTTCAAACTGCACATTTTCTCCAAAAAGAGTTTTCCAAAATATGCATAGTTTTTGAATTATGGTTTGAAAATCAAAGGGGACAATCTCACGAAAAACGGTATTTTCAAATTTGTTTGAAATTCTTTTTGGAAACTTGAAAATCAAAGGGGGACAATCTCACCAAGCCCTACAATCTTGCTTTTGGACCAACCCCAAATTCTTTGTAGATTTTGAATTAGGGAAAAGGGGTAAAACGGAGTTTCTTTGGAAAACATGGTTTTTGAAACGAAATCGTGTTTGATCTAGCCGACACACCTCTAGGCTATCAAAAGCAATAACAAGCATCATCTCAAGGACACAATCAACCTAGAATGTAAATTTATTTTAGTTGATGCACATCAAGGTTGACCTAAACATGAATGCTTTGTGATGATAATGATGATGACATGTCGGGTTTTAGTTTCCATAACATCAGAGATGTTACAGTTCCTCTTGAGATCAAAGATCCGCATGATTTCCTCTCCGGTTGTCCAAGAATAACCTTTTCCGACCCTTTCTTGATTTCTCCCTCTACTTCAATTTGGCCGATGATTCTTGGTAGATAGGCTGTCCTCTGCATAAGCAACAACATTCCTAAATTTGGTTGCAAGAGGTTTCGATTTGAAAAAGTTTGGGACGAATCTTGGTGAAGGCGATTTTCGGGCGATTCTGTTTCTGGGGTCGCGGACAGTCCGGCCTTGACTCGCGGACTGTCCGGCCTTGGTATTCTTGACGAGTCGATTCGAATTCTTGGCTGACGTGGCCAGCCTTTTCTGCAACTGCGGACAGTCCAGCCTCTACGCCCGGACAGTCCGACTGCCGGAAGTATGAGCCAGTGGCTTTCGTGGGATTTTCTGTTGATGTGACTCGCGGACAGTCTGCAGGTGTATACAGCGGACAGTCCGGGGGTACACTCCAGAACAGTACCGAGCTCTCAGCTTCCTGTTCATTTCTGGGACTTTGACCCGCGGACAGTCCGAGCTCTCTGTGCGGACAGTCTGGCGTTGAACTGCAGCAGCAGTACAGAGTCTGTCTCAGAAGTTTGGATTCTGAGTTTTGACCCACGGACAGTCCGAGTCCAAACCGCGGACAGTCCGGGTCACTTACTGTGCAACTCTGGTTGTTTGACTTTGGTACGGAATTTTAGGCGGACAGTCCGACCACCATGCGCTGACAGTCCGAGGTGCATTTCCTGGTCCGTTTCCAGAACTATTCCGAGAAGTTTGATTTCCCAGTTTTTGCCCGCGGACAGTCCGGCTGTGACACGCGGACAGTTCGCCCTTGTCCAGTCACGACTTGTTCTCCGGCTTGCGATTGCTTGAGCTCCGATTGTCTTTTCGTTTCTTCCGCTACTTGAGTAGTGATCCGCTGTGTTCCTAGGGAACATCCACCCTCTCATTAGGGTCGTGATCACTACGGTTGGTGTATCGCTTTTTGGGTTGATTGTTTGAGCCTAGGACGTAAAAGTTTCGAAAGAAATTTCTGAGCCTCCCATTCACCCCCCCCCTGGTCGCCCTTACCGGTCCTTCAGAGGTACGTACGAGTGTGTGTCGATCAATCTTTATGTCTTAAAACACCTTCACGTGTGTTGGCGGTGTTCCGCTTGACCCCGTGTTTCACTGCCTCCCAGCAAGCAGTCCAGCGAAGCACTGAGCAAAGGGAAAGTTAAGTGTGCCCTTGGGGGCATGTGCCCCAACACATTGAACTGTTAGATAATGTTAGATTGATATTGAAATGTTCGTGTACATGTCATACACATTTCAACGTGAATCTTATAATAGATGTTTTTGGAGCACATACATAAAAAAATGCCTTGATCAAGCGTGTAATTGGTACCTTTTTTTTTGTTTCTTTCTGTTAGGAAACTAATACTTTTGGAAAAGTCTGAACTAGTCTAAAGCAAGTTCAGGTTTCCTTGTCCTAGAAGGATATGGACTCATACCAAAATTGTAACTCTAATACCGTATATGGAGTATTTACTAGACTATATATTTGGAGGAGCACCCCTTGTATTTGATGATCAGAAATAATAAAGAGAAGAGCTCCACCATAACTTTGTGTCTCCTGTGTTCTTACTTTTGCCTGAGTTGTTTCATAACGAGAGATCCACGCCGCTAGTAACGTAAATACTTAACACGTTATCAGCACGAGACTCTGCCATCTTCCGTCGATCTCATCCCCACTTGGTGATATCGCCGGATCCATTGCCTACGTCGCCACCAACAGAAGGTCGCGACCTCACCGTTCACTGCATCGACGCCGACCTTGCCGAGAAGCAAATCGTGCGTTGACTTCGTTGCTGGCGGTCCCGGATCTGCTTCCTCTACACTGCTTCCGGCCTCCACTACATCAAATCTTCACCTGCGTCGCGTGATCTGCTACACGACACCGACGATATGTCTGACATTGTCAAGCGTGAATTCACTGAGCTGTACCCGAATGGCAGCAATTACCTGGCTTGGTCTATTGATGCTGAGATTATTCTTAGTGGGAAAGAACTCCTGAAGACTATTAAACCCATAGATAAGGCTGTTGTTGCTTCTGATGCCGAGAAGGCACAAGCACTGCATTTTCTTAGGCATCATCTGAGTACTACCCTGAAGAATGAGTACATGACTGAAAGAGACCCAAAAGTCTTGTGGGATTCATTGCGTGAACGCTTTGAAAATATTGAATCTATGATTCTACCCAAAGTCAAACGCGATTGGCAGAACCTTCGCTATCAGGACTACAAGACTGTTGAGGACTACAATACCGCTCTATATGGGATCGTCACACGCATGAAGCTGTGTAAACTTCCTGTAGAAGATAAAGATCTCATAGAAAAAACTCTGTCCACCTTCCACCCTAAGATGACTAACATTAGTCGCCAGTACAAAAAGGAGAATTATAAGACTTATGTTGAGTTAAGCAATGCCATGCAGCAAGATCAAGGTGAAGATGAGACCATCATGCAGAATCATCTTTCACGGCCTACTGGAAGTATGGCTCCGCCTGAAGCAAATGCCACATCTTTCAAGAAGAAAGGTGATAAAAGGAGGAAAGGGGAACAGAAAGCTCCTGTAAAAGACAATGATAAGAAGTCTAAAAACTTCAACTTCAAGAAGAAGCAGTGGAAATCAAAGAAGATTTCATCAGGGGGAGAATACGGTAAACAAGACCAAGAATGCTATAAGTGTGGTATGCGAGGCCATTGGTCACGCATATGTCGCACACCTAAGCATATTGTGAATCTGTATCAAGAACTCAAGAATCAGAAGAAGTCCATGCAAGAAGCCCATTATGTTGAAGGCAAAAAGTCAACACTAGAAGTGGGTGAATGTTCCAAGGCTGCAAGGGATCAGGAAGCTCCCAAGTATAAGGCGGCATCAAAAGAACAGCAGGATGGCATGGATACTGACAAGACATCTACAAATGAAGATCTTGATCTGGACAATTTTGAAGATGATGACATTCTGGAAGATGAGATGATGGATGACGTGCATGGGGACTCTGTTTAGTCTTCCAGATTGTATTTAAGCTATCTAGCTATCTATTAAGTATTAAGTTTAAATTAGGTTGGCATTAAGATAAGGTTTTAAATTCCTGCAAGAATATATGGTCTGTGGTGTCGGCTCATATAGAGCTCTGGTTATTTTGACGTGTCCTGTAGACCTTAATATATTTATATTTATATATTACATAATATTTTTAGATTGTTATTATATCTTATTTTTCTAGCTGATTATTCCTGGAGTAATTTCATTCTTTTGAATAACGTAGTACTATGGCTATGGATGAGGAAATGTGTCTAGTAGACAGCTGTACCACAAACACTATATTACGGGATACTCGTTACTTCCAGACTCTTAGAAAGAATGAAGGAGATGTAACAACTATCGCCGGTAGCAGTAAGCATATTGTTGGCACCGGAAGGGCCACAATAATACTCCCTAATGGAACTGAACTAGTAATCCAAGAAGCGTTACTTTGCCCTGAATCAACTAGAACTTTGTTAAGCTTCAAAGACATACGTGCAAACAATTTTCATGTAGAAACAAATGATGATAATGGTGCAGAACGCCTTGTCATGACGAAAATGCACGGAGATGAAAAGACTATTGTTGAAAACTTCCCCTCCATAAAAGATAGCCTGTACTACACATTCATAAGACCTATGAAGGGTTACGTTGTAATGAAAACTATCTTTAAGAACCAAGAAGCATACAGAACTTGGCATGATAGACTAGGACATCCTGGACTTCGTATGATGCAGAATATAGTTAAAAATGCTAATGGCCACAACCTGAAGACTAAAGAATTCCCAAATCAAGAAGATTTTCTTTGCCTAGCATGTGCAAAGGGGAAACTCATAATTAGACCCTCAATTTTAAAAATTAGAGCAGAATTGCCTTCATTCCTGGAAAGAATCCAGGGTGACATATGTGGACCAATTACACCCATGTCAGGGCCATTTCGATACTTCATGGTATTGATTGATGCATCTAGTAGATGGAGTCATGTATGCCTTTTATCCACAAGAAATCATGCTTTTGCACGGTTGATGTCACAAATAATTCAGTTGAAAACAAATTTTCCAGATGAACGAATTAAATCCATTAGAATGGATAATGCTGGAGAATTTACCTCGAAGGTGTTTAATGATTATTGTATGGCAATGGGGATCAAAGTGGAACATTCTGTACCACACGTGCATACCCAAAATGGCCTAGCAGAGTCATTAATTAAGAGGATCAAGTTAATCGCGCGGCCATTACTACAAAACTGCATGCTGCCCACCACTTGTTGGGGGCACGCAGTGTTGCATGCAGCTTCACTCATACAACTAAGACCATCTGCTTACAATGAATTTTCTCCTCTTCAAATAGTGCATGGCAAAGAACCTAATATTTCCCATCTGCGTAAATTTGGATGTGCCGTATACATTCCAATACCACCACCTCAGCGAACTGCGATGGGCGCCCAACGAAAACTCGGAGTTTATGTTGGGTTTGAAAGTCCATCAATTATAAAATATTTAGAGCCTACAACTGGGGACTTACATAAGGCTCGCTTCGCTGATAGTATTTTCAATGAAGATCATTTCCCGGCATTAGGGGGAGGAAAATATCTCTTAAGGGACGAATGCCGAGAAATAAATTGGGAAGCCACTGGAATTCATGCAATGGATATCCGCACTAAGGAGACTGAACAAGAAGTTCAAAACATAATAGATTTGCAAAGAATTGCTAATCAACTGCCAGAAGCCTTCACCAATACAAAGGGGATTATGAAATCACATATACCAGCAGTAAATGCACCGGAAAGAATAGACATTCCTTTTGAAGAGGATGCGTCAAAACTATTTCAATTGAAATCTTCTACCTCAAATCCTAGGAAGAGGGGGAGCCCGAGTGCATCAATTCAGAATGTATCAAATACTAAAGCTCCTACGAACAACTCTGGGGGACGCCTCAAGAGAACTAAACGTGAGCCAAAGAATAAATTAAAGAACCCCAAAGAAGGTGAAGGAGCTCCAGTTAGAGCACCACGTGATGTGGATACACCTGAAGTGAGACTTCCTGTAGAACTTGTACCCTGTGAGAATGTGCGCACAACTAATACTCACATGGGCAGACCGGAAATTCCTGATCTAAACGCACCGGGAAATAGCGTAGATCTGGATGAAACTGAGAAAATAGAAGAGATCTCAACTAATTATGTTGAAACAGGAGTAACTTATGAAAGAAAGACTACTAATGTCGACATTTACTTTGCTGAAAAGATTGCCAAAATTGATCTGGATCCGAGCCGAAATCTATATTAGAATGCAAGAAGCGTTCTGATTGGTCAAATTGGAAAGAGGCAATCAAATCAGAATTAATCTCGCTTAATAAAAGAAATGTGTTTGGTCCTGTAGGCCGCACGCCAGAAGGTGTATACCCAGTAGGTCACAAATGGGTTTTCGTCCGGAAAAGAGACGAGAATAATATGGTGGTACGATATAAAGCGAGATTAGTAGCACAAGGGTTTACGCAGAGACCTGGCATCGATTTCGATGAAACTTACTCTCCTGTTATGGATGGAATTACTTTCCGGTACTTAATCTCATTGGCAGTAAATATGAACTTGCAGATGAAACTAATGGATGTTGTGACCGCATATTTATATGGGTCATTGGATACTGATATATATATGAAAGTCCCTGAAGGAATTAAAATTCCTAAAGAAGAAGAACGCAACATGTATAGTGTAAAATTAAAAAGGTCATTGTATGGCCTTAAACAATCCGGTAGAATGTGGTACAACCGGCTTAGTGAATACCTCATGAAGAAGGGATTCATGAATAATGAAGATTGTCCTTGTGTGTTTATTAGAAAATCAAACAAGGGATTCTGTATAGTCTCTGTTTATGTAGATGATCTGAATATCATTGGAACCACGAGAGGATATTGAGGAAGCTAGTTCTTACTTAAAATCTGAATTTGAAATGAAAGATTTAGGTAAGACTAAGTATTGCTTAGGCTGCAGATTGAGCATACCCAAGAAGGGATACTTGTACATCAGTCAACTTATACCAAGAAGGTATTAAGTAAGTTTAACATGAAAGATGCATACCCACTTAAGACACCTTTGCCCGGAAGATCATTAGATGTTGAAAAGGACATTTTCAGACCAAGAGAAGAAAATGAAAAAATATTAGGATCTGAATATCCATATTTGAGTGCCATCGGAGCCTTAATGTATCTAGCAAATGGTACTAGGCCTGATATTGCCTTTGCTGTTAATCTCCTAGCAAGATTCAGCTCAGCTCCTACTTTACGACATTGGAAGGGCATTAAACATATTCTCAGATACCTGAGAGGCACCGAAGATCTTGGGTTATTTTTCCGAAAAAATCAAGATTTAAGCCTAGTGGGATATGCCGATGCAGGGTACTTGTCCGATCCACATAATGCAGTATCTCAGACTGGATATGTATTCTTGTGTGGTGGTACTTGCAATTTCCTGGAAATCGACAAAGCAAACGATGGTGGCAACCTCGACGAATCACTCGAAAATTATAGCATTATTTGAAGCAACTAAGGAATGCACTTGGCTTAGACGCATCACACAGCATGTGCAAAATGCGTGTGGTATAAATACTATTAATTCCCCAACTATTATCTTTGAAGATAATGCGGCTTGTGTTGCACAAATACAAACAGGATATGTAAAGTCGAATATCACGAAGCATATTTCGCCTAAATTGTTTTTCACGCATGAATTACAAAAGAAAGAAGAAATTTCAGTGACTCTTACCAAGTCATGTGACAATCTAGCAGATATGTTCACTAAAACTTTACCTGCAACTCCTTTTGAAAAGTGTGTGCGTGGTATTGGTTTGAGACGCCTTCGAGAAGTACAAAGCTTAAGAGGGAAACTAAATTAAGATTATACTTCCTGTTTGTGTCAAGAAGACAAAAATAATCCATTCTAGTAGAATGATTAGTAGTGTAGCAGAATATTTAATCATTGTACTCTTTTCCTTTATGAGTTTTTCTTTTATGCAAAGGTTTCTCATTTAAAGGTTTTTAATGAGGCAATGTGTGCAATATAAGTGCGGTGTATATGCTTTATTCTTTTTTCCCATTGGGTTTTTGGATAAATCATATATGTCGTGGTATTCGTCCAAGGGGGAGTGTTAGGAAACTAATACTTTTGGAAAAGTCTGAACTAGTCTAAAGCAAGTTCAGGTTTCCTTGTCCTAGAAGGATATGGACTCATACCAAAATTGTAACTCTAATACCGTATATGGAGTATTTACTAGACTATATATTTGGAGGAGCACCCCTTGTATTTGATGATCAGAAATAATAAAGAGAAGAGCTCCACCATAACTTTGTGTCTCCTGTGTTCTTACTTTTGCCTGAGTTGTTTCATAACGAGAGATCCACGCCGCTAGTAACGTAAATACTTAACACTTTCCACCAAATAAATAAAAATGGCTAATTAGTATTATCTCTGTCCTTAAAAGAATGCAACTACATGTTATACGCCGGTTTAAGTGATTCACGTTTGACGGTATTTATTTAATATCATAAATACTAATATGTTTGAATGTCAAACTTAAAGTTACTAGAATATGATGCAGTACTTTTAGAATTGTAATTTTCTTTTACGGATGGAGTACTATCTAGTAAGAGTAAGACGGCTGCACTGCGCTCCATTAACCGTTTCCTTTGTCAAAAAAAAAAATAATATATATATAAAAAACGTCTCCCTAGCCCAGCTGCGTTTGTTCGATGCATAGGACGGGTAGGACGGGAGGAAGTGAAGTGCTGTTGGAGGAAGTGAGGAAGTGAAGTGCTGTGCCCCGAGCAATACAAGCCAGCAGGTGTGTAGTAACAGCAGCAAAGCAGGAGGAGCAGTGGACAGTGAAGGATGCAGGTGCGCGGACTTAATGAAGCATTATTGTTGGGTGGGTGGAAACTATGGCCAAACCCCTTCATTTAACACACACCACCACCTTTGCTCACTTCATCACTTGCACCAGCAGCACGACTCTTTCCTGTCCTGCTGCTTCCCTTCACCTAGACTCATCCCTTCCCTCCCTTCCTGGGTCACGAAAGAATGGGTCACGAAAGAATGCCGCTATCTGCAGCAGAATGCCACTATCTGCAGCTGCATGCTGTGGCTCCTGCCTCTTCCTGCTCGTAAACCATGGAGTACTCCTACAGATAAGCAACCGTACGTACGTCGTGTCACCTGGCTGACTTGACTGACCAATTGAGTGGTGACGATCGATCGAGCCAACGGTGGCGACCGCCGTGTCGTCGTCCACGATGGTGGTCGTCGTCCACGATGGTGGTCATCGTCCACGAGGACCGGGTTCGCGCAGCCACGGCGCCGGCCGGTAGGTTGGTAGACCGATGGCGTAGTACTACGTGGCGCCATTACTTCCTCCCGGTCTGCGGTCTCTGGTCACTCGCCGGCCACTCCCATCAATGCGTCCGCTCTGCCGCCGTGCTGCGCGGCGGACGGTCGAACTGGCACGGTTGCGTGCAGTGGAGCATGCAGCGAGAGCCGCCCGCAGCTGACCGGAGGGCCGGTCAGCAGTGGCGAATCTAGGATTTTAGCGCAGGGTATGCCACCCAAAAATTTTCATAACTAAGAATAAGATGTATTCCACCTAGATTTTATTTGTTAACGTGTATATGAGGAAATACATCTTATTTTCATAACTGCAGTGCCGTTAAATAATTAAACAAATATTTTATTTTTGATGTTAGCAAATAGATACGAAAGTAGACATTAATTTTTTATAAAAAGACAGAAGAAAATAAAGTTTACCAAAGGAAATAGCAAATAGACGAGTCTCCGTTACTGCGCTGCTGTACAAACTGCTAGACAAGTGATTGATCAGAGGGCAGATGCCAATGGACTGGTAGGGATTAGAATAGGAGAAGCTAAAAGGAAACAGCCTTGCGGCCTTGCCGCGTGGGCCGCATCTTGGGCCTGCGACTACTTCCTGCTTCCGTAGGTGATAATAGGTGTTTTTATTCTTTTTTTATATGGATAAATGTGTAATACGTATATTATATAGCCTGATCGCCGGACAAACAGGGTATGCCGGGGCATCCGGCATACCCTGTGGCTCCGCCACTGCCGGCCAGCCGGACGGCGACCACAATGCCGTGCCTCGTGCTCTCTCTTTTTTCGCGAGCAGGCTTTGTGCCTGTATTTCATTAAGAAGAAGAACAGAGCGGTCCGAAGACCTTACAACAACGCCAATTTAGCGGAGGCGAGGGGCCAACACCAAAAGAGCGAAACCTACACAACTGGGTAGGTGACGCCCGCCACCCGTAGTACTCTCTCCTGCACCACCAGTACTCGCTCGCCAGTGGTAGGTGACGCCGTGGCACGGCCGGCATTCAAGGTCAGCTGACCAGGCCTGCCGGCCGATCTCGCCGCAGCCCGGCCGGTCCCGGTCCCGGCCGGCTACTCTCATCGTCGTACAGCACGGAAGAAGCTGAGCGGAGCAGGTCATGGAAGAGGGAACGAAAATCAACCTAACCACAAGAACCGGGAGTTATTTCCGAGCCAATCAATGCCGAGCTACTCTACTCTGCCATGTCTGATGTCTCTCGTGGGCGTGACCAGTGTCCGCCAACAACTAGAAGCCCAGTCGCCGTCAGCCCCGATCGCCGTCAGCCCGTCACCTTGGCATTGCCTCCGGCGTCCCACCGGATTCTCTGCCTGGCATCACGGACCCTTCTGAAAAATTTGACCCAAACTTCATCTGCTCCTCCTACTACAGGTGAGAGAGAGAGAGACACAACATAGGTGGTTAGCAACCCGTCAATCGGTTGATTATTACAGTGGTTATCGGAGTACTCAAAGATTTTTCCTAGGAATAGGACAGGACGGCAGGTAGGCACTGTCCAGTCGAGGAGGGTGAACTCAACAGCTCAGTGTCCACGCACCATGAAACTTCCATACTCTACTCCAGTTGATAAAGTTTCCAGGAATCAGTCTTAAGCAAGATCACTAAACACCATTGACCGAGTTAACAACGTCTCTTAAGGAAACATCCTGGGACCAAAAAAAACATATTGTATTAGGAAAAAAGCCTCCTGTGTCGGACCAACAATAAAAGTTGGGGTTGATGAGGTACTGCATTGTGGCAGATTTTAGTGCATGCAGATGCAGCTACAGTACCTACTTATATATCCCGGATCTCGAGGGCTAGCAAAGAGTAGCAACCCGGCCGGTCCAACTACCACCACTAAATCATGTGTATTGCTGTCTCGCACTGTGCACCTTCCTTTTGCCTACTGAACATTTTAAACAAAATCGATCATGTTTTTTCTAGCCCTGCTATTCCAATCTGCTCCCTCCGTCCCAAAATAAATAAAATTTTAAATTATTATTTTATAAATTTTAACTTAATTTATAAAAAATACATATAATATTTATATCTTTAAATAAATTTATTAAAAACTAGAGGTAAAAGATCTTTTTAATAATACTAATTACTTAGTATAAATATAAAATATAATTAATTAAAATTATTTTTTGAGAGACGAGAACGACACTTATTTTGGACGGAGGGAGTATAAACTAGTAGCTAAGTAAAAAACGACATATATCACCCTAGTCGCTTGAACTTATGTCTTGGTACGGTTTTTTTCTCTCACAACAAAATAACATGGGCTGCATAAACCAGCAGCCGTCAGTTTCGAATTTAAAAAGCGCTAAATTAGCAACTTTCCCCTCCTTCCTTCTAGCTCGATTCTTGGTAGAGCATCCAGCTTAAAGAGTTCCAAAATCTTATAGACGTTATACCAAGTACTCCTACCCTCTACTACGCACCTGCAACAAGTACGTAACGTATGCAGCCTAGCCCACACCACACCAACCCAGAATAAAGCAAGTAGCAACAGCACGAAGTGCATTAAACAAGCTCTTCATAGGCGCGCATCTTCTTGCTCCACAACAAGAGGGAGGGCCTAGTGGAAGTTGGAAGTGAAGAAGCGAAGGGTGGTAGCTCGCCAAATTGATCATCAGATTCTGCCCCTCCTTTCTTGCTGCTGCTTTTGCTTTCTTTCGTGCACACCATATTATAGCGTACACAAAGACATGCTTGCTTGCGGCTGGGCTTTCTGGAATCCCATCGGAAATAAAAGCTGGACAGAGAGCTTGCGTCCTGGAGTGATAAAAAAACGTCGGTGCCTCAGTCAGAGGGAAAATATATGTCCTGGAGTGATAAAAAACGTCGGTACTAGTAGGTGATATAAAAATATCAATAACAACAGCAGCAAGCCAAGTACCTTGAGTCAGAGTAGGGAGCTGGGAATAAACACTTTCCACGTCCATTAAGCATCATCGCCATGTGCCGCTGATGTGTTCTCCAAAAGAAACCCAATGGAGAAATGGATGGGGAGCCATTGAAAGATTTGTACTATTTTTCCATCTAGAGGCGGCTTTTGCTCCTTCCGTGAAGTAAGCAAAGGCTCTGATGCATCAAAAGAATTTGGTCCTAAAATATAAGGCGCCTTAAGAATTATATTACATGATGCTAAATCAAATGGCCTATGTAATACTCTTTTAATCTTGTTGGCGATACTAGTTTTTGAGCTTGGTGTGGTGTTTGGTTTGATAATAGATAATAATAGCAGTTTAGCAAGTAATTGACTATAAAATAGGTAATTCAACTAGAATCATTTACAATTTTAGGGTACATTTTCCTCTCAAAAATTTTAGGGTACATTTTAAATGCTTCAATATCTTCTAGTTTAGGATGGAGCTAGAGCATGTCCCTACATATGAAATGTTTGGCAGCCCAGCAAAACAAACACAAAGAAGGAAGAAAGGAAAAGCTAAAATTTGGTAGCTTGTAACTGTTGTCATAAGAGGCTAATATGAACCATGATTTAATAGGTTATATAGGTATCGTTATTACAGCTCAACAACACTTAGACGATGCCTTAGCTAGGAATAATGCCATGTACGGACTACATGTTCCTCACTCTCTCTCATTCCCAGCTGCATATAATTACACATCAGCATGAACACGCAAATTGAAAATTAACCAGAAAATAACCCAAAGGGGAAGGAAAGTGCACATGTTGCGAAAAGAATATTAGAAATATATGATATAAAGATGAGAAAAAGTTCAAAATAATAAAAGAGGATGAGGTAGATGTCGTCTCATAATACAAAAGGTTACTACTATACACTGTTAATTGCATCATAAATTTCTGATTAGAACTCCAGGTAAGAGGGTGTTTGGTTCCACGCCATGCATATAAGTGCTACAAATGCTAGGTTGTTGTTTGGTTTGCACGTAACCTGTGTCAAGCTACAAGATTCCAATAGCTTCATTTACGTAGTAACTCTGGCCACAACTACGGCAGCCATTTGAGCGTGCTTGTCCCAGCTACCGTTGGCCACGACGTGGTGTGGCGCCGACTGTGTCTACAAAGTATGCCACACTTGCCAGAACCTCATAACAGTTACCACACGCTACACGACGAGCAGTAGGAGCATAATGACACAAAAAAAAAAATCTGTGTCTGGGGGTATAGCTAGTAATCTGCGTGCTTCTCACAGCCACCCTTGCCACCGCCGCGGTGTGGTGTCTTGAAAACGTGCTAAACTTGCCACAGCCTCGCCACAATCACCGCCCGCTAGACGACGAGCAGCAGGAGCAAAACGACAGGAGAAAACCTATGGCTTCCTGGATGAGAACCAAGCACAATGCAAAATTTGCATAAATTAGGTGTGTGAGTATGTTGGTATGCATACAACCAAAAAGGCTCTCTACAAAAGCAGCATGGGAGGAGGAAAGAAAAGAAAGCGAATATCAATTTGGCCTGCGGCTTTGCAGCCAGCCAACCGACCACTCGGCCAGGCAGCCAACCTCCCACACCTCCCCACCTCCATCACACTTCACAGTTCACACCACACCAACTAGGTCAAATGCAAAATCGAGCCATGTCAGTGGTTCTTGACTCTTCGCCTCTTCCCTGCTCGCTACGGTTGCAAAAGGCGAGAAGAGGGCGAACCGCGTCGCCGGCGGCGATTTCGGCTGCTCTTTTCCCCTCCGGTGGCCGCCATGGCATCGGAGAGGGAGGAGGGTCGGCGTATCGCCGTGCGGATGTGTATATAGTAGGATTAGGTCCTAGCTATCGTGTCTGCGCGTCGTCCATGTCCGGCGGCGGTGCTACGGTTTGCTCGCCATCTCTTGTGGTGGAGCCAGGTCTCGCCGAGGGGGTGTTCCTTCGCGGTGTTTGTGTCTGGGCGGCGTCGGCGGGTCGAAGAAGTCGACGCCGTGGCATAATAAGGTGTGCTCGCCTCTTCTTCGTCCCGGAGGCGTCTTCCTCCATCGTCTTTGGAGAGGTTGGAGCTTCTTTTGGTGTTCTATGCTGTCGGTTGCCGGCGGCTATGGGGCACAGGAGGTCGAGCTCGTCTGCGGTTCGTCGTCTCTTCGCGGCGGATTCGGCGACTCTTCTTCCTCAAGGATGCTTGTGGTGGCTGGGGTTTCTACGGCAAGCGGCGAGTGGATCGAGCTCCAATGGCGAGATTCGATCCAAGAGCAGAGGAATCAGGGGTGTGTCCCGGCCGATGGACTTTCAGCGTTCGCTTCATCTACTGCGGCTCAACTCAAAAGCCTTTGTGCGATGGGATTCTTCTGTTCTGAGGTGGCCATGGTGCCTCCTTCGACGGCGGCGGATGGACGGCGGCGGTCGGCGACGGAGCGTCCTGGTGTTTTCTGGAAGCACAAGCTCCAGGGACCTCATTGTAATTTTCTTTTTCGTAAGGGGCCTCTGTGCAAGTTGGGTGGGACAGCTGTCCACGTTGTATCCTTCGCATTCGTATTTGTATGGGTTCGGTCGTATGTACGTTTTCCTTGACTAAGAATACAGATACGCAATATCAAAAAAAAATGGGTCAAATGCACGGGGGGAGCACGGGCCACCAAGCTCACAGGGATCCATCCATCCGGGGCAATGGGGGCCTCACCTCCCGCGGCTCCGTCCACCTCCAGGCTCCAGCCCCTCGATCGTCCTCGTATATAAAACCAACGGCCACTCCCTTGCCTTTTGTTATTCACGCAAGGCTCGCGCCGGCCGCTCGCTCTCTGCAGCACACCACGCCATCGCGCCGGCACTCCGGCAGCACCAAGAAACACATCGCGCATGCGCCCTTGTTCCTCTGACGACTCCCACTCAGCTGCGGCAGCGACGACGCGAGAGAAGTGGCGGCGACGACTCCCGTCGTATATTTTGATGATGATGATTTCTTTGAGAACCTTGATCTTGATGCACTTGAAGCTCAAGCAACTGAACAGTTGAGACAGAAAGACTACACAGTCGACACAGAAACCAGTGCAAGTTAAGAATGCATCAGACATGAGTTTTGCACCTCCGTCATTCGATCTGATCTAGGTTTCTGACGATACCGTGGGTAAGTTAGCATCCATCCAGGATGTCATCTAGCTGCAGTACCTGGTCATCTCAGAGCACACAGAGAACTGCACAAGCAATGGGCTGAACTGCAAAAGGTTTGAACATGCAATACTACCTCTGTCCCACAAATAAATGAACATTTTTAACTTTTATAATTCTCTTTTGACCATTTGTCTTATTTAAATTTTTTATGTAAATAATAAAATAAATAAATTATTATGAAAATATCTCTAATAATAAAATAAGTCATAATACAATAAAGAATATTTATTAAAACTTTTTAAAAAAGACGAATGGTCAAACAAGAAACGTAGATGTCAAAAACGTTCATTTCTTTGTGGACGGAGAGAGTACACATATTGATGTCTATGTGTATTTACTATCTCAGGCCTTGTTTAGTTCCCAATTTTTTTTAAATTTCACTATGCAAAAAGAAAATTCCTCATCACATCAAAATCTTGCACATGCATTAAGTATTAAATATAGATGAAATCAAAAGCTAGTTACATATTTTAGTTGTACTTTGCGAGACGAATCTTTTTGAGTCTAATTAATCAATGTTTGGATAATATTTTACAAATATAAACGAAATCTTCTACGGTCTTATTCTGGTCTGCCAACCGCCAAATTTGCAATCCCCAAATTGGGGGAACTAAACAAGGCCTCAGTAGATGTTGTTCCATGTACAAAGATCTGCTTGTATACAAACATTTCAAAGTTTTGATGTGTTATGAACCCAGTGGCAAAGATGACGTCAGTGTCACTTTGTTATGCAGGATTAGCCTCGCTCTCGGTGCTGAACCGACTGGCTTTGCATGGACGGGTCATTGGTGCAGGTAGCATGATGGCAACGTGAAGTTTGGTTGATAGGACGAGTGGTTGCTACATGGTGCCTGGTTGCTTTCTGAAAACAGGCAATATTTCGTGCAGCCTTATCAATCTGTCCATCTCAGTTGACGTCCGTGTTTGTCGTACAATGGTGCGATAATGTGTACATAGATTCTGACGGCAATGCATTAAATCTAAGCGCGTTTTAATGGCGTATTATCGAGAGAAGAAACTCGCTATCTATGTGCTCATCAGGAGATGGAGAGATAGATACACCTGGGGCAATTTTCTCCGTGGCCTTTTATACCTGCTTTGGCATTGCTTATCTTTTCACGCGGTTTTATAATGTCAGCTCATATAAGCACAATTTGGTAAGCAAGTTTTGTCAGCCCCATAAATGACCATCACCGTTTTCTGCAGCTTCCTTGAGGGCCTTCATAGTTTAAACAAATAGATTTCTTCCAGTAGATAATCAGACGAATTCAATGACGTCATGCGTGCCTAGGACTAAGATTTGACGTGACATGCAACAGAGGTAATCTACAGGACGTTTTGTTTTTTGTGGTAGTTTTTCAGTCATTCAGCATGTGTGAGGTGTGAACAGAAAGATCCTGCGAGCAAGATGATAAAATTAAGCATGGAAAGAACATTTTTTTTATATATATGGCCTTGTTTAGTTCCACCAAATTGGTGGTTGCCAATTTGGCACAGTACAAGATTCCCCATCAAATCAAAATGTCGGCACATGTATGGTGTACTAAATTTAGATGAAATTAAAAACTAATTACACATTTTAGTTGTACTTTGCGAGACGAATCTTTTAAAACTAATTAGTCAATATTTGGACAATATTTTACAAATACAAACGAAATGCTACAATATGATATAGTGGCATATGCTAAATTGGCAAGCCCCAATTTGAGGAACTAAACAAGGCCTACAGCCCTACACCAAGAACACGTAAAGCATTGGGAATTGCGATGGCTGCAAGGAACAGACACCGCCGGCCTTATTTTTAGTCGATCCGGTTTGATTTTTCTCGTTGAACAGATCAATGGGACATGTGCATTGTGTGATGTGTGCTCGGTGTCAGCGGGAAACTTTTTTACCCACTCTGTTATTTCCAGCTCGTGATCTATTGTTTGGATTTATTTGCCTCAATCCTTATACCCCTTAAGCTACTCTCTCTCTCTCTCTCTCTCTCTCTCTCCAACTTCACCTTTTGTGCATTGTTTTATTTTCACTCTTCTTAATTCTTGGACATCAAGTTATTGCATCTGAGAATTGTGCGTTTATGCAGTTTGTTACATGAACACGTGGATGCTAAATTAATAATAAACACTAAATCAAGAATGCATCTTATCTATCTAGGAAACTAATGTTGCAACTAATTAAGCGCATGGCAAACATGCATGAAGATGCATGAGACAAAACTAGGAATTTAGGACATAGAGTAGTATAATTGATAACAAATAACCTATATAGTATATGAGTATTTGTGTACAATGTGCAAAAAAAAAAAATAACATAGGTAAGATCGAAATTCCAGTTATTAGTTGGCACCAAAGACCTTGCTTAAAACCTACTAGCATGTGCAGAGCTATATATGTTTGTTGATCGATGTACAATTAATATATTCTAATAATTGCATTTAATTTACATCCTTATATATACCCAAATTATGGAAAACCCAAATTAGATGACGACAGTATTAGTAATAGTCACGAGCTAGTATGACATTTCATATAGCTTATATACTAATACTAGGCCTAGCACCATGCATATAGGTTGCCAAATGTGAGGGCCACACAGCTAATGGCTTATCTGCTCTCCAACCCTAGCAGTGGTCAATATCACTAAGAGCAAGTACTATAACAAACGCCCGCTGGCCGGCGTTTCGCGAGTTATTTAATGCGGTAGCAGCGGATGCAGTAGGAAGCTAGGCAGCACAGCAGCGAATGGGGGCGAGACGTCCGCTTCAGGCCGGCGTTTCGCGAGTCGTCCGCTGCGTACTCTCTCTCCTGCCAGCACGGATCCCAGCCGGCTTCTCGTCGATCATAGTACATGCTCTAATTGGGCTAGAATACAAACCAACAATAGCAAGTTAGTTAGTCTGTGCCAAACAAGTTGAGGTAGGTTTGATATAGGTAAGTAGCTAGCTAGCTAGATTAGAATCCAACAACAAACAAAAAGGACTGCCTAGGCCTTGGGTTGGAGTAGTGCTCGATCCAAAGAGGACAAAACAAAATGCAGAATCATCGAAAAGCATCACAAGTTCAGTTTGGTAGACTATTTGTGTATCGTACTGTTAGGTGACCCATCAATTTTAGCCTGGAATTCGGGCCATTTGTATTCCAGGCACATGAAAGGTACGCCTGAGTTGTCCATTTCAGACTATGGGATCGATTGCTATGACGTACATTACATATGTATATATGCATCTCTGCCTTGCTCAAAAAAAAAAAAAAAAAAAAAATGCATCTCTGCTAACTTGTAATTTACACTGCTGTCCTGTGTATGGATGAAACGGTCCTCGGTCATAAACACATTACACATACATTTAGTGTAGAAAAGGATACTGTTGGTGTGTGTCCATGCCGTCGGACTAGAGTATTCGGACACTTGACCTACTTCGTCCTTGTCTAGTTGTTTATACGCATGTGTAGAATTTATACCAAATTCTTAGAGTTATTGTTTCAAGTCATTTTTAAAGTTTGAACGAAATTATAGAAAAAAACGTGTAATATCGAATCAGAATATATTTTTATAATATACCCTTTTGATGTCACAAGCTTCTCTACTTTCTTACTATAAATTTGGTAAAACATAAAAAAATATTTAAGATGACTGTAGAAAATGATTTATTCGGAGATCATTCAGCAGGTAATCATGCATACTTTTCGTTGTCGTCGTCCTTGGCAAGGACATGCCGTCCGGGCCCGTGTGTCCCACCAAATGCATGCCATGTTGGTGCGTGTTTGCTGCGGGTTTTGGTTTCATTTTGGGACCAAAAACCTAACGCTTTCACGTCAAATACCTTCACTCGTTTCAATAGCAGTGCAGTGGATGTACGAAACCTTAACAAATTAAATTAATGAAGATAGTCCCCTCATTCCACCAACCTATAAATTTGCTTGAAACCAAAAATTTCAATTTAGGGCTTGTTCGTGTGCCAAACTGCCAATAATGCAAGTTGCTTAATCTAGTTAGTATAGTACGAGGCTATTCTTTGTACAGTCATTCCTAGATACAAGTTGTTTCAGTGGACCCTGCGTCGTCTCCGTGCAGGGCGACTCGAGGGGCGACACATCCCGCCGCCCAGCCCCCCCCCCCCCGCCGCCCCGCCGCCCCCGGCGGCGCCGCCGCACCTCTGGCGAGCGGTGGCGGCGGCCTGCTCCTGCCGTGCTCAAAAAGGCCGCGCGGCAGGCCCCAGCTCCTTCGGCCCATCCTCTTCCCCTTCCCCCTTCTCGGCGCCGGCGGCTGGCGGGGGCTGTTCCGTCCTGGCCTCGACCGGATCGGCCACGCCATGGCCGGATCTACCCCCGTGCCCGGCTCTTGCACCGAGACGGCTCGGTGCCTCGCGCCTGGCTAGGGTTTGCGGTCGCCCGCGGCGGCCTGCCGCCACCCCGCGCCCTTGGCTGTGACACCCGGGGCCCAGTGTCGCCGGCCTGGCCTTGAGGTTGCGGACCTTGGCTAGGCCCGGCGGCGCCGGCCGGCGGTGGGCATTCCAGCCCCACCCCGGCCTGAGTTGCGCCCCCACGGCCGGATGGCTAGGGTTGCGCGTCGGTGGTCGCTCGACCGCCGGCGCCGCTGCTCCCGTCGTCCTCGGCATCCTTTCCTAGCCTCGAGGTCGGGTAACCTCGGCTGGGGTCGAGAGGGTGCGTCGCTGGTCTCCCTGGGCAGGCCCGGCAGCTTTCCCGTGGGTGGGGTTGCCTGCCGGACATCAGCGTGACCCCGGCGCGCCGCCCCATCGTGCTCTAGTCATCTTCCCACAGCCTCAATGTTGTTCCTTTAGTGGGTTGAGGTGGCCGAGCCGGCGGCGCCGCCGTGGCCGGGACGGCTAGCCTGCTCGTGCAGCCAGCTTGGGCCGAAGATGGATGGCGGCGGCGACGGGCCCCTGGCCTGCCCTCTCCTCGGCTCACCTCTTCGGCTACGGCGGCGACGCAGCCTCCGCCCTCGGCAGGGAGGGGGTCCCGGTGCATGTCCGAACCGTCTCCGGTGCCACCAGCCTCCGATGCGCCCAGCGTCTGCCGCACCCCTGGCCTTGAGGCGGCGCCTCGGCCGGGGTCGTTGCGGCGGGGAAGCCCCTAACCACTACTCCGGCGCATCGGGGCAGTTCTTGGCAGTGGAATGGTCCTCGTGCGCGCTGGTCCCCTTCTTCCTCTGCCGTGCGGAGGCGGAGACCTGGTGGTCCTCGGCCCGCCCCGATCCGGCGGCCTGGCGGCATGCGGTGCCCCGGTCGGCGCGGATCTGGCGACCCCGGCTAGCCGTGCCACCGGCGGAACCCGGGACAGCCGGCCGCGTTGGTGCCTCCTTCTATGTCTGGCGTGCGCGTGGCCTGTCTCCACGACCTGCGGTACCAGCGGCTGGCAAAGGGCCGGTCTGGCCGGGGTGGCAAGACGACGTCCGGTGGCGAGTCTAGCTCCCCAACTGCTGCTGCGGGCTGCTGCCACGAGTGGCCCCTCACCGGCACCCCTGCCCCACCACCGCCGCTTGCGCCGCTCCGGCGAGCGGCGGGTTGACGGGTTCGAACCTGGCTCAGCTCGGCATGTCGGTGGGCAACATGAAGACATCCAACGGCGTCCCCGGGATCGTCGCGTCCATCGCTCCCGCTGATGCGTTGAAGACACGGGTTGGCTCCGCCCCGGCATGGTGATGGCCGTTCCCCGTCACCAGCAGTGGCCATTGGGAGCATCGGTGAAAACCCCTTCCCGACCCTCGCGGCTGGGTCTGACGACGGTGGCGCGTTTACCTCATCACCTTTTTGAAGGCGTCGTCGATCTCCGCTCCCCGACTGCTGTTGGGGGAGCACTTCGGGAGCGAAAGCTCCCTAGGGCGCACCGTCAACGGAGTTGGCGCCCGCGGGCGTCATCTCCTTCTTGAAGGCTCTATTGATGCACCCCCGAATCTCCCATCCGACGTCATGCCCTGCCCCTGCCGGTCCGCTGTGCCCGCGAAGAACGAACTCTAATCCATTGTGGGGTATGGTGTTGGACTCATTCCTCTCTTATTTGTTGTTTTTGTTCACGTTTGTGCTGCCACGGTCTCTGTCGCGTCTGTTCGTGTCGTGTTGTACTTGCCGTTCTTTCGGCCCCCTTCTACTTAATAAAATGACACGTGAAGTCGTGTTCGAGAAGGGAAAAAAAAAAGAAAAAAAGAAAAAATTAGTATAGTAGCTGCCTCTCCCAAAATAAGAGTCGCTATAATGTCTGTGTCGTTGAAACTTTTTAAAGTTTGACTGGATTTATAAAAAAATTAGCAACCTCTGTATCTTCACATATAAATTTATTATAAAACTAAATTGAACGATCTATATCTACGGATATTAATTATGTACTATAAATATTAATATTTTTTTTAATACTCGATCAAAGTTAAAAGTGTTTGACTTCTAAACAGCGGGCGAGTATTTTGGGACGAAGAGAGAACTACTCCCTCCGTCCCATTAAAAATGTCGCCTGAGAAACATGTTTGTAAGGGGGCACGCTTTTCAAACGACACTTTTAATGGGACAGAGGGAGTAGTATCTAGCTAATTTTGGTCCTGTAGTGCTCGTGCTCAGATGCTTCTAAAACACTCAAGTCCATAGTAGATAGACAACCTCAAAAAGTACGATTACTTGGAACTAATAACAATAGTATCCCTACCAATTACCAACAACTGCCTCTTATAGCCTTACACTCCATGCCAAAAACTAATTGAAGATGCTACTAGCTACTCCTAGCTACTAAATCCATGAAAAGAATAGTGCTTGCAATGTCGACGCTTGGATCGAGTATCTCATCAACATCCATGAAAAGCCAATGACAAGAGACAAATTAAAGAAAAGAACAGTACACTGACAGTGCGATTGATTTATCTAAAAGGCTAGATCGAGACGAAGATAACGACACTCTAGTCTCACTAGTCCCTGATTAGAAACAAGAAACCACCGTAGTTAATGCAAGTGAGACTGACGAGACTGATCGGACTGACAAGCAGGTCCTCACCAAACACGAGAGAAAACATGGCCGCCGGCGTATTGCTTCCGGCCGGCGACGCATTCGACCGGCCGGTGGGATTCGATTCGCGATTTGATTTTATCTTCCACAGTCTAGCTGCCGGCCTGCTCGATCGATCGCGCGGTAAGTTTCAATGAATGCGTGTGTCCGTACTGCTTTCTTGATCACTGGTCGTCGCGGTGTGATAATATGACGACGACACGGTCGGCGCGGTTTCTGTTTTCAGAGCTTGTGTTTGACAAAAGCGGCCATGGACGGATCGGGTCGGAGTAGCTGCAGCAGCAGATGGAGACGGCGTGCCGTACAACCAACCTGTGCCGCCAATTAATGGGATCGAATGCTTAGCATGCGTGGTCACCGTAGCCGGCCGGAGGCCGGAGGGAAGGAGGAGGCCGCGGGATCGGAGGAAGCATCCGCCGTGCACGCCCCGGCGAATATGGTGTGGCCGTCGCCGCCGTCACATCGATCTGCCATCAGGAAAACATGCGTGCATGTACTGTAGTGTATTGTTTGGTAGAACCTGGAAGAAGCATGTCATGACTATGACAGATGGGCCACCACCAGGAGATTACTATGACAGGTGGGTCACCACCAGAAGATTTGGCGGCCACGTATCCTGGCCAACCGACGTCAGCGTCAGGGGAGCTGGTATAAAGCTCTGGCGGTTTAGACAGGCAACCATCGAACATGAACTGAATAGCAGTAGTTCTTCGTAGTTCTTAGATTCTCTAGTATTCAATAAGTGGATTTCCGCTCTTGTAATGTGATTGAACCTGCAAGTGCATCAATAAAGCTACCAATTCCCTCTAAATTCCCCTTCATTTCCTCCTGGTCCGTTACAATTGGTATCAAGAGCCTCGTTGAATTTGGGGGAAAATTTTTTCTCCCCAAATCCGACGAATCCTGGCGCCATCGAAGCCACCCAAGTACCAGCAAGCTATGGCGTCCTCGATCGACGACTTGAACAAGATGCTGGAGGCGATGACCACGCAGCTCAACGGCGTGGCGGATCTGAAGACCCGTTCACCGGCATCCGGGACAACGTCGCCACGGCCCTCGACAAGCTGCACGACTTGCAGCCATGGCGCAAGGTGGCGGAGACCACCATCGGCTCGGTGATGCAGCAGTCGAAGACGATGACGGACCGCATGGCGAACCTGGTGTCGCGACCCGCGTCAGCGCCGACGGGGCCGCCGCCGCCCCCGCCGCAACAGCAACCCGCGATTCCGCGGCCGCATCGCAACCGCCGATTCAACCCACACTCAACGGCGCTCCAGCGCGGATCCAGATGGCTGCGGGTGAGCTCGACATCAACGGCGCGCCACTGCGGATCCAGACGACCGCGTGCGCGTTCAACCTCAACATGTCGCCGTCGACATCGGCTTCACAATCGCCCCATGGGCACGACAAGAGTTCTCACCACCGGGATGTGGGCGAGAGGGCGTGCACCCTCCGCCGCACCCGGTCACGGGTACGCCCCAGAATCCCTTCACAATTCCTGCTGTTAACTGTGATTTGGAGTCGCTGCATGTTCATCATTCCCACCCTTCACCTAAGATGGATTTCCCGAAATTTTCTGGTGATAACCCTCGGTTATGGCGGGATCGGTGTGTGTTGTATTTCGAGATATATGGGACGCATCCGATGATGAAGACGAGGTTTGCTATCCTCAATTTTGAATGCAGTGCAGCAACATGGTTGCAAACAGTTGAGCGTAGAGGCAGGATAACGGACTGGGATCAGCTTTGTGAATTAGTCTTCAGCAAGTATGACAAAAACCAGTACCAGTTGCAACTGCAGCAATTGGAACAGTTGAAGCAAACAGGCTCGGTTCAGGACTATCAGACTATGTTTGAGAAGCTGGAACATAGTATTTTGCTGTACAATCCGAGCTATGATGAGGTGTTTTTTGTCACTAGATTTGTAGGTGGCGTGAAAGAGGAAATCAGGAGAGCTATTCACTTGCATAGACCATGGGATGTGGATACAGCTAGTGCTTTGGCACTGCTGCAGGAGGAGGAACTCAATCAGACCAAGTTTAAAGGGACTTACAGGGGAGGATATAGAAGTCAGGATCAAGCTCCAGCTGCTGATTCTGACAAGCTGAAAGTGAAGGCACCAAGAATGGAAACTGATGTGAAACTACAGAGTCTAAAACAGACTAGAAGGAAGCTTGGACTCTGTTTCAAGTGTGGGGGTAAATGGAGTCACAATCATACCTGCCCAGATCAGATTCCTATTCATGTCATGGAGGAACTGATGGAAGCATTGCAAATTCAGAAAGACATGGAGGCTGATGATATGTCAACAGAGGAAAGTTCTGAGGAGGGTGATGTGATGGCATTACAGCCACCTCAGCACATTGATAACACCAGGAAACAGATATTGAAGCTGTTGGCTCACATTGGGAAACAGCAGGTGTTGCTTCTGGTTGATTCTGGCAGTATTGGCACTTTTGTCAGTATGGCATTGGTGAAAGCTTTGCAACTACAAACTGGAGATTGTCCTCAGGCTACCTTCAGAGCAGCTGATGGGGGACAATTGCTGTGCAATAAGAAAATTCCTGCGCTGAAATGGTGGATACAGGGACAGACATTTACTTCTGATGCTAGAGTCCTAGATCTCAAATGTTATGATATGGTCATTGGGGAAGATTGGCCGGAGTCCATCAGTCCAGTTTGTGTGGATTACAAGACTAAGGCCATGCAGATTACTTACAATGGGAAGAAAGTAGATTTGCAAGGGTCAAGGATCAGTGTGATTCCTGTCCACCTATTTCTACTAAGAGGCTGAAAGGGTTGCTAAAACAAGGTGTTGTTTCTTGGTGTTTACAGTTGGATGGGAGTGACTGCAATATATATGTGCTATTGAACAGAAGGAGCAGGACTTTACCCCACCTGAGATACAACAACTCTTGAATGAATATATTGAACAGAAGGAGCAGGACTTTACCCCACCTGAGATACAACAACTCTTGAATGAATATGAGCACCTACTCAACACCCCTACTCAGTTACCACCTCAGAGAAATGGAGATCACCAAATAAATCTGATGGTTGGGGCTCAACCAGTTAAAGTGAGACCTTATCACTATTCTCCAATGTAGAAGAATGAGATTGAGTCTCAGGTGCAACAGATGTTAGATAATGGTATTATCTGACACAACACAAGTGCATTTGCTTCCCCAGTGCTGTTAGTGAAAAAAAAGGATGGTACCCGATGATTTTGTGTGGATTATAGGCATCTTAATGCAATAACTCTCAAAAATAAGCATCCTATGCACAGTTGATGAACTCCTGGATGAGTTGCATGGAGCTACTGTATTTACCAAGTTGGACTTTGCTGCTGGTTACCATCAGATCAGAATGGCTATAGGGGAAGAACACAAAACTGCATTCAGGACACATCAGGGCCTGTATGAGTTCCTAGTTATGCCTTTTGGGCTAACTAATGCCCCAGCAACATTTCAAGGGTTGATGAATATCATTTTTGCAGAACTACTAAGGAAGGGAGTCCTTGTAATCATGGATGACATCCTAGTATACAGTACTGACTTGAAAGAGCATCAGAAGTTGTTAAAGCAAGTGTTTGAAATATTGGACAAGCACAAGTTCTTTATCAAGAAGTCCAAATGCTATTTTGCTCAACCATTGGTAGAGTACTTGGGACATGTGATCTCTGCTAAGGGAGTCTCTACAGAACCAAGCAAGGTGGAAGCTGTGTTGCAGTGGCAATCACCTAAGAACATCAAACAGCTAAGGGGATTCCTGGGGTTGACAGGGTACTACAGGAAGTTTATTGCACACTATGGGATGATAGCAAAACCACTAACTAAACTATTGAAGAAGGGAGTGCAATTCATCTGGTCTTCAATAGCTGAACAAGCTTTCCAAGCTCTGAAGAATAAGCTAGCTCATGCCCCTGTACTCGCAGTCCCTGATTTCACACAACCATTTGTAATTGAGACAGATGCCTCTGACCAAGGGATTGGTGCTGTACAGATGTAGAGTGGTCACCCCATTGCTTATTTGAGCAAGCACTTGTGTCCAAGGAATCAAGTTCTCTCATTGTTGGCGGTCCTTTAACTCGATTCTAACCCCGCCAACATTAGCCTAGGCAACACTAAATTTCACCTAGAATAGGGCTCTACTCTAACTATTTCCACGGTGTGCGCATTTCTTATTTTGCGGGACATCACCGAAATACACACAAAAAGGGCCAAGACATGAACAAAAACACCCATGAAGAAATACCTTTTATTTTGGGCCCAAGCAAAACGAGAGGAATGCGGAGAGAAGGGCCCGGTACCCGACAAACCGAGCCCGGATGCAAGGAGAACTAAGTAGAACTACATCAAAATGAGCCCAACTCACCAAAGCACCAGCATGGTTCAACTCAGGAGGCCGAGGAGAGCACGTGGGTCAAATTTGGGCCACTTTGGCTCCGGACCAGGTGCGGGCGTGCCTCATGTGCGCGCGCGCCTGGCTGGGCCCCGCTCTGGCCCAATTTTGTCCTGTAGCTCCATCCTGACAGCCCAAGGCCAATGACAGTGGTGTTTCTGGTATGGAAGGTTTGAAACCGCCTATGGAGGTCGGTTTTGGCCTTTCCATGTGGGGATGGCATATTTCCAAGGAGCCCCCTCTTCTCCACTATAAAAGGAGGCCATTCCCCCTCCTCTCAAGACACAATTCACCAAGGAGCGGCATACACAAGAGAAATAGAGAGGAGAGCAAGCCACATTCCAACACTAGCTTCTAGCTAGACTAGTATAGGGAGTGAGTGAGGAGAAGTAGAAGGAATCTGGAGTGCCGGCTTCCTCTACCTCTTGTACTTGGCTTGCCTTGCCTTGTACATCGGGCGTGGCTGGAGTGCCGGCTTGTCGGCATCCTCCACACTTGTACCTCGACGGACATCTTGCTAATTGGAGTAAGAGTTCGTGTTTACCCTATGGTTCTAAGTTCTTAAGTAAGTTATCTTTGTTCGCTTTATACTTGCGGGTTCGTCGTTCGTCTTTGTGACGAGTACTCTAGTAGAAGGACCCCGGAGACGGGTAAGCCTTGAGCTCATGCTAGAGTAGTAGTTATAGCATAGACGTGGTGTCTAGGCTAGATACTACCTTCGTTTGCCTCGTGCCCCACGGTTGAGGTGGTAGGCGGCGGTGGTGACGACCACTGTCCGTCCTCGTAATCCCCCACGTTCGGGTTCGACGTAGAGCCGTAGGCCGGCAACGCTTAGCGAGACCAAGTGTTATCCGGTGCCCGAAGTAAGTCTATAGCGGCAAAGTTACCTTCACCTAGGATCTTCCCATAGAAAACCTCACTACCCAAGCTACTTTCCATCTCACCTCTTTGGGAGAACTAGTTAGGAGACTTCTTACAGACCGTTCCCTGTGGAAAATACGATACCCTGAATACTTTCGGGTGAAGTGCTAAAATGGTACTTTCCGTACGCTTGCGGACTTTTCTGTTTGCATTAAGAAATACCAACATCTGTTTATGAAAAGGAGTGCCTAGCCATTTTAATGGCCATTGAGAAATGGAGACCATACATTCGGTATCGAGGGTTTCGATTAGGACACCATAAAAGTCTATTCTATCGGACAACACGAGTGCGATCTAGGATCCAACAGAAGGCTGTAGTTAAACTAATGGACCTAGACTACTCCATTCAGTATAAGAAAGGTATACAGAATGCAGCTGCAGATGCATTATCCAGGAATGAAACTCCATCTGAGCTGTGGGCAGTATCTGAATGTCTTCCAGCTTGGTTACAAAAGTTGAAAGATTGCTATGTGGACAATCAGGAGGATAAAGAGCTTCTCACTAAACTGAGTTTGAGTGGCTCTAATGATAAGGGCTTTCAGCTAAAGGATGGAATCATATGGTATCATGGCAGGATCTGGGTGGGGAATAATAAGTTGGCTCAGCAACATATTCTGGAAGCCCTGCATAATAGTGGCATTGGGGGTCACTCAGGAATTGCTGCTACTTATGGGAGAATTAAATCATTGTTTGCTTGGCCATACATGAAGAAGTCAGTTCATGATTTTGTGCAACAATGTGACATCTGTCAGCAAGCCAAAAGTGAACATGTTAGATCGCCGGCTACTCGCAACCTTTGCTGTTCCTCGGCAAGCACCGGGAAGTGGTGAGCATGGATTTTGTTGAAGGCCTCCCACAATCGATAGGTACAATGCCATCCTGGTTATCATTGACAAATTTTCAAAGTATGGACATTTCATTCCCATTCATCACCCATACACCGCCTTGTCCATTGCTAAAGTGTTCATGGAAAATGTGTACAAGTTGCATGGTTTGCCCAAAGCTCTGTTGTCTGACAGAGATGCAGTTTTCACAAGTAAACTATGGCAAGAGTTGTTCACTCTATCAGACACAAAATTGCTGATGACTTCCTCCTATCACCCACAAACTGATGGGCAGACAGAAAGGTTAAACCACTATTTGGAGGGATTTCTAAGATGTATGGTCCACACATGTCCAAAGCAGTGGCACAAATGGCTCTCAATTGCTGAGTTCTGGTACAATACATCCTACCATTCAGCTCTGGGAAGGACTCCTTTTGAGGTCAGACACCAAGACAGTTGGGAATTGTGAATCTGAAATCTTGTTCAGTTCCAGACCTAGAAGATTGGATGAATGAAAGAGACTTGCTCAATAGATTGGTTCAAACATCTCATCATAGCACGGAGAGGATGAAGGCTCAAGCGACAAGAATCGATCGAAAGAACATTTGAGGTGGGAGATAAAGTATATATGAAGCTTCAACCATATGTGCAATCCTCAGTTGCACAGAGAAGCAACAAGAAGTTGTCCTTTAAGTACTATGGACCTTATACTGTGCACCAGAGGGTTGGAGAAGTGGCCTATAAGCTGGACTTGCCATCTGATTGCAGAATTCACAATGTGTTGCATGTGTCTCAGCTGAAGAAACACATTCCCAAGGATGCACGATATCTGGGGATCTCACTTCAGTTGCTACTGACCCTGGAATTGTACTTCTGCCTGACAAGATTCTGCAAACGAGGTTAATTCGTCAGGGTTCAAATATGGTGGACCAGATGCTGATTAAATGGGCTACGTTACGAGAAGATTATGTCCACTTGGGAGGATTCTTCTGACATCAAGGAAAGGTTTGGTGATCATTTGATTCGCATGAGGACATGCTAGATGTTAAGGAGGGGGGAGTGTCATCACTATGACAGGTGGGCCACCACCAGGAGATTACTATGACAGGGTGGGTCACCACCCGGAAGATTTGGCGGCCACGTTTCCCGGCCAACCGACGTCGGCGTCGGGGAGCTAGTATAAAGCTCTGTCGGTTTAGACAGACAATCATCGAACATGAACTGAATAGCAGTAGTGCTTCGTAGTTCTTAGATTCTCTAGTATTCAATAAGTGGATTTCCGCTCTTGTAATGTGATTGAACCTGCAAGTGCATCAATAAAGCTACCAATTCCCCTAAATTCCCCTCCAGTTCCTCCTGGTCCGTTACAAAGCATGTGTAATATAATATAGGCATGTAGGAGTTTGTCTGATTAAATATTTTCTACTAGCTGCTAGCACAATTTGAGCATGTGTATGATCTGAAATAGATGTCTTAATTTGCACGTCACATTTCCTAGTTGTCAGCATCATGTCTACAAATCTTCTTGGAAGAAGCTAAAAAAGATATATACAAGTCTCTCCCTGAAAGAGTATATACAAGGACTATAGTCCATTCTAGATTATACTGTAGTTCTAATTCTAAAGCCTTAGCTAGCTAGTAGCTATCAATATTTTTTTACCTTTAATATATTTCATTAAAGCACATTACACCAGTGTGGGAAAACAAATTCCCAGAGCACATAAGTAAAAACTACTGCAAATTTGCTTCTGGAGACATGGGTGATGCTTCTGTCGGGGCGCGGGGCTCGTCGGGGCTAGATGGCCCACGAGAAGTGGCCACGATAGAAGCATCAAGGGTCCTCGTTCTCGCACTCCGATAGCACATCAACTGTCTGATCGGCCCGTGTCTTCGAGGATAGAAGTCTTGAGTTGGATGAAGGCTTCACCGGACTCAAGAAATTAGATCCACAACCATCAGTGTCAAACCTGAGGACCTGCATCAACTCTCGTTGGTGGTCAACCCAAACACTAATAGTTGTTGTTGTTTTTATAAACCTATCATCTAGGTACAGTTGTAGTATCTGTTAGGATAATGGTACATACACCACCACACACACTGTATACTAACAAACCTACAACTATACCTAGACAACAAACGCAATTGAGAGATACTCGAAGACCAACCGACTCTGAGCTGTGGCGGACACGTCAGTTAACCATTGTGGCACATCTGTATGAGAGACAACAGAAATTAATAAGTGAACCACTGTGTTCCCGGTGAAACACGCAGGTGCCGAAGCAGAATAACAAAAGAGCACAACAAAGAAAATATCTAGTTTTTACCCTAGCTAAAAATGCTAGCTTGACAAAAACAAAGATCGATTTTACTAGCTAGCAGATCTATTACGGAAAAGTATAATCATCATGATATACAGCACTTTTGTGTGTCCAGGGTAATACACAATTTATTTATTTTACATTGATTTTGTTTGTCAAAGTTTCATATTGGAGATCGTATCGGTACCTACGTTATCCTCATATGGACCAGGCAACCAGCAGCGTGCATTATCTGTCATCAGAAGAAGAGCATATAATGCATGCAAACTACTAGTGGTTGACCAAATATAGTCCACTTATACGTACCATTATTTTCAGCTACCATATCTAAATGCACGTGCTCTAGCTTGGATTACAACACAAACTAAAAACATGGGTGCATTACAAAACATGGGAATATACATTATATTAACATATCTGAATGCACCACGTGCTCTTGTCTATATATGTACTCTACTTAACATGTGGCCATTTTTGATCGAGAGACACACAGGTACTATTTGTTGTCAGCACGCACTTTTTTTTTTTAGGAATTGGGGGGGATAAAATCATCCTCACCTACTTTTTCATTTCACAGGTACAAAAGGGGGCGAGAGAGGAATTACAACAACACTTGAACCGAAAACAACCACAACACAAACAATACAACACCAAGGGTAATCCTAGACATGAGCTGAAAGACGCTGACCGATCTTCAATTTTACGCTCCCGCCGAACAACATGCTCGCCGCTTTCACCGGAGCCTTTGTGCCCTGCACCACTCCTCGTAGCTACGCCGCTCCACTGCTGCCCTCCACCTTAGAAGCGAAACTGTGGAATGGGAACGAACAATGGAATGAGGACTAAGAGCAGTGACGAGCACGCAAGCTCAGGATCACCGAACACGACGACCTCCTTTGAGATGGTGGTGACACCTCCAGCACATCCGGGCCCACGTATCGCCATTCAACGCCCTTCACGGGGAGGAAGCCGTAAGGGGAATGATGACGACGGTGGAATCTCCACCCAGCAATTGATTTTATGGCACCACCAAGGAGAGCGCCGACGGAGCGGAGGGCGCCGGAGGGAAGACGCTCATCGAGGCAACGGCAACGGCAACGACAACGGCAAGCAGCCATGCCCATCTTACCCAAGAGGGGAACAAGTACGGGAAAGGGAAGGAGAGGATAGGAGAGCTCAAAGTGGCGGCGGGGACAAGGATGGGCCATAGGAAACGACGCCTTCATCAAGGAAGTGACATCCATGGATGCCACGGTCATAGGCCGAGGAGCGGTGGGGGCTCTCACCCCAAGACACACCCAACCCCGTTGAGCTTAGAATCTTCAAACGACGCCTCCAAGGAGGGCATGACGCTAGGTGCGCCATCGTCGCTGAACCGGAATAAAGCCGGTTTGAGGCTTTCGCCCAGATTCTACCAGCAGCAACAGGGCACACGGCTTCTTCGACCAAGGCAAGTGCGGCAAAAACAGAACCTCAAGACAACGCCTCCAAGGAGGTAGGTGATGCAAGCTGCGCCACTGCTGCCGGCCAGCAAAAAGCTAGGCAGGGTTTTCACCCAGGTTTCGTTTTGGTGCGCAGCCCCGCCGTCGGCAAGCCCGCGGCCAAACTGCGCACACGCATCGCTGTTGGGTCCCTGCAGAGAACACGAAGAAGGAGTAGGCATGCTGCCCCACCGCCGGCATGCCCGCGGCCGAACTGTGCATTCCACTCCACTTCACAGCAGGGACATACCTCGATCGCCATCGGAGGCCTGCAGGCGCTGCGGCGTTTGTCGCCAGAGAAGCACGGGCCGCCCAGAAAGCCTAGTGCACTGCCTCGTGCCCACAGTCGGACGCACGCGCGCTGCCCCAACCAGAGGAGCCACAGCGTTGTGGCGTCGCCGACGTCTTGGCTGGCATCCTCGAGGCGCGGAGGCAGCGTACCCGGCGGATCCATGTTGCCATGGTCTGGTACGGGCGCGCGGGCCGAGCGATCCGGCCGCCAACCGTCACCGCGCGCGACGCCATCCGAGCCGCCTGCCGCTGCCCGAAGTCGCAGATCCGGGCAATGGCACCCGCCCGCTTCCGGCCGGCCACCGTCCCGGGACCGCGCCAGGCGCCCGCTGGCCGCCGCGCTCGGCCATGGCCCTCCCAGCGAGGGGAGGCCGCCATGGGTGAGCCCTCACGCGGTGGTCGGTCACCAGGTCGCCCCCGGCCAGCCGGCTCCAGATCTAGGATGGAGGACGGTGGATCTAGCCCCGGAGGCCACGGATCCGCTGCCCCAAGCTCGCCGGAGGCCATCCATGTGCAGTGGAAACTTGAGCTCTGACGAGGAAGATGAGATGAGGATAAGGAGAGAGGGGCGGGTGAGCTGCCACGGTGAGCCTTGTTGAGCCGCCGCGGCCGGGCGCCACCGCCGCTAGCTAGGGAGCGGCGGCGGCGGGGCCGGGGAGCCGGCGGGAAGGAGGTCCCGGTGAGCGGAGGCACGGTCGCCCGAGTCACCGCCCGGGGGGCGACGCGGGGGGAAGATGAGATGTTCCACCACCCGTGTTGTACCTCGACGTATACGTGCATGCGCGCGTGCACCTTGTCATCTCGGTCGCCGTACGTACCAAGTCCTATATTTTTTTTAGAATTACACAGTACAACGCAGATAACACGCACGCACACTCACTCCTATGAATACGGAAACCTACACGCTGTCACCACACACTTAGCTGCAAGCTACTGCCCGGTCTCGGTCGATCCAGTCCCGTGACAAGTAGGCAGACGAGAAGAAGCGCTACTGCTCGGTCTCGGTCGATCCCGTCCCGTACCAACTAGTTGAAGAAGCCACTACCCAGTTGAAAGGTCGAGATGGCGGACTAAAGGGGGGTGAATAGTCCTTTTTAAAACTAATCGCTCTGGCTAACCGATATAAGTGCGGAATTAAATCTATCGGCCTAACCAAGACTTTCACCCCTCTATCTATGTCTCTAGATGCACCTTGTAAAAGATCCTAAACAAGAAGACAAGGTGCCAATCTAGCTAGTGCACACTAAACAAGTCTAGCTTGCAAGGTCACACAAATCTAAGCAACTAGTACTTTAGCAACCGGGTGTGCACCTACACAATTCTAATGAGCAAAAGCACAAAGCCAACCTAAGCTCACTAGATGCTCATGGACAAAGCTACACAAGCCAAACCCAAGAGCTCAATCTTACTTAACTACACAAGCTAAGCAAGGCAATTTACTCTACTTCTAGCTACACAAGCAAGAAGGTGATTAACAAGCTACTCAAGCTAACTAACCACAAGAGCAACTACACAAGCTATACAAGAATGTAAGAAAAGTAAATACAAAGCTTGTGAAAGAGATTGCAAACCACCACGAAGTGTGGACACAAGATGACTCGGCGATTTTTCACCAGGTTCACTTGGTTGCCCCCAAGCTACGTCTGTTGTGTCGACCAACACCTTCGGTGGTTCCTCCGGTCTTTTCACCTAGATGGTTCTTCGGTGTGACCCTCAAGTCACTTGCCCCTCAAGGCACGCCCGCAAGGCACCGCAAGACACCACTCTCAAGTGAGCCCCTCAAGGCACCGAGCAAACCCACACACGCAAGGGTGGTAACTCAATGACACGCGCAATCCAATAAGGCTACTCTTCGCGATCCCCGCGAGGTGAGCACCGAACCTCTCACAATCTCTTCTCCGGAGCACCGTATCTCCACGCGTGCTACCACGGAGCCAATTGCCACCAAGCCGTCTAGGAGGTGGCAATCCTCCAAGAGTAGCAAGCTCTCCCGCTTGCAACACAACCACCTAGTGCCACAAATGCAATCTCACAAAGCACTCGCACTAGAATCGCTCTTCTCACACTATCGGATGGTCACTACCAAGCATATGTGAGTAGAAGGGCTTCCAAGCACCACAACACAAGCTACCAAAGCTTGGGCGTGCTCAGCAACCAGCCACAGCCGGCCAAGACACATATTTATAGCCCCAAGGGCTGAAAGAGCCGTTGCCACCTCGGGCAACCGAAACAAGAGCGCCGGACGCGTCCGGCCTCCACCGCCGGACGCTCCAAGCCGCGTCCGGCGCTCCTCGTCACGCCACGTGTACCGACCGTTCGAAGTCGACCGTTGATCCCCAACGGCTACCTCACGATCTGCTCGAAACCCCGTGCCGGACGCGCTGGTGACCACCGCGGACGCGTCCGGCCGGTCTGCATCCACCCGGCACCGCCGCGCGCGCACGTAGAACCGCCGGACGCCAAAGCAGTGACTCGCCGAGTCCGCCGCTGCGTCCGGCGCGCGTCGCGCGAACGTGCTCGCGGCACTCGGCACCGAAGTTTCGGTCCAAGTCCGCGTGCGCCGGACGCGCCACCTCGGCGTCCGGCGCTCGCGGCGCCGCCCGAGCCGCCCACGCCAACCTTCCACGCGCCGGACGCGTCCGCCCCGCTGGCCGCGTCCGGCCGCCGCGTCGGCGCTTGTAAATCCATGATTTACTGCCGTCGAAAACGCAATCTTCTCCACCATGCTATCCAACAAGTATACCAACTTGACCACCATAGATAGCATGTTTTCAACAACAATTTGCATCCGGCGCAATGGAAAATATGCCCCCAATTTTCCCGAAAGCACCGAATCCCGCCTCGCAAGCTCGGCGGGAGGGAGAGAGGGACCCAAGCCCAACTCAACCCTACAAACCACAGCGCGAACAAACGCCACCTTTGTAAATGTGCCAACACTACCAAGTGTACAACTCCATGTGCTTGTGTGTTAGCATTTTCACAATCATTTTCAAAGGATTTTCTCTTCATCTCACAACGCCACTCGATCCTAGCACATCGCAATGTTAGATCGCTCAAGTGGCACTAGATGACCGATATGCAAACAAGATTACCCCTCTTGATAGTACGGCCATCTATCCTAAATCCGGTCAAGTACTTCTCTACTCAACCTTAGACCGGTGAAATGAAATGCCCTAGGTTATACCTTTGCCTTGTGCATTTCCATCTCCACCGTCATCCTTCATTGTGACAATGCACCGCATGCACGACACGATCACCAAATGATATGATCCACTTCATATCATCATGTAACACTCTTGGTCCATCGATCTTGACCTCACTTGCTCTTCACCGTTGCGTCGGTCCATCGGCGCCAAGTCTTGCCCAAGCTTCACCATCGCATGGTCCTTCGCTTCGCGACCTCAACTTGCCCTTCACACTTGCAACCGGTCCATCAAGCCAAAGCCTCATCTTGATCTTCACCACTTGGTCACATGACTCCATGTCATGTCTCATTTGCAATGAGCTCCTCCATCAACTCATGTGTTGAGCGTCTCAACATCTCCAAGCCATCTCCACCATGGCATATGTTGCTCACACACATGTACCTGTGAACTAACTCCTGTGTATCTCAACCATCACACATGTTAGTTCACCTAAAGTTGTCACTCAATTATCAAAACCAAACCAGGGCCTTTCACCAGTCCTAGCACTAGTCAGCCGAGAAGAAGCGCTACACTTGTTTTTTATCAACTGCCGTCAGATGTAGGTGTTACTTGTGACATTATTGATGAATAATTTTATCAATTTATCATCATGTCAAATGCTAACCTTTCTTGCAGTTCATCATCCACCACCACCGACTCTACCTCCACTATTAGTGATAGTTTCACTTGTGTTGCCTCGAATGGCGAGAATCAAACCCTCAAGAAAGAGGTGGATGAGCTCACTCACGCTTTAGGCAAGGCCTATGGTGGTGAGGTCGCTTGCTTAAGTGTTTGGGTAGCCAAAGATTCTCTCTTAACAAAGAGGGATTGGGCTATATCCCCAAGAAAGGCAAGGCGCCCTTTGCAACTCCAAAGCCTAGCTTTGTGGAGAGCAATGATCGATTTTGCTATAGATATAAGCAAGTTGGGCACCTAGAGCATAATTGCAACAAAAAGAAAGAAAACAAGAAATTTGTTAATGCTATATCTTTCGATTCGTATTATGTGCTTACCAAGTGAGAGAAGGGTATGAAAGCTAAGTTTGTTGGTACACCAATTGTTGGCCCAAAGAAGAAGGCTATTTGGGTACCAAAGAGCTTAATCACTAACCTACAAGGGGCCAAGCAAAAATGGGTACCTAAGCTTCATTGATTTGCTTGTAGGTGAATTACAAAGCCGGAGGAAGGCATTGGATCATTGATAGTGGGTGCTCTCAACACATGACCAGCACATCAAGAATGTTTGACTCAATTGAAGATAATGATAGTGGCACTGATTCAATCACATTTGGCAATAACAAGAAAGGCAAAGTTGTTAGCTTGGGCAAGATTGCAATATCAAATGGCATGAGTATATCAAATGTTTTGCTAGTTGAAAATTTGGATTTCAATCTTCTATCCATGGCTCAAATATGTGATCTAGGCTACAAGTACACCTTTGGGGCAAATGATGTTGAAGTTGTTAGTGTGGATGGTTCCAACTTGATATTCAAGGGCTTTAGATATGAGAACCTCTATCTAGTTGACTTAAATACTAGTGAAACATCTTTGACCACATGCTTAATCTCCAAATCAAGCATGGGATGGCTTTGGCATAGAAGGCATGGACATGTTGGAATGAAACAATTGAAGAAGCTAATGACTCATAAACTTGTTGATGGTTTGAAAGATGTTGAATTTGAGAAAAACAAACTTTGTAGTGCATGTCAAGCCGGGAAGCAAGTTGGATGCTCTCATCCAAAGAAGAGTACAATGAGCACATGCAAGGCATTTGAGTTGTTGCACATGAATTTATTTGGCCCAACTACATACACAAACTTTAATGGCAACAAATATAGGTTTGTCATAATAGATGACTTCACTGGATCTAGCAGTATGTAGATATTCCTAAGATATATATAGAGGACATCGTCGTGTCGCCATCGTTCCAGCCAGCACAAGACGAAGAAATGTGAGACATACGGTGCCTAGTTGGAGTACTACTACAGTGGCCTTGTACTCTCGCGCATCCTACGCATCGAACAAACGCGCTAGCTAGGGAGACGGTTAATGGAGTGCAGTGCAGCTCCTCCTAGTAGATCCTCCAAAACAAATAACAATTCTAAAAGAGTCATATTCTAGTAACTTAAGTTTGACCGACATAGATTCCAAAATATTAATATATACAATACCAAATAAATATCAATAGATTAGTTACGAGATATAAGATTTATAATACATAAATCTAAATTATATTCATATAACCTTATCAAATGTGAACCAGTTAAACTGGAACAAAAATATGTACTCCTAGTTGCATTCTTTGTAAGGATAGTGATAGTACTAATTAAGCCGCTTTTATTTACTTGGTGAAACAAACAAAAAAATGGTGTACCAATTACCATACCCGGCCACCATCGGCCCCTGCCGCATCCATGGTAAAAACACTACTACGTGCAGACAAAGGCATTTTTTTGCCCGTATGTGCATGCTCCCAACACATCCATCATTGGACTCACATTTAAATGTGTATGATGTGTGTTTCAATGCAAATCTAATGGCATAGTGTGTTGGGGCATATGCCCCCTAGCTAAGGGCATATTTAACTTTCCCCTTGCTAGGTGTGTCGTTGGGATGGATTGGTTGGACTGCTTGCTGGAAAACTACCAACACATACGACTTGACCGTTTTGAGACACGATCGATTGACAGACTCATATGCGAACAAGAATTTCATCATATGATGTAGAGTGGTACGCACCATATGTCTTGTTTGTACTTCTCCCTCCATTCAAAAAACACCCAATTCTAGCACGGTATTATGGTTTAGTATCACATGTTTAATTAATTATAAATAAAAATACAAATATCTATGATATCAAATAAATACCATTAATTGGATATTCAAAATGCATGTTTCGTAGTCATAAATATGACCAGGATTTACTAGAAGTTTTGTCAGATGTAAACTACTTTTGCCAACATGTAACCCATAGTTGTATGTTTCAATAGACTAATGTATGATTTTTTCGATATCTTGATAACGGCGTCGACGAAACTTGTTACCTATTCCCTCTGTTCTAAAATGTTTGTCGCTTTCATTTCTCAAGAAACAACTTTAATAAAATATATTAAAAGTATTAATATTTACAGTGAATAATTAGTATCATTAGAAAATATCTTTAAATCTTGTTTTTTAATAAACTTATTTTGAAGATACAAATGATAGTACATGTATCTTTTTATAAACCGAGTCACGAGCACGAAAACCAGAACGACCAACACTTTGGAATAAAGGGGGTAGCTTAGCTAGCGACACTATACACTATATATATACCGGCCGCTACACTATACCGGCCGAGCTGGGTCAATTGGTCAAGTGTCGTGGTGGCTGGCTGACCGGCATCGCCTCGTATCGCATCGCCGTGCTAATTTTCTTCTCCCAGCGGCAGCGCAAGAGGTACTAGGGAGTACTGGGAAGTGAAGTGCTGTGCCGTGCCAGAGTGTGTAGTAACAGCAGCAAAGCAGGAGGAGCAGTGGAGAGTGGACATCGGATTGAAGGATGCAGGTGCGCGGATTTATTGAAGCACTACTGCCTACCACAACCTCTTCCTCTTTGTTGGTGTTGGGTGGGTGGATATACTGTGGCCAAATCCCCCTTGAATTTTTTTCGAACCACCACCACTTCACTTGCACCCGCAGACTCCTGTCTGGACTGCTGCTGTACTGCTGCTTCCCTTCATTCGCTTGGGGTCACGAAAGAATGCCGCTACCTGCAGCTGCATGCTGCCCCTGCCACTGTGGCTCGCTGCCTCTTCCTGGACCGGGTCCGCGGCTCTCCAGCATGCGGTCCTGCTCCTGCCACCCAGCAAACGACCGGCCTTGTGTACGACGACTACTGCTCGATCGTACACCATGGAGTACTCCTACAGTTAAGCAACCAATACCAGACCCAGCAGTCATTCACCTGGGCGTACGACACGACGACCCAACCGTAGCATTGAGTGGTGACGATCGAACCGTAGCATTGAGTGGTGACGATCGATCGAAGCCGTTGGTAGTCGTCCACTCGACCGGGTTCGCGCAGCCACGCCGGCGAGTAGGTTGGTAGGCCGATGGCGTAGTACACTACGTGGCGCCATTACTTCCTCCCGGTCAAGAGGAGCTCCCCGATCCAACTCCACCCACTGTGCGGTCTCTGGTCACTCGCCGGCCAATCCCATCAATGCGTCTGTTCTGCCGCCGTGCTGCGCGGCGAACGGTCGAACTTGCAGTGGAGCATGCAGCGAGAGCCGCCCGCAGCGGACCGGACCGGAGGGCCGCGGCCGGCCAGACGGCGCGACCACCGCTGTGTGCCTCGTGCTCTCTCGTGCACCAGTACTCGCTCACCAGTGGTAGGTGACATTCAAGGTAACCTGACCAGGCCTGCCGGCCGATCTCGCCGCAGCCCCGGCCGGTCCCGGCCCCGGCCGGCCACTCTCGTCGTAGTCCAGCACGGAAGAAGCTCAGCGCAGCAGAAGGCCCTCGGAGGGAAGGAACAAAAACCAACCTAACCACCAGCACCAGGAGTTATTTCCGAACCAATCAATGCCGAGCTACTCCACTCTGCCATGTCCGCTGTCTCTTGTTCATTCCGTGGTTCCGCATGTGGTGTGCCTGTGTGTCCAGTGTCCGCCAGCCACAGCCGGCAAGCCCACAGTCGCCGTCACCGGCGTGAAGCTTGCCCTCCCGTCCGGCGTCCCACCGGATCCTCTGCCTGGCATTACGGATCCATCTACTGGTGAGAGAGACACAACAATGGTGGTTAGCGACCGGTGTTTTCTGCGTTGATCGGCTAGTTATCACACTAGATTTTTCCTAGGAACAGGACAGCACGGCAGGTAGTAGGCACTTTTAGTTTTTTTCGAAAGATCAGTTGGCACTTATAGTTGACGGACTGTCCAGTCGAGGATGGTGAACTCAACACCCGAAGTTTTTAGTCGAGGACGGGTGTTCACGCACCATGAAACTTCCATACTCCTACTCCAGTTGATCAGGTTTTTTCTCTTCCTAACACCCGCTGTCTTAGGCAGCCGGCTGCATGGAAGGATGGATGGAGAGTACCAGGAATCAGTCTTCACTCTTGAGCAGGACTACTAAACACCATTTGACCCAGTTAACGACATCTCTTAAGGAAACATCCTGGGACCAAAAAAAAGCATATTGTATTAGCAAAAATGCTTCCTGTGTCGGACCAACAATAAAAGTTGGGGTTGATGAGGTGGCAGATTTTTTGTTCATGCAGATGCAGCTACAGTACCTACTTACATCCCGGATCTCGAGGGCTAGCAAAGTAGGAGTAGCAACCCGGCCGGCATTGAGCCAGTCCAACAACCACCACTAGTGAGAAAATCATGTGCATTGCTGTCTCCTACTGTGCACCTTCTTTTTGCCTCCCGAACATTTTAAACAAATCGATCGTGTTTTTCTAGCCCTGCTATTACGATCTACTCTCTGTCCCAAAATAAATGACATTTTAAATTTTCATTCCACAAGTTTAATTTGATTTATAAAAAATACGTATAATATTTGTATCTCTAAATAAATTTATTAAATACTAGAGTTAAAAAATCTTTCTGATGATACTAACTACTTAGCATAAATATTTCTCAAGAACTAGCAGCTAGCTAAAAAAATACATATATCACCCTAGTCGCTTGAACTTATTAGCCTTGGTACAATCTTTTCTCTCACAAGAAAATAGCATAAGCTACATAAACCAGCAGCCGTCGGTTCTGAATTTGGAAAACGCTAATTTAGCAAGTTCTCCCTCCTTCCCTCTAGCTCGATTCTTGGTAGAGCATCCAGCTGAAAGAGTTCCAAAAGCTTATAGACGTTATACCAAGTACTCCTACCCTCTACTAAGCACCTGCAACAAGTACGTAACGTATGCAGCCTAGCCCACACCACACCAACCCAGAATAAAAAAGCAAGTAGCAACAGCACGAAGTGCATTAAACAAGCTCTTCAACAAGCTCTTCATAGCGTAGGGCGCGCATCTTCTTGCTCCACAACAAGAGGGAGGTAGAGGTAGTGGAAGAAGTCGAAGGGAGGAAGGGAAGGTGGTAGCTCTCACCAAATTGATCATCAGATTCTGCCCCTACTTTCTTGCTGCTGCTTTTGCTTTCTTTCGTGCACATTATAATAGCGTACACAAAGGCATTGCTTGCTTGCGGCTGCTGCTGTGTGTTTCTGGAATCTCGTCGGAAATAAAAAGTGGACAGAACTTGCGTCCTGGAGTGATAAAAAAAACGTCGGTGCCTCAGTCAGACGGAAAATATATATGTATACTAGGTAATATAAAACTATCAATAATAACAGCACAAGCCAAGTACCTTGAGTCAGAGTAGGGAGCTGGGAATAAACACTTTCCACGTCCATTAAGCATCATCGCCATGTGCTGCTGATGTGTCTTCCAAAAAGACCCAATGGCCCTGGGAGCCCAAAAAGACCCAATGGCCCTGGGAGCCATTGGAAGATTTGTACTATTTTTCCAACCAGAGGCTTTTGCTCCTTCCGTGAAGTAAGCAACGGCTCTGATGCATCAAAAGAATTTGGTCCTAAAATATAAGGTGCCTTAAGAATTATAGTACATGATGATAAATCAAATGTCCTATGCAAAACTCTTTTAATCTTGTTGGGGATGCTAGTTTTTGAGCTTGGTGTGGTGTTTGGTTTGATAATATATATTAATAGCAGCTAAGTAAGTAATTGACTATGCAATAGTTAATTCAACTAGAATCATTTATAATTTATTAGGGTACATTTTAAATGCTTCAATATCTTCTAGAGCATGTCCCTAAGGTACATATGAAATGTTTGGCAGCCGAGCAAAACAAACACAAAGAAAGGAAGAAGGAAAAGCTAAAATTTGGTAGCTTTTAACTGTTGTCATAAGAGGCTAATAAGAACCATGATTTAATAGGTTATATAGGTATTATTATTATTACAGCTCAACCAACACTTAGACGCCGCCTTAGCTAGGAATAATGCCATGTACGGACACATGTTTCTCACTCTTTCATTTCCAGTTGCACATAATTACACATGATTCAGCTATGGTTAGCTAGCTCCACCGGCGGTACAAAAATCTCGTAGGCACACATGAGCATGAACACGCAAATTGAAGAATTAACCAGAAAATAACCCAAAGGGGAAGGAAAGTGCACATGTTGCGAAAAGAATATTAGAAATATATGATATAAAGATGAGAAAAAATCGAAATAATATAAGAGGATGAGGTAGATGTCGTCTCATAATACAAAAGGTTACTATGGTTAATCGCAACATAAATTTCTGATTAGGACTCCACGGAAGAGGTTGTTTGGTTCCACGCCATGCATACAACTGCTACAAATGCTAGGTTGTTGTTTGGTTTGCATGTAAGCTGTGGCACGCCACAAGATTCCAATAGCCATTTGAGCGTGCTTGTCCTAGCTACCGTTGGCCACGACGTGGTGTGGCGCCGCCGCAACTGTGCCTACAAAGTACGCCACGCTTGTCACAACCTCGCAACAGTTACCACACGCTACACGACGAGCCGTAGGAGCAAAATGAGACAAAAAAAAATTGTTACAATTTGTGTGCTTGTCCCGGCCACCGTTCCCACCGCCGCGGTGTGGCGTCTTGAAGACGTGCCAAAGTTGCCACAACCTCGCCACAACCACCGTTATTGGCTAGATGACGAGTGGCGGGAGCAAAACGACACGAGGAAAACTATGGCGGCCTGGATGAGAACCAAGCGCAACGCAAAAATCGCGTAAATTACGTGTGTGAGTTGTGTTGTGTTGGCATGCACACAACCAAAGAGGCTCTCTACAACAACACCTACATAAATAAATAAACTACACTAACAGCGCGCAACCGCAGCTGGGTACAGTTGCGGTGTACAGCTAGCAAAGCTCTCCTCCCCCAAAACCAAACTAACAAAAAAAAAAACTAAAGCAGCATGGGAGAAGGAGGAGAGAAAAGAAAGTGATCATCGATTGTAATAATAAAAAAAAATAAAGGGAAACAAACTAGAAAGGGAATAGGACAAAGGGCACTCAAGTGAAGCGCACCTACCTACCAAATCCAGGCAGCGCCCCCGCGGCTCGCTCGCTCGGCTTTGCGGCCAGCCAACCAACCACTCGCGCGTGGGGCCCACCTCCCACTCCCTCTCCATCACACCACACCAACTCGGTCAAATGCATGGAGCAGCACGGGCCATGGCAGGCTCACAGAGGGATCCATCCGTCCGGGTCAATGGGGGCCTCACCCGAGCGCTTGGCTCCTCCTCCACCCCCTCGTCGTATATAAAACCAACCACCACTCCCCTCCCCTGCCCTCGGACGGAGGCTCTTCCCCCCTGCCTGCCTGCCTTCTGTTGTTCATTGTTCACGCAAGGCTCGCGCCGGCCACTCGCTCGCCGCAGCACACCACGCCATCCGACGGCAACGACGACGACGACGCAAGAAGCTATCGGCGGCGGAAAGAATCTGCGAGGAGTTCGTCGTCGATCTCTGCCGGGCAGCATGGGGAGGTCCCCGTGCTGCGAGCAGGCGCACACGAACAAGGGCGCGTGGACCAAGGAGGAGGACCAGCGCCTCATCGCCTACATCAAGGCGCACGGCGAGGGATGCTGGAGATCGCTCCCAAAAGCCGCAGGTGCGTACGATGCGGATCATCAAGATATCTTTTTTGGTTTGTTTATTACAAGAAGAAAAGATGCGATAGATGGAAGGGAAACTGAGATTCGGAGTACTCACGGTGAACGGACGGCTATGTGTGTGTGCAGGTCTGCTGCGGTGCGGCAAGAGCTGCCGCCTCCGGTGGATCAACTACCTCCGGCCGGACCTCAAGCGCGGCAACTTCACCGAGGAGGAGGACGAGCTCATCATCAAGTTCCACGAGCTCTTCGGCAACAAGTAAGCTGCCTTGCCTCTGACTTGCCTGCAGGACGTATTTCCATTTCCATGTGTGTCAATAAACAAAGATAAAAAAAACGAGCATTTCAAACAACTGTCCCTGATCGATCCTGTATATGGCTATGCAGGTGGTCGCTCATCGCCGGGAGGCTGCCCGGGAGGACGGACAACGAGATCAAGAACTACTGGAACACGCACATCAAGCGCAAGCTCGTGGCCCGGGGCATGGACCCGCAGACCCACCGCCCGCTCGCCGCCGCCGCCGCCGTCAGCACCCCCACAGCGCAGCAGCAGCATTACCAGCAGGAGCCACACAAGCGGACAGCCACCGCCGGCGTCGGCGTTGGCCCGGGCGGCCATCCTCACCACCCCCACCACCGCCAGGCTCATCCGCACCCGCAGCAGGACGTCATCTCCACCTCGCCGGAGGCCGCCAGCTGCAGCCGGAGCAGCGACGAGGAGCCGCGGTCCGCCACGCCGACGCCGACGCCCCCGCGGCGCCAGCACCTCGACATCGACCTCAACCTGTCCATCAGCCTCGCGGCCTACCAGGACGAGCCACTGATGAAGCAGGAGGAAGTGGCGATGGCGGAGGGCGGCGCCAATGCGACGGCGACGGTGGTGTGCCTGTGCCTCAACAGCCTCGGGTACCGGCCGGGCGTGGAGTGCAACTGCGGCAACGGCGGCGTCGCCGGCGGCGGTTCATCCCAGCAATGGGCTCGGAGTTTTTTACAGGCGGCGGCGCCCTGCTACAGAGGCCAATAGTGTCAAGGAGAGTGATCAGTGAGACAGTGACATAAGTAAGTGGGAGGGTTATTACTGAGGGTGGGTCTTGGGGCAGGGCGGATATAGTTAACTACTAGTAGTAAAAGCCACACATGCTTAGTAGGAGGCTTTAGCAGCTCTTTCTCTTTGTAACATGTATCATGGGTTATGAGGAGAAGACGTGCTCTTGTCTTGTCGTTTCTGGTTCTGGTCCGGCCTCGGACACAGTGATCATGCCATGCCGGGCTTCAACAACAAATCAATCATCTTGGCGACATGCATAGAGTAGTTGGTAGTATAGTACTGTAGTCAGTTCATGGACTTGCAGTTGTGGTGCTCTACCTACCTACTTCTTTAAGCTTGTCTTTAAAATTGGACATGTAGTTGTTCCCATAGTTTATAGCTCAAGAGAATACTTACTCCAGGTGTAGTTTCATGATCTTTCATCAGCTAGAGCTGATGTGCTTGATCAGTCCAGCAGAATATATTCATGCCTATCTGGGACAAAAAACAGGCAGTACAAAGACCTTGCAAAACGCATCCGTAGAAGAGATGCAGAAGCTGGAAGCAGTGAATGGAGCTTTGTGTGCTGGTGGGTGGTTATGGACAAGCCAGGTTCCTGAATGTCTGCAGCCACACATGACCAACTTGGACGGTGCTCAGTCAGTCAGAAACAGAAAAGCTCGGTGCCAAGCTTGTCTTGTAGAGGGAAGGGAGAGGCCACTGGCCAGGCCAGTTGGGAGCATGTGAGTGAGATGAGATGCCCTGGCCTTGCACTGGTTGGTTAGGTAGGCAGGTAGGTGCAAGGGGTGGAAGGGATATGAATGCAACGGATAAAGTGCCACGGAGGAGCGGCATGGATTGGGGCCTTTTGTTTGGTTCCTTATTAATGACCTAACTGGTCGGAGCATGAGCAATTGAGCATGGGGACGGTGGCGGTGGTGGTTGGTGTGGTCTCATTGCTAGTTTAATCATGGGTCAGGATCGCTGGTCCTCTACTAGTCTATTGGCAGGTAGTAGCCGGACAAGATCCAAGCAAGATTTCAGGCTTTTGGGGTAGCAGTGTGTGTGTGTGTGTGGGTGGGTGGGTGGGTGGGTGGGGGGGGGGGGGGGGGGGTGTGTGCTGGCTGCAATGGTGATTTGATCTTCCTCAGTTTAAGCACAGCAGCTAGCAGTGGTCTTCTGGGGTAAACTCTGGGTGTGTTTGGTTTCCGGGTTGAAGTGGGATATCCCGGGTCGGACCCAGATAAGCTGCTGTTTGGTTTGAGGGTCGGGTTGAACTGGAACGGACCCAGATGGAATATACCCTTCAGATGCGGGTTGGTTGCATCCGCAAAAAACAAGCGGACCATCTCGACCCACATTTACGGCGTTTGCTCCGTCTTCGTGTGTCCCTCGCCCTGAGCGCTCGCGGCGGCGCCCCTGTTCACGACCACGCCGGCGCAAGTCTCGGCCCCCGCCCTGTCCCCATCCCCAGCGTCTGCGCAGGCTCCGGCCCCGCCCCTCGTCACCTCTCCGCGACCCCATCTGCTCCTCGCGCGGAGCCTTGAGCGCTGGCACATGCGCCATGAAGACGAGCCGCTCGCCTCCTCTCGGTCAAAGCATGCAGGCACTTGCCTCCGTTCCAAATTTAGCGCAAGCAAGCAAGCAATTGAGTGGTTTCTCGGTTCTACCTCCTGACGCACATGCACAAGGACCCGTGTTCATCCACTTCGTGCTCCTCCTCTGCTTCCTCTCCATCTTCCTCCTGCGCGACCTCCACTTCTTCTCCCTCTGGCCTTGGCGCAGGGATTCTCCGTCATCGACGCAGGGCAACCTCGAGCCCCGGCCATGGCGGCGCGGTAAGCTCCAGCACGGCAACCTTAGTCCCAGCCATGGCCGCTCTGGCGAGATCCAGCCCAGCCAAGTGCGACGTGGGGGTGAGCTCTAGCCCTGGCCATCGGGGGCGACCTCGGCCATGGCCTGTCCGGGGCGACCTCGTCGGGAGGAATGACCGCCATGGCGAGGGGAGGAGTTGCGAGGCTGAGGTGCGGTGGTGGCGGCGGCGGCAAGACTTCCGACGCAACGCTGAAGAAGACGAGGGTGGGGAATAAAATTAAGACATTGACAAATGGGTCCCATAAATGCCTATGGCTACCGGTGTCAACATGCCATCCATTTAATCCCCTTCCAACCTTCAACCAAACAAAAAACTAGGTTCAACCCAACCCATTAACCAAACACTTAGTGGGTTCATTTCATCCCAGAAATCTAGGTTGGATCCAACCCAACCCAGTTAGTCCCCAAACCAAACACACCCTCTATTCTCTGTGGGTGTTGTTCTAACGAAACCTCTTTCCTCAGGAGGATATATCATTGCTAATGAATGCTGCAGGCCAGCTCCTTCTTTGGACAAGGCATGCATTTCATCTTCTTTAGGGAGAGTTGAATGATGTAGTAATACTTTCTTGAAGAAAATAATCAAAAGAAATCAGATGTTACTGTTCTACTACTCAATCATGCTTGTAATTGAAGCCAAAGATTATATTCCCTGGCCTCTCATGTCTCGGGTAGAACAGAAGGCGAGACCTGTTAGTAAATAAATAAATTATTACAAGTGCCGCAGCAAAGGTAAAATTCCAGGCCATTTGTTTTTCCTTGTATGACGCAGCATGATTCTCTACTTATCTTGTATTATAAGCAAGGCACATCAGTTAAAAAGGATAGCTGATGTTAATTCTTCCTTAGCCGCCAAATGTCACTATGCCCATGTTTTTCAAGATTCGCAATATCTGAATCCCTTGGTGACAAAATATATATGAGCAGGTAGGAGAATTCTTCGCTAGGGAACTACTAGTCTGGTAATATACTACGCAGTGCTCTGTTTTTTATGTTAAAATGTAGTGCTCTGATTTATCAGCTGTTTTATATGCATGCGCAGTCCAGATAGCATTAGTGTAAAGGAAATGAACTATTTTAGTACATTTTCATTTGTCCTAAACATCAACTGATGTTAACTAGAGGGAGTGTGTTCTTAGGCTGATGTAAGTAAGAGAGATCACAAGATTGATAAACTTAGCATTCAACAAGTTGATGCATACCAATTGGGTTATTAATATTAGTAACAAATCACTGGAAAGATCGGATGAATGTGATAGTCATATATATGTATTACAAGTCTGCAAATCAACATGTCCTGTGAGATTACATACCTCGTTTTTCTCCAGGTGTAGCCCCGGCGTGAAGTTGTGATATGATATATGGACCAGTAAACTGGAGCAAGTAGCTGCCAAAATTAGTCTTCACCCAGAGCAGAATAGATTATGCAACAGTCAATATCATAAGTACACTTCGTTTAAAAAAATATCACAAGTACACAGATGACAGATCTAATCACATCTTCACCGTGTGGGAATGCACGTGACACCAGTGTACTGAAGGACTCTTCCGTGGTTGTCCCTGCAAAAACTATTCCCTCAATGGTTTTTCTGTATACAAGTTATATCACTTGATTGATTGAAGGCACATGCTCTCCCTAATAATATAGTAATATGTCTAACTCTAAATGGTAGCAATTTAAAATTCGGACACCCAGTCGAGTACTAGTAATTGTTGCTACAAGAAAGCCTGTTCTTTTGAACAATGCCAAAGCTAAACATTGACTTCATCACACAAAAAAGCCACTCCTGTGGGAACCAAGAACTGGTTCATCTTGTTTAGTCAAATCACATGCCATTGTAGCCAACAGAGAACGAGTCCAGTAGCAACATATGGCGTTAAGTAAAATATCTACAGATTTCTCTGAAATTTTATATCTTTTGCACTGACAGCTGCTAAAAGTTTTCCACAATTTGACCCGGGGAGGACTTTGAGTGATCCAATAATTACCTTGGCTTGGGGTTAAAAGTTGTCCAATCCTTGGAAAAAAGAAAGTTTCCTCGCAGGAAAGAACCATGCTAGTGACATGAATCTTCCACCCAATGCCTGCATTCATGCATAAGATTGCTGACTCACTGTTAAGTGTACAATGACCTGTGATCTACTTACTGACAAGATGAAAATATTTTACAGGTTGGCCGGCAGGAAGGACCCTATGCAAAACTTTCTAACGAGCAGTGACCACTGAGGAGCAAAATGTTGGATATGCTCCAAATTTATCCCCAAGATAAAGGCCTATTTCGACGGAAATAAGCGGAGGCCCGTCGCCCGGAGGCTAAAGGCCTATTTCGACGGTACGGCATACAACCCTTAGGGTTTCCACCACAGCCGCCACTCCTCTCCATTCAATCCCCATTCAGATTAGACGCTCTCGTTCATCTTGTAAGCCGCCGCATCGGCGTTGTACTGCTACTCGTGATTATAGTGAGATTGTTTCCGTGGCTGGCGCCCGTGGTTTTTTCCCCTTTGCTTTGAAGGGGTTTTCCACGTTAAATCTTGTGTCTCCCTTTGGTTTAATCCGCTTGTTCTTCATCTTTCTTGGTCGCTTTCTGCTCGGATTTACAACATAAAATGCAAATGCAAAAATAGAAAAGAAAAAAAGAGAAAAAGTAGCAAGGAATCTCTGTGACTGCAAAAGCTCCTTCCCATTTGACCACCTGAGTGTATGGTGGCACAAATATATTCTTAGACCCCTCAACAATCACCAAAAAAGGACATGATCGAATGACAAAACAATCGCACCCGTGTATGAGGCATTATTCCCTCTTTTTCCCCTTGTGCTGACCCCCAGTCACAGTGGCTCAACCAAGTGTGGACCTCCGTCCATGATCCATCCATTCACCCATCCATCCATATTCTTAGCGGATGATGATTCACTATATGTTCCTCCCGGATAGGCGCGAATTTAAACCACAATGTCCTACACCTATGAGCACCCAGAAGTACTCATGGCCGGCACTTGAATCAGATGATCCGACGATCGCCGATGACGCGTTCCTTCTGAATTTGCATCGATCTGCCTTGTCGACCACTCAAAATGATCATCATATTCAACTCACTTGCAAAAAAGAAGAAAAAAGAATTCCGAATCTTCCTGGCCGGTGCCCAGAATACAACCAGGACCAGGCCAACTTGGTCGGAGATGTCTCTAGCAATGGATGGACAGGGAGAGGAGCATAAGCGCTAAGGTTTTCAAGGCAAGGGGAAACTTGGGCCGGGCAGTGGTAGTTGGTAGTTGGTAGCCCACGTGACATCACCCCCAAAAGACACCAGCAGCCACAGCCGAATCCCCGGGCCTGTGCTTCTGCGTGCACCCTCAGTTGCCAATTGCCTCCCATCTCATCTCCGACCTCAACCATCCTTTTCAAGCATCATTTTCCAATGGCTCAGCGAGGGGTTTTCTATGAAAAAGCGCTCTCTGTTGTTGGCTTGTTGCTGGGGCTCACCTTCTAGAAGCCCAAGTGAGGTGACCCCAACATCGCACCTCCAATCACTGACTTCCCAAGAGTGGTGGTCAGTGGATACAGCATCTATTTGCAAGCTAGTATCGCCATCAGTGATCTACTAGCCCAGCGGCAATGGATGCGAAAAGGCAGCTGATATTGCGGGTCACCTAATTTTTTTCCAGGAAAAAGGACCAGCTGCTACAGTGCAGGAAAAGTTGAAAGTGATATCAGCCAGCCATTTTCGTAGTCTTAATTAGCCCGGGGCAGCAAAAATCCAACACCCTATCGATGACTAACTTTAGTGGAACTCCATTATGCAACCTTTTCTGTTAAGTTACACGGTTTCGGATCATCCTGGCCCACCCAACGATTGTTAAATGGTCAGGGTCGAGGTCGCTAAACCTTGGTGCACATCATCTAAGATTTTATCACCTACATCGATATCCAGTGAACTGTAACCCGTGGCGAATATGCTGGTCTTTTTGTGTGAGAATAAAAGCAATTTTATCTTCTGGCCAAACCATCCAAACATCACATACTCAACCTCACCTAAGAGCTTGGTCATCTTGCCCATGTATCTAAATGAGTGTGCTGTGTACACACCTGGTTATATGTAGATGACACTATGCATGCTTTGAGTATGGGTAGACAGTCCAGCAACACGAATACATCTTTTACATATTGGCACATATGTAACCTGCAAAGACCACATGTAAACCATAAAGTTTTGATTACATAAATAGTCTAGTTCAATCTGTCACTTTCTTAAAAGTAGCTTGGAAGTTGAAAATTGCTAAGCAAAACAATACCTTAGAAGTAAATGGAATAGTGATAGAGCTGCAGGTATTATCAAGTCATGATTCTTCATTCAAGCTGTTCAGGACCATATGATGAACTCTGATGTATGTTGTGAAAAAGGCAACCACAGAAACTGCCGGATCACACATAATACAGGTCACAGTAATCTGCATAGCAAGGAAGGCCCAACAAAAATGCTAAGATTAATACATCATAAAACCCTTTTGCACTACCTCCAAATCACATCAAGAATATATCAGATGCACTTATCTTTGCAAAAAGAAACAAATGGAAGTGCGTGAGCTTAATGATTTTGCTGAGAACAGTTCAGTGATAAAAATGCATATCTAGTCGTCAGAATAATTGTTGCAAAAATCATTTCAAAAAATAATTGTTGCAAAAATAACTCTAATCTATCCACACATATTCTTGTCTTCACTTACAGCAACCCCACCAACCCATTGCGGTTGATCTTAGCTTTACACCTTTTCTTTCAATGCCACCCCTGTGATGAAGACTTGTCGCTACTGACCTCCATTGTGTTAACAGAATAGTGTATAACATGATGTATTGCCACTAGTAGTTGTAACAACTAACAAGTTACTTTTTGTGCAACTGTTGACTGTTGAGCTAGTAGTCTCTCAACAAAAGGTAGATTCAATGAACTAGTAATGCAGTTAAAGGAGCAGAACATGTAAAGAACAAGGCAATACATTGCGCACATGTGCAGCAGGTTGTTTTCTTCTAAAGTCAAAATGCAACTTTATTCATCACTCTAAAGACTTGGCATAGGTACTCCATTATGGAGCACCAGAACCACTAGTGAGATTCTCCCCAATTGACAAGGCAAAATGCGCAGCTCGTTTGACTGCATGCCAAGTTGCCTTCTCAATCTTTTACGACATGCAGCACACATGACATGAGCGGAGCAGATAAGTGCACAATTACCTTTTCCAGATGAAAATGAAAGTCACCAAGCTTTTGGATAAATATGCTTTCCAAAGGAAAAGAGAACAAAAGATGTAAAGATGTTTTGACATTCATACTACTTAGGATGAGTTAGGTCTAATGAAGGTTCTGCCTATGACTATGAGAAGGACTCCACAAAACAAAACATAAAAAAGAAAAAAAAAGTGGGTGGGATATTGTGGCTGCATGCGGATATGATGCCAAGCCTGGGTAGCTTTACCTAACACCAGCGTTTCAGCAACCTTTTTTTTTTTTTTTTTTTTTTTTTTTTTTTTTTTTTTTTTTTTTTTTTGAGATCGGGACTTCACCCGTATTTCATTAAGAAGAAAGGCCGAAGAAAGGCCGAGTTACAAAGAGGTTCGCGGGTAATCCAAGGATTACCAGCGAAGCCCCAACACAGAAACACAAAGCAAGAACATGGAGAGGGGGGGACCCTCCACCTAACAACCCCAAGAACTGAGCCTAATACAAAATATATTCCAACACCTAGGTAGCCAGTAGTGAAAGGAGCCGTAGACGAAAACCGACGGCCAAGCATCCGTCCTCACCTCAGCGACCTCAACGGCCAACATGCCGGGGACGCGTCCTCAGTGGCAAAGCGCACCACGGCGGCAAAGCATCCGCCCGAACAACCGACGGCCATGCATCCGTCCCCACCTCAGCGACCTCAACAGCCAACCAGCCGGAGACGCGTCCTCAGTGGCCAAGCGCACCACGGCGGCAAAGCATCCGCCAAAAAACTCCTCCGAGTCACTTAGGGCCACAACCCACAGGACCACGGGCGAGGAGGATGGACCTGCAACGACAACGGCGGCAAAGCATCCGCCCAAGTAGAACCGGCGGCAAAGCATCCGCCCAACAGGAGACTACGACTACCACTAACGCCAACTAGACATACCAAAGGTGAGGAGAGCATGGAAGTGCAACTAGGCCCAGCGCAGCGTCCACGGAGACCAGACGGGAGGAGCGGAGGAGCGGTAGGCAGGAGACCGGCACGAGAGGCACAAGCACAAGCATCAACGAAGCCTTCAGGAAGGAACTGACATCCGCGGACGCCAGCTTCGTTGTGGATTGCAACAGGAGATCTTCATCTCCAAGCTTGCCCCGCTGGTTCCAACGACAGACCAAAGACGACGCCTCCAAGAAGGTGATGACGCAAGGCGCCACCGTCGTCGGCCGGCTAAGGAAGGCCGGCAGGATTTTCATCCATGTCCGTCGTCGGGAGGGCCACGAAGGTTGTGCAAGGAGCAGCTAGCACCCCCAGCCAAGCCACCATGGCAGAGCTGGTGCGCCACCTGGACACTGCAAATCACACCACCACGGCGCAAGAGGCAGAACCCAGGACACCACCACCGGTGATGCCGCCACGGCGACACCGAAACAGCACAGCACGACCGGCCGCCGTCCCCCGGCCAGCAGACCCCAGATCCGGCCCACAGGGGCCAGGACGAGGCCAGCCACGACCCCTGCTGGCAGAACCCGCCCAGGCCGCCGCCCCGACGAGAGAAGGGGGGAGCAGCTGGCCAACGGCCGAAACACGGCCAGGCGGGGCGGATCCGCGGCCAGGGGGCCGGATCCGCTGCCAGGGGCAGCCAGGGCGCGCCGGAGGGCGGCCACCGCGCCAGGACGCAGCAGAGTCGCCGCCGCCGCCACATCCAACCCACCACGCGCCGAAGAGCGCCGCGGGGGTCGCTGGCCGCCGCCGGAGACGCGAGGCAGAGCCGGGCGCCGCCGGGGACGCGAAGCCCCAACGGGAGGCGCCGACGCCGCGCCAAGGAGCCCGCTCGCCGCCGACCCGCGCCGAGGAGCCGGAAGCCGCCCGCCGTCACCCGATCTGGAGCGGGGGCCGCCGGATCTGGGTCCAGAGGACCGGGATCTGGAGCCCCGCCCGCCGGCGGCCACCGCCATGGACGGGTCACGGGAAGAGGGGGAGGGATGGAGAGAGGAGAAGGGAGCGCGGGCCGAGGACCGCCGTTTTTGGGCGCCTCAGCCGGCCGCCGCCGCCGCTAGCGAGAAGCAGCGGCGGCGGCCAGGGAGGGCACGCCGGCGGCGGACTGGACGGGGGAGTGGGGAGTCGCCCCCCGTGTCGCCCCGTACGGAGAGCGACGCGGGGGGGGGACGCTATTTTACACCCGTTTCAGCAACTGAAAGATGGTGTAAGTGATTTATCAGTAATATCAATGATAACGAATGCAATGACCCCCTTCTAGAATGAGGTAGGTCAGGTGCAAAACATACTTCAAATCTTTGTCATTGCATCAGAACCAGCACCTAACAAGAGAAGTGAGTAGAAAGATACTACAACATCCAGCGCACCCACCAGGCCACCCCAGTTGATAAAGGCGTGAGATATGGTAGGCTCGATGGATTGGAAGCTTCTATAGATCTTTGTCATTTCATCACCCAGGGGCCACCTAACATGCAGATAACAAGAGGTATTCTTTCATATTTTCTGGAATGACATCACTACTAGAACCTCTGGTGATAATTCATTGAACCACTGTCCCTGTCCAACTCCCATTTCCAGGAGACTGTCAAAAACATTTTAGGATAAACAAACTTATCCGTTACATTTCTGTCATTCCATTTTCAAGCATACCATCTAATTAATTAGTATAGTCATTCATGTCCTCTCGTAAATCATGATAATGCAAAAGAAAGCAAACAATCTACATCGTGTAAGATATAGCGTAATTAACTTGTGATGGTGAGGGGCCACCTAACATGCAGATAACAAGAGGTATTCTTTCATATTTTCTGGAATGACATCACTACTAGAACCTCTGGTGATAATTCATTGAACCACTGTCCCTGTCCAACTCCCATTTCCAGGAGACTGTCAAAAACATTTTAGGATAAACAAACTTATCCGTTACATTTCTGTCATTCCATTTTCAAGCATACCATCTAATTAATTAGTATAGTCATTCATGTCCTCTCGTAAATCATGATAATGCAAAAGAAAGCAAACAATCTACATCGTGTAAGATATAGCGTAATTAACTTGTGATGGTGAGCCAACCAATAAGCCTGTATAGCATATTGGCATTATTCAGAAGAAGAGCTTATCGCCCTGCTCGAGGATTCAGGATAGGCCTTTACAATGAGTTATTTACGAATTTAGCAATCTGGCTTGTTAATGCAAAACAAAAGTGAGATAAATGCTTATTGGGACAGAAGCTTATGCAGAGAGGTTTGAGTTTAAATGAACTCGATAATACCAATCAGCTGCAGAAAGATGATGCCATGTGTAGTTAAAGAAAAGTAAACAGATTTCCAAGAAGGCGACTGTATCATCTGAAGATGTTATCCTAAGAACAAGCATGATTTTGATGATAATTCTTAAACCACAAGATATGAATTTTATTCCCTTATTCACGACACAAGCTAAATCGTTACATGGGATAGGGTCTAAATGTTTGTAGAAATAAAATAATACTGAATCCTAAATGTGCTTGGTGGCCAGTTAATGGAAAGTGCATTGACATGGACCAAATTGTTGCTTAAACATTTAGAGGGAAGCAGTTAATAAAAAGGCCAGTATTGGGCCATGGGCCTGAAATCTATAGCATCACTTAATCATATAATAGCATACGAGCAAAATAGTTTTGAAAAAACATGACCAGAGTGATACATAGTCTATTGGATTAAAAAAAAAACATCAGAGTTGTGAATGATTATAAACAAATCATTTGAATACACATAATACAAATTTCAATCTAAGAATAAATATACTGGAGTGCATTGAGGGGAAAGGATCATCCACATAAACATATATATATGGTTGATTGCATACCAGAACCAAAACTATGTTATTGATACATTTCTGTTTGTGCCGCAAAATTAATGGACTGGTCCCTTGAGCTTTGCTGACATCTGCCCTGCACATGCACAGTACCTATGTAGATCATGGCACAACAGCAACATGATTGAATTATATGTAGAAAGAAACTGCAAATCAAATTATTTTGTTCCTAGGGGCTCTCATTCTTTTTTCTTCTTAATATAACAGCTCTCCTTCCTGTTTGATAGATGATGCTAAGATTTATTTTATCGTTTTGAGAATAAAAGGTTTATGTTGAATCAAATCCGATGGTTTGAATAAACTTTTCATCTGGTTTAGGACAAGCAGAACTATTGGTAGAATAGAAACCAGGTCAACTAAAAAAACCACTGCATGGATCAGGCCTCTATGAATATCCTGTTGATGTAAAAATCTAAATACTGCTGAAATGGAAATACCAATTAAGCCCTGCTTCGAATGCAGGAGCTGCACAAGTTTTTTTTCGAAACCGTGCATTTGCACGTATTGCTCTAAGAGAAGTGGGAATGGTCAAAAGACCTACACAAACAAGATACAAGAGGAGTCGCAGGTAATCCATGGATTACCAGCGAAATCCTCAACACAACACAAAGCAAGAGATAAGAAGGGGGGGTGCCCTCCGCCTAACAACCCCAGCAAGCCGAACCTAATACAACAAGGAACACAACACCTAGGTAGCAGCAGTGGTCGGAGCCACTCCCGACGGCCATGCATCCGTCCCCACCTCAGCGACCTCAACGACCAACACGGACGGAGACGCATCCACGGTGGCAAAGTAGCCCACTCCTCCGAGTCACAGGGGCCAGAGCCCCCGGACCACGGGCGAGGAGGAAGAGAAGAACCTGCAGCTGCCACGGCCACAACTGGCGTACCTAGGTGCGGACATGAAGCACATTTAGGCGTGGCGCGATGACTAGCGCGGCAGAAGGCATAGCACGACGACGGGCACGCAGGGGGAGCGGCGGGCAGCAGGCGAAACACCAAGCATGGACTTCAAAGACAGCGCCTTCAAGAAGGACAACGACGCCGTGGCGCCGCCGCTGCCTGCCCAACCGGGCTAGGTTTTCACCTCGAAGGTCCACATAGACCGCCAACCTCCCAGACGAAGAGCAGAACGGCACAAGGAGCGGCGTGCACCACCAGCCCTGCCACCCTGGAGGAGCTCGAAGGCCACACACCGCTACCAATCTTGCCACCACGGCAACACCAGGTCGGTGCAAGAAGCAGCGTGCGCCGCCAACCCTGCCACCAATGCAGAGTACGAGGGACACACACCGCCACCGGTCCCGCCACCGCGGCAACACCGAAGCACCACCGATGCCAATCTTCACTTCGCCGGGAGGGGGGGTACACCAGAGACCGCCGCTAGCCATCAGCCGCGAGGAGCAGATGGCCCGGCCACCAAGGGCACCACCCACGGTCGCCCCCACCCCACCACCCGCCAGCGCGCAGCCCACCCCCTCCACAATCCCACAGGCACCGGCAGAGGCTGGCGGCCCCGGCCATGGCGGGCCAGATCCGACCCCGGGCCAACCGGATTCGGCCCCGGAGGTGGTGGATCCGGCCGGCCGACGCCGGGCTGCTCGGGGACGAAGGAGGAGGCGCCGGAGCAGCCACCACGAAGAGGAGCAGCTCCGGCCCGGGGGGGCGGACGCCGCCCGTAGCCGCCGGATCTAGGGCGGGGAATGCCGGATCCGCGCCCGGGGGCCGGAACGTGCCCCGCACGCCGCCGTCCACCACCGGCCGGCCATGGCCGGGAGAAGAGGAGGAGGGGGTAGGGAAGGGGAGGGAGAGAGGGGGCTCGGTGGTGGGGGAGGGGGGCCGCCGCCGCCGCAAGTAGGGGGCGGCGGCGGCGGCCGGGAGGCACGCCGGCGTCGAGGTGCTGGAGGCGAGCGGGGTCGCCCCCGAGTCGCCCGTACGGAGAGCGACGGGGGGGGGGGGGGTCGAGTCCTTTTTTCGCCCGTTTTTTTTTTTTTTTTTCAACTGGATAGTTTGCTGGCGCCCCAGGAGCTGCACAAGTAACAACTTAATTTGCCGTATGCTTTGATTCTCCAAATACGCAACCTTCGCTGGATTCATTTCAAACCGCAGAAAATAGAAAGGGTGAAGGTTCTAGTTGCCTTTGTTTACCTCACAAACGTTACAGAGCATATTTTTGTTGTATCCTAAAAGAAACCTCTGTGTCCTTTCCCCATTTTTCAAAATAGGAGATAAAAGTGTCCATCAACATATACCATGTTATTTTTCGCAAATACTCAATAACTTGTTCATGCCATATTACGCAGTCCTGCAAAGCTCGTAGGAACTACATCCAGATACTTCTTCGTGTCAGAATACATCATTTACATTAGCATTTGCAGGGGCATCAACACCATCTCATGGCTTGGGTGCCAGAGATTAGAAAATACCAAGGGAAAAGCAATGTATTGAGTGGCACATTGGGTTGACATTCCTGCTTAGGTTGGAGAACACAGGCACAAGTCGCAAGAACAGAGCATAGCAGCACCACTAGTGCAGCTTTCCATAGCAGCACCACTAGTGCAGCTTTCCATGGTTCCATGGTTCATGGTTGAAACCAGACCGCCGTCCCTGTGTAACACCACCGGTGGCGTAAACGTCAGAAGGCGTCTTCATATTACCGAGGCGTATTATTACTATTGTGTTTCTGTAATAGAGTAAGACTTCAGTCTATGTCAAGTGGGCCTTCGCGCCAGCGTCAATGACAAGTGGGCCTTCACGCCAAGTCTGGGGACGAGCTTTTAAGCTGTTCGCCATCGTCTGTAACGGATTATCGAAAAGTAATAGCAAAGTGAAACACGCGAGCTCCGGAGGTGTCCTCCGCTCGTCGTCGGCGATTTGATCCAATCTGCCTATCTCACGTCTCCGGCGATCGCCGGCGGGCAACGGGTGTGACGGTTGGTATCGAAGCCTTGTATCCTCGGCCCGTTCACCCACCCACCCATCCCGACTCGTATCCTCCTCGGCGGCGGCGATTTTTGGCGGCGGTTCGTGAGCTCGCAGTTGCTTCGGCGGCCGGCGAGACTACTTCGACCGTTTCCCCAAATTTCCTCTGCGGATCGAGTTCGGGCTACCTCCACCATACTACCCGGCGTCTAGAGATCCAGATCGTTCGACTATGTCGTCATCATCCTCGTCGGCGGCTTCAGTACGACTACATCCCAGCGGCGCGTCCACCTCAACCAGCGCCGTTGGTCGCGTTTCTGCACTGACTGGGGTCTGCGTCGACACTTTGGGCTTCGAAGGCGGAACCACAGTGAGCTATTCCCTTTCTACCTCACTCTGTACTATCAATTTTGCCAGCATCGATCTGCAGCCCAGGGTTGTGTAGCGTTGTCTATACGTAAAATTCCGTAAGCTGCACGTAGATCTGCTGTGTGGAGGCGTGTGGCGAGGAACTGCATTGCGGCTTGGGTTGCGGAACTTAGTTTCCGGCGTAAAATTCCGTGGCTGCAATCCCGGTTCCCGGAGTTGAGATATTGTGTGCTGTTCTGTTTCGGGAGGCGTTTGCTGAACCAAGGAACTGCATATTTCTGAGATATTCTGATTGACTCATCACGGCACCGAAGAAGAAGAAGCCGTTCAAACCATCACCTCAGACCGAGTACCTTGCTGGGAAGATGGATGATCGTGCAGCGGCTGAGGATAGTCAGTGGACTGAGTTGTTGGACACTCTGACGATGATAAACAAGCGTCTACATGATTTGGGCACTAATCAGGCTGACTTCAAGAAGGATTTGGACAAAACAAACAAGCAAGTTGAGAAATGCATTGGGGATCAGGAAATGTTGCTCAAGCATGTGGATTCTAACAGTGATGCCTTCAGGAAGTTGATTGATCGTGGGTTTGACAAGTTGGGTTCCAGTTCAAGCAGTGAGGAATCTTCTCCTGTATTTGATGAGGCTGGGTTCGAAAATACATTTGCTGAAGCTCACCACCCACCTCCTCGAAGGCAAGCCAGAAACAGAGGGCATCACCATCACCATCATCATCGAGAAGATACTGTTCCATATCATGCCTTGCCGAAATGGCCATTTCCAACTTTTGAGGGCCTCAAACCGAAGATCTGGCTCAACAAATGCTTCAATTACTTCACTATTTACAAGCTGCCTCAACCATTGTGGGTGGAAGCTGCCACCATGCATCTGCAGGACAATGCTGCCAAATGGTGGGAGGTCTACAGGCTTTCTCATGCAGGAGTTAACTGGGAAGAGTTCAAGAAAGCTGTAATCAAGCAATTTGACAGTGATGACTATAGGACTGCTATGAATGACTTGCAGGACCTGAAGCAAACTGACTCCATTGATGCTTACACTGTTGCCTTCAAGTCCTTACAGTATGATGTGTGTATGAGTGGAGCTCCTCAAGATGACCTGTTTTTTGCTAATCAGTATGTCAGGGGGCTCAAGGAAGAGATCAGGGCAGTGGTGGAGCCACAAAGGCCATCTACTGTGGAAGAGGCAGTGCTAGTGGCAAAAATTCAGCAGAGGACTGTTGATAGAAACAAGAGCAAGTGGTTGGCTAAAGGAAAGCAGGTACAACCAAAAACTGAGGCAAAACCAGCTACTAACTATGGCAATTTGTGGAGGGATAAACAGTTGTACAGTTACAGAAAAGCCAACAATCTCTGCTACTTTTGTGGTGAGAAGTATGAGCCTGGACATGCTGAGGTGTGTGCTAAGAGACCTAAACCTCAGGTGAATGCTTTGGCCTTGAATGATGTGGACAATAATAGGGAATTGGATGAGAATTTGCTCAATGAGTTTGCTATTGATGATATGTTAACTGAGAATTTTTGTAACCTGTCACTGAATGCGATAGCTGGAACTGACAAGATTACTAATGATGATGCTCCCGATTCTATCAAACCGAGGGCTACTGTCAAGAACAAGATTATGCTTATCCTCATTGATTCTGGTAGTAGTCACAGTTTTGTCAGTTCAAATTTTGTACAGTTGACTCATTTGCCTGTGACAACAATACCAAAGCAACATGTTAAATTGGCTAATAAGGCAATGATAGCTACTGATACTCAATTGAAGGATCTGCAGTGGTACATTCAAGGGCATACCTTCACCACTGACATGATTGTTCTAGATAATATGCCATATGATGCAATACTTGGATATGACTGGCTCAGAACAGTAAGCCCAATGAATTGTGACTGGGCAACCAGAACTATAGAATTTCAATACCAGGGCAGACAAATTCAGCTCAAAGGGGCCCAGCCAGTGAGTTTGTCTTTGCCAGCTATCAATGCTAAACAGGTCTTCAAATCTTGTCAAGGGAATGATATTTGGGCCTGTGCTTTGGTGGATCCACCCAAACCACTTGCTCAAGCACCTAGTTCCCCTGTGGCTGTTACAAACAAACCTGTGAAAGAGGAACTACAGGATTTGCTCTTACAATATGCTGATCTGTTCCAAGATCCCAAGCATCTTCCACCACATAGAGCATATGATCATACTGTACCTTTATACCCTGATGCGAACTCCAGACCTTATCATTACTCACCAGAACACAAAACAGAGATTGAAAACCAGGTGAAGGAGCTGTTGGAAGCAGGCTTGATTAGTCACAGCCATAGTCCTTTTGCATCACCAGTCCTTTTAGTGAAAAAGAAGGATGGACAGTGGCGATTCTGTGTGGATTATAGAAAGCCGAATGCACTTACAATTAAGAATAGGTTCCCTATGCCTATCATTGATGAAATCCTTGATGAACTATCTGGAGCAAAATTCTTCACTAAGCTTGATATGAAGTCTGGTTATCATCAAATAAGGATGTTGCCAGCAGATGAGTGCAAGACTGCCTTCAAAACTCACCAAGGCCATTATGAGTTCAAGGTCATGCCTTTTGGGTTGACCAATGCCCCAGCCACATTTCAGTGTGTCATGAATCAGCTTCTGCAGCCCTTTCTCAGGAAGTTTGTGTTAGTTTTCCTGGATGATATCCTTATATACAGTGCAACTATGGAGGAGCATCTGGAACATATCCAGCAGGTCTTTGAGGTATTAAGAGCAAATCAGTTGTATCTCAAGTCCAGTAAGTGCAGTTTTGCTCAATCAAGTCTGGAATACTTAGGTCATATCATATCTGATCAGGGAGTGTCCGCAGACTCATCTAAGACAGTAGACATGTTCAAATGGCCTGTACCAACTTCTATGACTAAGTTGAGAGCTTTTCTAGGCCTTACAGGCTACTACAGAAAGTTTGTGAAGGGTTATGGCATCATTACCAAACCATTGACTAACATTTTGAGGCTGAAAACATTCTAGTGGTCACCACAGGCACAAGAAGCTTTTGTTAACTTGAAAATGGCTATGACAACCACACCCGTCCTCAAGTTACCTGATTTCAAGTGGCAATTTCAGGTTGAAACTGATGCATGTGCTGAAGGAATTGGGGCTGTCTTAATGCAGCAAGGGCAACCAATTGCTTATCTCAGTAAAGCTTTGGGCATCAAACACAAACATTTGTCCATATATGAGAAGGAGTTTTTGGCTTTGATTATGGCTGTGGAAAAATGGAGACCATATCTCCAAAGGCAAGAGTTTCAAATTCTGACTGATCACCAGTCCCTCACTTATCTGAATGAACAGCACTTACATTCAGACATGCAGAAAAAGGGCATGACAAGATTGATGGGCCTTCAATTCAAAATCATCTATAGAAAGGGTAAAGAGAATCTGGCTGCTGATGCCTTGTCCAGACTTCCTCATGTCATGGCATTGCAAACTGTCTCTCAGTTACAACCCTTTTGGGTGCAAGAAGTAACCAATTCCTACACTACTGACCCTCAAGCTCAGGATATGCTAGCCCAGTTAACTATATCCAGCCCTAATGCTGATGGCTATGTGCTGGACAGAGGCCTGATCAAGAAAGACAATGCTATATGGATTGGCAATAACACAGCTTTGCAGACAAAACTCATCTCCCTCTATCATTCTTCACCAGTGGGAGGTCATTCAGGGGTTACTGCTACATATTACAAACTAAAGAAACTGTTTTGTTGGAAGGGGATGAAGGCAGATGTGGATAACTTGGTGAAGCAATGTAGTATCTGTCAGCAATCTAAGCATTCTCATGACCACCCAGCTGGTCTTCTTCAACCCCTTCCCATACCTACTGGCATTTGGCAAGATATATCCATGGACTTTATTGAGGGTTTGCCTAAGACAGATGGCTATTCGGTGATCATGGTGATTCTCGACAGACTTACTAAGTATGCCCATTTTCTGCCATTAAAGCACCCCTATACTGCAGCTACAGTGGCTCAACTATTCATGGATAATGTGGTCAAGATACATGGATTACCTCAAAGCATTGTGTCTGATAGGGACAAGGTGTTTGTCAGCTCATTTTGGCAGCACTTCTTCAAAGCTTACAAGGTGAAACTCAACATGTCCACTGCTTACCATCCCCAAACTGATGGTCAAACTCAGAGGACCAATCAGTGTTTGGAAATGTACCTTCAATGTGCAGTCCAAGATACACCTAAGACTTGGAAGAACTGGCTTTCTTTGGCACAGTTGTGGTACAATTCATCATTTCACAGTGCTATTGGGTGTTCTCCCTGTGTGGCTTTGTTTGGGGCAGAACCAAATCTGGGATTGTCTCCAGTCCAAGCAGTTGACACTCCACCATTGGTGACTGACTTGGTCACTGACAGAGCCCAACAGCTGGAAATGCTTAAGACCAAACTCGTGGTGGCCCAGAATAGAATGAAGAACCAAGCTGACAAGAAAAGAACTGATCGAGAATTTCAGGTGGGGGATCAGGTTTTGCTTCGACTGCAACCATATACACAATCTTCAGTTGCTAGTCGTCCTTTTTCCAAGCTGGCTTTCAAATTTTTTGGACCATACAAGATCATGGAGCGCATTGGTGCTGTTGCCTATCGTTTGGAGTTACCAGCTCACAGTGAAATACATCCAGTTTTTCACATCTCCCACCTCAAGCCGTTTACTGCAGATTACACTCCTGTATTCAGTGATTTGCCCAAGACAATTGATCTTCAGACCCTGGAGGCGATCCCCGAGCATATCCTGGAAAGGCGTCTCACTAAGAAAGGCAACAAGGCTATTGTGCAGGTGAAGGTGGCTTGGTCGGGCATTCCTGAAGCTTCAGCTACCTGGGAGGATTATGAAGTTCTCCGCGCCAAGTATCCTTCTGCACCTGTTTGGGGACAACCAGGTTCTTCAGCCGGGGGAGGTGTAACACCACCGGTGGCGTAAACGTCAGAAGGCATCTTCATATTACCGAGGCATATTATTACTATTGTGTTTCGTAATAGAGTAAGACTTCGCCTATGACAAGTGGGCCTTCGCGCCGGCGTCAATGACAAGTGGGCCTTCGCGCCAAGTCCGGGACGAGCTTTTAAGCCGTTCGCCATCATCTCGTAACGGATTATCGAAAAGTAATAGCAAAGTGAAACACGCGAGCTCCGGAGGTGTCCTCCGCTCATCGTCGGCGATTTGATCCAATCTGCCTATCTCACGTCTTCGGCGATCGCCGGCGGGCAACAGGTGTGACACCCTGATACCGGCCATCTGATCGCAAGATCAGGCAACTAAGGTCATGATTCTGCTGGTGCACGAATTTGTTGGAATCGGACTTCTGCCTTCCTACCCTTGCTGGGGAGCCAGTGGGAGGAAGGCGAGGGTACTGCCAGACAGGGGGGATTCGAGTGGGGCGATTGAGCGTGAGGGTAAGGAACAGCGGGGAGTAAATGTCAATCAATTCTCTTTGTTTCAATGGAGGAATAACATTCATTACAGGGGCCGGATCTCAACCACCACTTGTACAGCCTCCCCCTTGGTATTTATAGGGGAATACCAAAGGGCAGGCTGGCAATAATTACAATAGGGTTTCTGTGTACATCAGACTGCACGTGGGCCCGGTCTAGGGGTATTCCCGTACTTGATGCCCTCCGGTCGGATCCTGCCACATGGCTCTTTGTGGGAAGGGGCCCGCTGTAGCGCCGTCCTCCTGGAGTGGCGGAGGTCGGCAGGGGCGCCGCCGTGTCCGAGCGAGGGTCCTGACCGCGCTGGTTCCGGGGGTTCGTGCCTTGAACGTGAACCTGCGAAGAGAGAAAGAGGCGAAGGTTTTGGCCAGAGCGGGGGTGACCGGTGAAGCGTGCCTCCGCTCTTTGCCGACGAAGGTTCCTGCAGACGGGTGCGCATCAGGTCGGGGATAACGGTAGACTGGGGGCTCCTGTCGAGGGTACCTCCCCCCAACAGTAGCCCCTCGGTGGTTCGGCCCAGCTGGCGGGGTCGGAGCAACGCCTTATTCTGGGAGGGGGCGCCCTTGGCGGCCGACCCTCGCAGCGACGCCCCCAGTTGCTCCTGGGCCCGGCCTGATGGGCTTGGAGGAGGTGGGCTTGGCCTGGTTCTGTAGATGACAAGACCGTTCTGACGTTCGCGGGATTCGCGGTCGGCCGTTGATCCTTGTGTTTTCGGGATGTGCGCCCGGCCGTGGCCGCCGTTGGCCGGGCGGTCTATAAATACCCAGAGTTGGTACGGTGAGAATTTTTCACTGCCCTTGTTTTTCACAGCGGGAGCCCTTTTCGCCCTAGAATCTGTGAGTCGAAGGTTTTGGCGAGTGAGCTTTCTTGGCGACGGTGGTGTGGTTCTGATGAGCGAAGGTTGTTTGGTGTGGAGGTTCTGCCTGGTTTGAGTTCTGCTTGCTTGAGATGTCGAAGTCCGGTCCCGCGGAGGTTGGAGCGAAGGCTAAGGGAAAGGAGAAGGAGAAGGGGAAAGCGAAGGCTGTCCTGGTATATGACTTTGGAGTCAGCCGTGTGGAGGCCTCCGACCTGGATGCCTGGGCTGAGAGGGGGTGGTTTGAGCGAACGAAGGCTCGCCCTAGCGAGGGTGGTGCGGTGCCTGTGCCACATGAGGATGAAGTGGTGGTGTTCAAGGAGTTCTTTGTTGCGGGGCTGCGGTTTCCGGCTATCCCTCTGGTTGCGGAGGTAGTGCGGAGGTTTGGGGTTCAGTTTCACCACCTGACACCCAATTGCTTTCCGAAGCTTTGTGTGTATGTGTGGGGGTGCCGGTCGCAGGAAGTGGAGCCGACGGCCGAGGGCTTCCTGGCTACTCACCGTATGCATACCCAACCGCGGAAGCGGGTTTGAGATTCGGACAAGGCGGAGCTCCATTGTCAGTTTGGTGTGCAGACCTTCTGCCGGAGGACGGGTGCGCATTCCCCGGTACCTGCTCAGAAGAACAAGTGGCCCGGTCCTTGGTGGGAGAACTGGTTCTATTATCAGTTGGATGGGGGGGGGGAAGGCTTGGTTGGGCCTTTGAAGCCGGTGAATGAGAAAGCTTCGCCGGGGGAGGTCGACCCGGCCCTATCTCGGGAGTGCGAGGACGTGCAGGCGGTGCTGTACCGCAGCCTCAGCTCACGGGATTTGATGGAGGAATATGTCTGTGCGAGGGTGGTGCCTCTGTCCCCCTCTCAGACTTAGGATATTGTTGATGCTGCGGATGACAAGTACCACAAGCGGGGGTACCGGGGCTTGAAGGCCCTGAAGTTTGACGCTCGTTCTCGTTGGGCGGGGGTTTTCTCGGTGGCCCGGGATGAGAAGGAGGGAGCTGAGGCTATGTATGCTGCGGTGTTGGCGGAGGTGGAAGTTTTTGCTGACTCGGTTGACGAGAAGGAGTTGAAGACTATCAACCAGACTATCTCTCTGCCGCGTCTTAACCGTGTTTTTGACTTGGTGGGCATTGGCTATGGCAATCACCTGGTGGTTGGAGGTGGCGGTCGTGGGAAGAAGCGCGGCTCGGAGCCTGCTAGCTCGTCGGAGGTCGGGGCTGGGAGGGGGCGAGGCTCTGCCGGCGAGGGTGCAAGGTTGAAGATGCCCAAGACTTCTGCGGGAAGCTCGGCGTCTGGGTCGGGGGCGGCGGTGGCACCATTGCACGCTCCGGCTGTGGCCAGGTCAAGGGGAGGCGCTGGCCGGGGGCGAGGGTCGAGCGGAGCGCCCGTTCCCCGGATGGCCAGTGCCGCTCTGTTGATGCAGCAGGCGACGCCGGTGTAGCTGTCGGACGACAGCGAGAGCGATCGGGGGAGCCGCGCTTGCCGGTCCCCTGGCGCGGCGTCCGAGAGTTCTTCGGCTAGCCGTGAGGACCGTGCCCGCAGTGACGCGGTCGCGAAGGTTGCTGGCAAGGAGGTGGTCACAGTGGTGGAGAAAGATGTGACCTCCGCGTCCGAGCCGTCGCGCTCTCTTGACCTCGCGGGTCCCATTACGCGCGGGGTTCGTGAGGCGCCGGACTACGCTGGCCTGCACATCTGGCGTGACGGGGTGGAGGTTCCGCCGGCGATGGAGGCGAGGGAGGCCGTGGGGAAACGCGCCTTGGGCGATGCTTCTCGGGAGAGCTTGGCTTACTACGCGGAGGCTGCGGCGGTTTCCAACCTTTCTGCGCATCTGTACACCAGTCCTGACCTTCGCTCAAACCGGTTATTCTGTTCGGAGGAGGAGCGGAGGTTCATGGGTAAAGTTTTCGAGCATGTCAGTGTGCCGGAGGCGGAGTTGCTGCTCAAGAATCAACCCCCTATGAATAATGTGCAGGACTTGCTTGTGAAGCTGGGTGAGGCGATGTTGCTTGCCCGCACTGTGCACCGTCAGGGTGGCTTTTCTGCTTCAGAGGTTGAGGATGAGGTCAAGGCGCTGAAGGAGGAGAATGAGAGACTGGTTGGTGAGAATCAGGATCTTCGCTCGAAGGAGGCTAACCCGAGGACTATTGTGGAGGCGCTAAAGAAGAAAGTGGAGAAGGGGAAGGAGGATTTGAAGGAGGCCGTGGGCTGTAATGCTGAGCTCGTGAATCAGGCTCGTGAGAAGGATGAGAAGATTGCCGAATTGGAGGCAAAGGTTGGTGGTGCTGAGGTGGAGAATTTGAAAAAGTCGTTGGGAGCGGCCGAGGAGCTTCGTCGTGCTGCGGAGGAGAAGCTGAAGAAGTTTGAAGAGGAGGTTGTGGTTGAGCGGACGGTTGAGGTTGAGGCTTTGGGCTCCGCAATGGATGGGGTAAAGGCCGCCCTTGATGCTATGCTGGTTGACTCTGGGGAGAGCGGGAGTGCTGAGTTGCCTAAACCCTCGGTTGAGGGTTTTCGGGGCTGGCTGGAGTCCGAGATTGAGGCGCTTCCGGAGGTTTTCTGGGACGTGACCGCTTTTGGAGCCTTCAGCGGGGGTTTGGCTGCTGCTGCCGCGCTTCATCGCGAGAATTGTAGACACTTGAAGCGGATCGGGCAGCCTACGCATGTGTTCCCTACCCCAGCGGAGGTTATGGAGCTGCGGCACGAGAACGTTTGCCGCAATGTGGGCGTACGTGTCTTGTCGTAGTTCTGGTACAAGGGCGGCGACACGGTGGCTTATGCGGAGGCTGGGGACCTTGTGCGCAAGGTTATCTCTTTTTCCTTTGGCTCGCCTGTTGCGCTTTGTTGGGCAGTGAATTGTGCGGAGGTTAACTCATTCTGTTCTTTGCTTTTGTAGAAGCAGGATCATATTAAAGGTGGGTCTCCATCAGTTGAGGAGGGCCTGGAGCTTGAGGAGGGCGAAGTTTCGGCTCTCGATGCGGAGGTGGGGACGCAAGGAGGGGCTGGAGGTGGCGCTGACGGCGGGGGTTCCACGACTGCGCCGGGGGATGCTTCGGCGGCGGGGGAGGCGTCTCGGCAACCGCCTGCGGCGGAGGAGCCCGTGGCGAATCCAGAGGCGAGCGTCGACCCTTGATGGGCTTTGTTTTCCTAATGGTTTGGTGGTATTGATACTGTTTGACTCTCGAGGGGTTTGCCGGCTACCGTGGGTGTGTTGGCTTGTGAGACATGATATTTGGTGTGCCTTTGAACTGGTGGCGCTTTTGGTTGGTTGTGGATGCGTACTGTTTAAAGGCGTTGGTTGCTCCCATTCATGTTGCGCGTCGCGTGTTTTCATTCGTTTTGGTTTGTGTTTGTTGGTTGCGGCTTTGATTGTGAGGTTGTTTGTGCGTGGGTCTGATATGCTGACGCCTGGGCTTCGTCACGCAGGTTTCGGAAGGGCCTGCGCGCGAGGTCCTGGATGTGTTGCCGGTGATGATGAGACGCCAAGATGTGTTCATGTCTGGCGAGGTTTGGGCGCGAGTGAAGAGGAGGAGGCCGGAGGTTGCTTTTGAGGAGTTTTGGTGGTGGAGGGTGCGGAAGTATGATGCTGCTAATCGGGAGGCGGCCGCATTCTGGAGAGCGGCGGAGTGGACGGACCGGCAGATGATGCGGTTTCTGTATGGGACGTCCGGTGGGGCGCCTCCTTCGGGCGAAGATTTGGACGACATTGATGACGAGACTGCGCATCGCTTTATGGAAGACGAGAACGCGCAGCCGGTTGTCGTGGACGGTGTACTTGTGGTGCCAAAGCCGGAACCCGCAGAGTTGAGCGAGCGCGACCTTCGCCGGGTTTACCGGGCAAGGGTTCTGGGTGGTTTGTTGCCGCTTGTTCCTTATGTCTCGCCAGACGAGGCTTCTGGCTCGGGGTCCGTTCCCAACCTGGTGGACTGTTTGGTTGAGGTGACGGAGGTAGAGGAGTTCGTGGAGCTGGTTGCGGTGGAGTTGGTGGATGATCTGTTGACTAGGATGGTGTCGTTGATTGTTGAAGGGTTGCATCCGGAGGTTACGGTGCGGCGTCGCCGCCGGAGGTGTGTAAAGATTCGGCCGGGGCGGCGGGTGTAGGGCTGATTTTGGTTTGCATGTAAGCCTGTTGTACTGCAGGGTGTGCAGTTAAGGCTTCTCGTGTTGTTGGGAGCGGAGGTGTCTTGTTGTAATTCATGGTGTTGCGGCTCCCCTTTTGTTTTGGCGAGGCTCGCGTGTTCAAGGGCGCTTAGACTTAGTCGAAGCGACGCCCCCATTTCCTTGGCGAGGCTCGCGTGTTTAAGAGCGCTTAGACTTAGTCGAAGCGACGCCCCCCATTTCCTTGGCGAGGCTCGCGTGTTTAAGAGCGCTTAGACTTAGTCGAAACGACGCCCCCCATTTCCTTGGCGAGGCTCGTGTGTTTAAGAGCGCTTAGACTTAGTCGAAGCGATGCCCCCCATTTCCTTGGCGAGGCTCGCGTGTTTAAGAGCGCTTAGACTTAGTCGGCGCGTTTGTTTATCTTATTTATTAGGGGTGACCTGACTACATGCTTGGGGGTTTGCTACGAAGCCCTTGGCGTAGACACCTTCCTCGTGCGGTCGTTGATTCTGGGTGATCACCCAGAGAGATTGCTTGCGGAGGTAGTGCCTTTGGTGGTTGGGGTCGAGGTTGTAGAGATGGCCGTTCCTCTGAGTTGCGAAGCTTGGCGGCTGCTGTTTGTTGCGGAGGTCAGGTTGGGTCTTGTGTTGCGGAGTTGGACCTCCGCTCGAATTTGGGTTCAAGTTGTTCAGCGTGAAGCTGTTGCGGTTGAGTTGTTGGCGAAGGTGGCTCGGTGATATGGTTTTGCGCTTTTGTTTCTTCGCTGGCTGCGATGCTCTTCTGTATGGCTGGTGGATTTTTGCTTGGCGGCTTAGTAGGCGCCCGGCGGATGTTACGTTTTTTCTTGTAGTATCATCCCCGGGGTTGCGAAGGTAGTCTTGATGTGCCAAGCTGTGGTCAGAAGGTTGTCAATGTGGCTGTGGCTAGGAAGAGTTGTGGCGAGGCTTGTGGTTTTTGTGCTAGGATAGCTCATAGGAAAGGTATCTCGGCAGTGGCTCGTACCCTCGATTTTACGTTGTTTCTTGAGGTATCATTGGTGCGGAGGTTTTGTGTTGAGATCTGGTGGCCTGTGAGCCCACGCCATAGAGGATCGGATGCTTCTGGGCGGCTTTGGCATCTGGCTTGGGAGCGGTTTTGGGTGCTGCACTATGTCTGGCTGATCGAGTGGCGCTTGATGGGGGTGGCTTGGCTTTATACTCTTCTATTAGCGTTCGGCAGGGGTGTAGGTCTTCATGGGGGGTTGTCAGTTTGTTAGGTGGATGGTTTGATGGTGGCCGTGCATTGGGCTGTACGGAGGTGTACGAGTCTCGGTGGTTGGATGTCTGCTGATTTGTGCGGAGGAGTGCGCTGGGTGTTGCGGTGGCCGGGTGGGCTCGGGTCACGAAATGACGCGGGGATTCGATTCGTAGTATATTCCGACAGTTCTGCGAAGGTGCATTTCGGATTTGGAGAAGGTTGTGGCGCGAACTCTTTATTTATTAGTGGATGTGGGGGATTACGTGCTTTGTAGCGGCGGCGCTATGTTCTACGGCGAGGCGTCGTGTGCTTTTCTGCATTTACAAGGACGTCCGTGCCTTGCGGTGCGGGGATGTGTTCGTTGACGTCGACGGCCGCGGATTTGTTGTGGGTGTTGGTTTGGGTTCCCTCGCATTCTCAGCTGGAGATTCTGGCGAGGGGCCCTTTTTATCCGCTGCTGTCCTCGGATGCTGAGAGGTGCGTAGGTTCGTTCAGCGCTGGATTGTGCGCCATTGGCGAAGGTCGTCTTTTGTGCCGTCTGCTTTTGTTCCCGATGCCTCTCATTTAAGGCTGGACGAAAAACTCGAAACTCGCTAGCTCGCTCGACTCGCTAGCTCGCTCGACTCGCTCGTTAATGGCTCGGCTCGAGCTCGACACGTTTTATAATGAGCCAGCTCGTTTTATAACAAGCCAGCTCGTTTTATAACGAGCCAGCTCAAGCTAGCTCGCGAGCTGCTCATTAGCTTGTATGAGCCAGTCAATTGACAAGCCAACAAACTCAAATTATGTATGGATGATGTGTATGACTATCATGTACTCATAATCATGGTCATGGTGGGCTGTCTGGATAAAAATTGAAGAATGGTGGATCAATCGATGGAATGATGTTTACAAGTATATATTTTCCTTTGTTAAATTTACTTGCACTTTAAGAAATTGTGTTTTTATGGTTTGGCTCATGAGCCAAACGAGCTGGCTCGAGCTGGTTAACGAGCCGAGCCGAGCTGCTCTTCTAGCTCGTTAGTATAACGAGCCGAGCCGAGCCAGAACGCTAACGAGCCGAGCTATAACGAGCCGAGCAGCAACGAGCCGAGCTGGCTCGATATCCAGGCCTACTCTCATTCCGAGGGTGCCGCCTGGTTCTTCGTTTGCCCAGGTGTTTTGTGCTTGGAGTTGTGCGTTTACGTTTCCTTGGTTCTTCCGCGAAGGTTTCCCGACGCTTGTTGTCTAGTATCTTCTGAAGGTGTTTGTAGGGCTAAGGAGGGTTTGATGGGATCTTGCCGTCCTCACTGATGTGTTCGCGAAGGTAGTGTGGTTTCCCGCGGTTTAATGGGGTTTTTTTTGTGGAGAATAAGAGGACTGTGCGAGAGTTGTTGAAGTAGGTGGATCAGCCACTTGCTCTTGTGCGAGGGTCCTACTTATGTTTTGTTATTTGAGTGTGACGGCTTGGGTTTCGTTGGAGATCCCTCCTGCTGCTGGTCCTGAGGCCTTGCATTCCAAAGTTCGTCTGGCGTGTATCATGCGTTGGGGGCGTTGAGTCGTGTTGGGGGCCTGGCTATGGGGGGCTGGCTTTTTATTGGTTTTTGTCTGGGTTGGGTGGTTGTGCTTCTTAATGAAGGGTGGTTGTTGTCAGGGGTGTGTTGAATGAGGCTGTACTTGCGCTGGGTGTCTACCTAGGGCTTCTTTGGGTCTTGGGTGTGTTGTGCGGGGGTGTTTTGCATTTTGATTCGCTCCGCGCTCTTTTCTCGGCTCGGGTCTAGTGAGGGTTGAGAATGGAGCCCCTGGCCGGGTAGGCGAGGGTGCTCGGATTTGCTTACCTCCGCGTTCTGCCCGTGGCTCGGGTCAGGCGGGAGTTGAAAGTAGAGCCCCTGGCCGGGTAGGCGAGGGTGCTCGAATTTGCTTACCTCCGCGCGCTGCCCGCGGCTCGTGTCGCGGGGTTGAAGTTGGAGCCCCTGGCCGGGTAGGCGAGGTGCTCGATTTGTTTACCTCCGCGCCGCCCGCGGCTCGGGCCGCGGGGGGGTTGAAGTTGGAGCCCCTGGCCGGGTAGGCGAGGGTGCTCGAATTTGCTTACCTCCGCGCGCTGCCCGCGGCTCAGGTCAGATGGGGGTTGAAGTTGGAGCCCCTGGCCAGGTAGGCGAGGGTGCTCGAATTTGCTTACCTCCGCGCGCTGCCCGCGGCTCGGGTTAGGCGGGGGTTGAAGTTGGAGCCCCTGGCCGGGTAGGCGAGGGTGCTCGAATTTGCTTACCTCCGCGCGCTGCCCGCGGCTCGGGTCAAGCGGGGGTTGAATTGCTTACCTCCGCGCGCTGCCCGCGGCTCGGGTCAGGCGGGGGTTGAAGTTGGAGCCCCTGGCCGGGTAGGCAAGGGTGCTCGAATTTGTTTACCTCCGCGCGCTGCCGTTTGTCGGAGGTTTGTAATCGGTTGCTGGTGACCGAGTACAATCCTTGCTGCATGCTTGGCTGATGAGGTTGGCGCTTGTGCCGCCGACCCTTTCAGCCTATTTGAGACTTTTTTGTTGGGGAAAATATGAAAGTAGCTTAGTCTCGGTGCTGCCTCGTTAAAAAACCTTGCGCTCCAACGCCAGGAAAAAGAGCGCAGCCCGGTTTGATTACATGAGTTCGAAGGTTACAAAGCGCGAGTGCCCATTTGGAGGCACCGCTAATGGTAGTACTTGCGGAGGTCGTCGATGTTCCAAGTATGAGGTAGATCATTGCCTTCGCTGTCTTGTAGGTGGAAGGATCCTGGCCTGGTTGTCTTGGTGATCACGTATGGTCCCGTCCACTTGGGTTGGAGCTTGCCTGCCATTTTTGCGTTTTGCTTTCTTATGAGGACCATGTCTCCTGGCCCGAGGCTGCGGAGGTTGACCTTTTTATTTCTCCGGCTTCTTGTTTCTTCTTGGTATCGGCGAAGGTTGTTGACCGCTAGGCATCTGGTTTCTTCGACGAGGTCTTTGTCGAGGGCTTCGTCTTGGTTTGTATCGTCGAGGGTTGTTCTTGGGGAGCCATGGCCAAGCTCTTCTGGTAGGACGGCTTCCTCCCCGAATAGGAGTTTGAACGGGGTGATGCCTGTTCCTCTGCAATCGGAGGTGTTGTGAGACCAGACGATGGGGGTTAGTGTGGAGGTATAAACTCCATATACCCTCACGGCCTAGTTTGGGCCGACACGCTATCGCCAGGCCGGCCCATCAAGCTTCAAGACCGATCGGCTCAGCCGGGCCTGGACACCTAAAAACAGGCAAGAATATCGAAGACCGACAAGGAGGACAAGACCTAGCTGAGATAGGAAAGTTTAGACTTGTAAAGTATGTAAACTTAGTACCGATAGGCTAATTCCGACTTGTAACCTTGCTCCCCGTGATATATAAGGAGAGCAAGGACCCCGTGCTGAGGACGTAACCGGCATAACGCACGACTCATACATCCACATCATAATCGAAACAGAGAGCAGGACTAGAGTTTTACGCATCTTTGCGCCCGAACCCGGGTAAACCTCGTGTGATTGCTCCCCGTTTACGTCTTGCTCGCAATCTCGTGCGCCTTCCGCCAATCCATTACGGTCGGGGCATACCCCCGGGTCGACTATCGCCGATATTTCGTCGACGGTGGCGCGCCGGTGGGGGTGCGCACCGAGATTTTACGTCGATCCAGATGGTTTCCTTCCCGGCTTGCATGACCTTCGAAGCCGGCCTCACCTTCAACTTCAGAATGTTCACCTGGACTTCCAACTCAGCAACTGCTACTACAACTCTCACGCCACCGGCTATCACGCCGACAATGGCACCAACAATGGTGGCTGCTCCAAACCAGATCCAACTCATCCCGGTGACCACCATTGCAGTCCCAACCAATCCACCACTGATAGTTGACGGCACGGCGTCAACACCTCCGACCGGTCCTAACCAAAGGAGGCATGTCGCAACACGGATCTACTCCGTTTGATCCATCAACAAGACATGAGGTTGACGAAACCCATGCCAACTTTGAGTCGCTCCGACGACGCGTCGGGCGCGATCTACAAATCGCGCGACAATAACGAATTCCTAGTCCATCGACACGAAGGCAGAACAACAATCGTAGAGTCACTTTTGGGCGCTCCGAGCGGCCACGTTTGCAGCCGATGAATCTACAACGACGCGTTCCAACAAATCCTCGTGGCAACCATACACGGCCAGATGGCGGCAGAAACTCACAGCAGCTCCGACCACGGCCGATCATCGTACGCGGTGGTCGGAGAGGCCGCCCAAGCAACATACGGCAGAATCTTAGCCGATATTCAAGATCCGAGAGAGAGGACTTCACAACAAGCCTCACGGAACAACAACATCCCAGCTCGACGACACAAACTACCCGACACGATGTACCTAATCGGAGTTACGCGTCAACGCATGCCGCGTAAACGCCCATCGCAACGAACGACGGCGACGCCGCCGAGAAATCCGACGAACTGGTCGGAACCCGCGCTGCACCTACTGCGGCAACGCAGCAAGAACGATCCCCACAAAACAACACATCTAACGCCCGGTTGTTCGCAGAACGCACCGAGCTAGCTGCTACCCTTCGTCGTGATAAACAACGGAGGGAAAGACGACGGCAAGAGATATTGACTGCCATGGCAACATCGGGTGCAACGGAGCAAAGAGCGGGAATGGCCACGAGCACGATCAACTCGAGCCTCCCTCAATGACAAGCGCGTCAGCACACAGGGCCAGGGCACTTGCTGACCGACACCAAGACGTAGAAAGAAAACGAAGGGAAGAGCGCCAAAAACACATGGCAACAACCAGAGAGAATCGCCGCAGTTTCGGCATAAGCCCATTAAGGGACGACACAAGGGATTCACCTAACACGAATGAGCCTCGTTGTTGTACCCAACCCATACGTACGACTACCGTATACAAACGTGCTCGGAGCCCTCCTCCTAGACGAATGGTTCCGTCTGTCAAACAAACCGTAATGGTTTCATCACTCCCTTCTTGGACAATTTGCGTGACCCGAGAACCAAACTGGAGGCTCCCGGAGTCCAACTCCTCCCGAGGACGGATACCTCCGCACACCGAGCACATATTCCCTAATCCAATAAACCCAAACCCAATCTTCGGCACATCGTAACGCCGATCACTGTGGCGCAAAACATCCGAAGGCATGTTCATAAACGGCGAGTGGTACGAAGTAGTACAAAAAGGAAGCCAGTTGAGAAGAACTCAAGCTCCTTAGATTCTTTTACGATGTACCTTTTCCAAAAAAGGACAATCTCAATACTACTCGGAACGGGATAAGTATATCCGACCACGCGTACGCCGAGACGATCAAGTCTTGGACGATGACGACCTACTACTCTGCACCGAAGAAGATCCGGTCATGATTCACGACTTGGAAGAAGGAGAAGCAGAGCCGGAAAACTAAAAAGAATGAGAGATACGTCCTCCTCTTTTATCAGCACAAGTTTTCTTTTTAGGCGATTTCCCTTTCAAGGTTTAAATTAGCGTCAGTCGTACACATCGTTGTAAGTCATTCTGATGACAAAAAAGCAATCTAATGTGTACTATGTTATAATAAAGAAGTCAAGTTTTCGTGTCAAACATTTGAGCACATGGATTTTTCTTACCTATTCAAAGGAAAATCATTCCTCAAACTGACGCATCACGACATCCTCTGACGCAACAAACAGAGGGCTCCAAGCCCCGAAATAAAAATCCTACGGCAAGAGCATGATACAATCATGAAAACGGATCAAAACAAAGGGATAAATAAAAGGAATCTCGAAGGATTCTAGCGCAAGACACATCTCAAAAGGATCCACTTCTTTCATTAAAAATATAAAAATTTTTACAAACGGGGACCGATTGCATCTAAAGCAATCTAGTCAACCCCGAATGCTTTGCCGACCACCAGTCGACAGAGTCGCGGCGACGACGGCCTCCGCCGCCCGGTGAACTCGACGGCGCCGCCCTCCATGGCGTCATGCGCCGCCACCGACAGCTCCATCCCACGGACATCAACACCCGAGATGGCGTCAACGGTGGCATAAGCGGCGGAGGCACCATGACGAACGCCATGAACCGCCACCGCGGCCACTTGGCCGGATCGCCGCCACCGCGCGATCACATCGCCGCCCGGGCGTTCACCGTATCCGCCGACGCATGAGCGGCCTCCTGCAGCTGCTCCAGCTGCTCCGTCAGCTCTGCAAAAACAGAGTAAAAAATTAAAAATGCCAAGACGAGAACAACTCAGGGCATATGAACAACGGAGAACTCAGTACTTACCGCCGACCCTGATGTCGGCAGCCTCACGCTGCCAAAGCAGCGTGTCCACCTGGACCTTGCGGGCCAGCCTCTCGTCCGCCGCCTCATTGACGGCGGCGTTAGCATCGGCGTCGAAGTCGGCGGCCCGCTGCTTTTCCGCCTCCAGCTCCTCCTGGGCGGAGGAGAGTGCCTTCAGGAACAGGTCCACATTCCCCTCCGCCTGCCCCAGCTGCTTGGTGGCGTCGGAGTAGAGGTCCCTGACGTGCTGCAGCTCCGTCCGACAGTGCTCGAGCGCAGACGCCAGAGAGTTCACTTAGACACTGCTCAGCGAACGCGGCGTAGAAACGCTAGCGGCCGCCGCCACCTCCTCTGCCACGACGGGAGCCACATGCTCCGCCGCAGCGACGGCGGGGCTCCGGCCTCCACGACCCGAGCCACCGCTCGGGACCACGCCCCCGGTACATCCCTCCGCTCCTCCGCCGCCCTTCTCGCCGCCCGGCGGCGCCGGGCGGAGGTGCCCGCCGCACCTCCAATGGTCAAGAGGGTGTACCTACATTGTGAACGAAAATAGCAGCTTACACCAAAAGAAGAAAACCCCAAGATTAATCAAGGAAAACTCCAATCCAAGCTCACCTCCTCCGCGGCCTCACCTCCCGAGGGGAGTTCACCGACTCCTCCTCCTCCGCCGGCGATTACCGTGACGGCGATCCATCTAGGAGGCGGCGGCGCGAGTATGGGATCTAAAACCCTAAGTTTGCGGAAGCGATGGACAAGAACAAGAACAGAGAATGCGCCGCGTGTGCGTAACTCCCAACCAGAGCCCCGATTTATAGAAGAGCTCGGAGGAATCAAAAAGGCAACCGATGAGATCGTGGGCAATCAAACCCCGCGGCCCTCTCGTTCCCGAGAGCACGAAGCGACGAAAACCGCTCCACTAAAGCAATAAGCATTTATACGTTTCCCCGCCTCGGAACCCCGAACGCCGCGACTCAGTCATCGAAGGTGGAACGATTGTGCCACTGACACAACGGACCCACCACGCCAGGAAGCATTGACTAAACCAGAATCTGAAAATTGTACCCGGATTTGACGTGACATCCCTGGCCGATGCACGGTTGCATTAGCAAGCGAATATTTTTTCGCCCCGCACGTGATCATGACACGACACGACGGTTGAAAGATAAGTATCTCACATCCTTAATAAATTTTTTATTCATCCCCTCCATTTCAAAAGACCACACTTTAGAAAAACCAGTTTTTCACAAATTTCTTACCTCAAACACGAAGCAAACCAGGAATGCACCGTCTCCGGTCCCACTCGCTACGTGTTAACAAAGATCACGCTCAAACAACACGAGTGATCCAAATGTCGCTCCCAAAGGAAAAGGGCTCCAAACATTCCGGACCGTGCTTTGTTTGTTTAGGATCATCTAATCCCTAAGGACCGGTCGGCTCTTGAATGAGAAAGAGAAGAGTGCCGCCGGCAATTTTTTCTTCCAAATTTGTAATAAGCATGACCTACCCTTCCGCATAACAGAATTTTATATACCTTATGACCATTCTTTCAGAACAAAGGCATGATCAAAAGTCCACATTGGGAAGACAAGGCCTACAAAGAAAATACGATAAGTGCTCTATTAACCTAACATACATTCCTTCACCGATCTTTTTCACGAAGATTTCTTCACACGAACTACTTCAAAGTACGTTCGAAAAACTCTTTACAAAGTTAAAAACACCTTTTTTCTTTGTATCAAATGGCCAAGTACGTCACCCTCCAACAAAACAATCGGCGTGCACCGTCTCCGATCAACCCCGCTACGTGTTCACGGCTCCAACGCTATACAACACGGGGTGTCAGCGGTCGCCTCCAATGGAAATAGGGCCCTAAGTGATTCGGCAAACGCGCTATTCACTATAGGTCACCTACACACCTGCGGACTGATTAACTCTAAGGAGAGGCGATTACTAAAAACCATTCTCAAACAACACATCTTGATACAACTCTATGTCATAGATTATATCAAATCAAACATTCACTCATACCAAATTTTCTCTTTGTAGCAACAACTCGAAGAACCGATTCACAAGTTACGATAGCAAAGAGATAGCATCAACAATTCAACCCACACAATCCGACAAATGAGCCGGGATTTTTTGGCCAATGATACCGGTTATTCTCGGCACACAAATAGCTAAGCTATTTTCATGGGTTTAGATTCAAAACCATGGTCTCACAGCCACGCTGGGACCGAGTTAAGTAGCAAAGCTATCTTAACTTAATCATGACAAAGTTATGGCATGGTTCAAACCGACCAGCCCAAATGAAATTTGGCTCGCTTTCGGTCTCACTCAAAGAGTGGTCTAAACACATAAAGCATGATATAATGATCGCTTGTCTTCTTTTTTTTAGACCCGACATAACGTGTTCCACCTCATCTCGGGCTCGGGGACTACGTGGGCCCACGTCACCGAGAGGTGACATGGGCTAGATCCTTCTTTTAGAGCTTGCTGCAACATATACTATCTTACAAAGAACCTCGGGGACTACGTGGGCCCACGTCATTTGCATGACTCGGCCGATCCTTTCTCTTTACAAAGAGTTTAGTTTCAAAACTAAGCTAAGCCAACGACCAATCACGACAGATACCATGTGATGGCGGGCATCACACACTAACGAGGGCCCACGTCTCCATTTGGGACCCTTTCAAAATTCTTTTTTCTTTTCAGAGCATCATAAATCTTTCGGTCAAAACCAAAAACGTCAACCAAGTGTAAGCAAAGTGTGGTCGGAAGCATTAGACGGTCCTCCACCCGCTCCGGACCACATGTCGAACATGTGTCCGACCACCCTTTCTCACTCAACCAAGCAAGACGGTGTTTTTTCCCTCAAGATCCATGATGCTCGGGGACTAGCCGTGGAGGTATAAACTCCATATACCCTCACGGCCTAGTTTGGGCCGACACGCTATCGCCAGCCGGCCCATCAAGCTTCAAGACCGATCGGCTCAGCCGGGCCTGGACAAATTCTAAAAACAGCAAGAATATCGAAGACCGACAAGGAGGACAAGACCTAGCCGAGATAGGAAAGTTTAGACTTGTAAAGTATGTAAACTTAGTACCGATAGGCTAGTTCCGACTTGTAACCTTGCTCCCGTGATATATAAGGAGAGCAAGGACCCCGTGCCGAGGACGTAACCGGTATAACGCACGTACTCATACATCCCCATCATAATCGAAACAGAGCAGGACTAGGGTTTTACGCATCTTTGCAGCCGAACCCGGGTAAACCTCGTGTGATTGCTCCCTGTTTACGTCTTGCTCGCAATCTCGTGCGCCTTCCGCCAATCCATTACCGGTCAGGGCATACCCCTGGTCGGACTATCGCCGATATTTCGTCGACAGTTAGCTCCTCCGCCCATTTTCCCTTTGGCCTGCCTTCAAGCTTCTTCCCGATACCTTCGACAATGATTCCGTTGGCCCGCTCGACGAGACCGTTGGACTGCAGGTGGCGAACTGATGCGAAGCAGAGGGTTGTGCCGATCTGAGCGCAGAAATCCCTGAAGGCGGAGCTGTCGAATTGGGTTCCGTTGTCGACCGTAAGACTTCTGGGGACGCCGAAACGGCAGATGATTTGCTGCCAGAAGAATTTTTGCACTGAGCGTGAGGTGGTGGTTGCCAGTGGTCTTGCTTCCACCCATTTGGTGAAGTATTCCACCGCGACGACGACATAGCGGAGGTTTCCGGGGGCCGTGGGCATTGGGCCGACCAGGTCCATTGCCCACCTCTGCAAGGGCCAAGTCGGGCATATGAGTGTGGTTGGCGCCCCTGGTTTGTTGCTGTGCCTCGCTTGTAATTGGCAACCATCGCAGTGTCGGACGACGGAGGTAGCGTCGTGTAGGGCGGTGGGCCAGTAGAAGCCTTGCCTGAATGCTTTTCCGACGAGCGCTCTTGGGCCGTTGTGGGAGCCGCAGACTCCTTGATGGATTTCCTTTAGGATGTTGATACCTTCGTCGGTGCTGATGCATTTTAGCCAGGGAGCGACTACCGAAGCTTTGTAGAGGTCATCACCTAGGATTTTGTACCCCCGCGCTCTCTGTGCTATTCTCTTCTCCTCTTCCTTGCTTTCTGGTTCGAGGTAACCCTTGATGTGCGCCATGATGGGGGCTCTCCAGTCTTCGCTGTGAATTATGTTGACTGTCCTTTGCTGGATTGCTGGACCTTCGGTGGCTGGGCTTCTGAGTATCTCAAAGAATACGTCCAGAGGTAGCGGGTTGTTCTGGGCGGCCGCTTTTGCCAGTTCGTCGGCTTCTCTATTCTCGCTGCGAGGGATGGGTTTGGTTGTGATTCCGAGGAAGCAGTTCTCTATCCTTCGGATGAGTTGGAGGTACTTGTGAAGCTCTGGGTCTCGGGCTTTGAAGCTCTTTTCAATGTGTCCGGAGATGACTTGAGAATCCGTCTTGATGATGGCCCTTCTTGCTGATAGTGCGCGGAGCTTTGCCAAAGGCGAGGGTAACGGCCTCATATTCTGCGGAGTTGTTGGTGCATGGGAACTCGAGACGGGCGGCGTATCTGAGCCTCATTCCTGATGGGGAGGTTAGAATGGCGGCTGCTCCTGCGCCAGAGGCGCCCCAGGCTCCGTCGGTGTGTACGATCCACGAGGGTTCGACTGCATCTGGCTTCCCGTTGTTGTCGGGGGTCCAGTCGGCGACGAAGTCGGCGAGGGCTTGGGATTTGATCGTGTTGCGGCCAACGAAGGTGATGACATGGTCGCTCAGAATCGTTGCCCACTTGGCGATGCGGCCGACGGCCTCAGGGTTTCTGAAGATGTTGTCCAGGGGGTAGCTCGAGGGTACTGTGATGGGGTGCGATTGGAAGTAGTGCTTGAGCTTCTTGGCTGCCATGACCACCGCGTACGCTACCTTCTCGAGCTCAGTGTAGTGCTTCTTTGGACCTTCGAGGATCTCCGAGACGTAGTAGACTGGGATTTATCTCTTTTGGTGGTCGCCGGAGGTTTCCTTTACTAGCACGGCACTTACAGCGTGGGGTGACGTGGCCACGTAAAGTAGCAAGGGTTCGCCTTGTACCGGGCTGGCGAGGGTTGCTAGCTTCTGGAGGTACTCTTTGAGGTCGGTGAATGCTTTTTGTTGCGGTGTCCCCCAGCTGAATGGTTCTGATCCCTTCAGGACGTCAAAGAACGGTAAGCTTCGCTCGGCGGACCTTGAGATGAATCTGTTGAGCGAGGCTAGCTGGCCGGTGAGTCGTTGGACCATTTTCTTTGATGTTGGGGGTGCCATCATTCTGATTGCGTTGATTTTGGTTGGGTTGGCCTCTATTCCCCGAGCAGAGACGAGGCAGCCGAACATTTTTCCCTTGCTGACGCCGAAAACGCACTTTTCTAGGTTTAGCTTGAGGTTGGCCTTGCGAAGCTTGTCGAAGGTTCGCGCAAGGTCGTTGATGTGATCCGCCTTGATTTTGCTCTGGACCACTGTTGACGGTCGTTAACTCATAAAATTAACCGTCAACTTAGCATGCAAATGGACCTATTCATAAATACTTGATAGATATAGGGTTACCACCGACGTAATTCCACGAGTTTTGGTGAATATCTATTTCACGGGGTGACAAATGAAAACTACCCAAGATGGCCCACATGTCGGGTTTACATAGAGAGAAAGACCGAACGGGTGAAAAAGTATAATCTAGAAGACTCCGAAGGCGACACCTCGAAACTCAGGGCCCACTCGCACCGGCCGGGCCGGCCGACCGAGGGGAGGGAGTCGGCCGACTCCCCAACTCCACCAATCGGGTGGAGTCTCGCGGATCCTTCCTCCACCGACTTTGAAGATCAATAATTATCGTCCATTTAGGTTGGTTTGATCCGAGGGCTATGGTTCATCCTAGGGGGCTATATAAGCGAGCCCCCGGCCCCCCGGGTGAAACCCTAATTCATTCTCCTATTCATTCAAGACTTCAATCCGGAAGAGAGTTAGATAGAGAAGGGTCCCTCGAATGGATCTATCTCTATAGGGTATTAGTATCAAGAGAGATTGAGAGAGTATAGAGTGGAGGTAGATTTGGAGGAAGCCCTACTGTCCCTCTCCAAAGAATCAAGTCTCCTAACCCGAGGCTTGGTTTCTATCATTCGGCAATTCAACTTCTAATACTAGTAAGTTCGTTGTTATTATTGTTCTTTGGTTTACAAGTTTACTTTATTCGAGAATAGAGTAATCGATAAGCGTGGTGCTTAGGCTAGGTTCACTTGTAAATGCTCCCTATTCGGTTGGTAGTAGTGAGGGAAGTGACAATCCCTTTATTACCTTTGTAATCCACTTCCCGTTGGTAGGTAAGGTAGGTCCTTTGTGCCCGGTTTAGCATCCTTTGCGGTGTCTTTTCCTCGTACCCCCTTAGAACAAGTAGTCTCAAAGCTTGCCATAGGTTGAAAGAAGACTCGATGAAGGAGTTCTCTCTATATCGCTTAATTCTCACTTGACTAGCGGCCCGGGGTAGTAGTAAAGATCGGGTTAGTCTATTGCACGTTTTCTCTTAGCGGATAAAAACAAATACGATACTCGGGACTTATCTCCCGGGTGAAGTGCTCACCGATATCCGTGCGCTTGCGGATTATTTCTCTTTGATTCTTTCGTGTGCGTATCTAGTGTCAACAAGCATTTCGCGCCGTTGCGGGAGAAAGACGGTGCCCGCTTAGATAACCTCAATCTTGCTCTACCTTGTACCTATACTTTTATCTTTTTCTTGCACTTTACTTTTCCGTACATTTTATCTTTTCTATCCTTATGGATAATTCAAATTCCATTCCTATCTTTCAATTTTCTCGCACCCACGGAGACCGGCCTAGTGCCACATGAGTCATCACAACCTATCCAAACACCTAGCTATAGGTTGAGTCCACGGTTGATTGCATTGGTCCAAAGCCTATCCTTTTCGGAGAAGGAGACGAAAACCCTTACCTTCACATTAGAGACTTTGAGCAAACATGTGACTGTCTTCGCATAGAGGGCATGTCCGACAAAACCCTCCGTTGGAAGCTATTTCCTTTCTCATTAAAGGGAAAAGCTAGACAATGGTATGATAAAGCTGTAGGTAAGCAACAAGGAGATTGGGGGTCCTTACGCTCCAACTTTTGCCTAGATTTCTATCCCATCTCCCAAATCGTCGACCTTAGAGTCAAGGTTCTGACTATTAAGCAAGAACCCGAAGAATCTTTGGCCTCATCCCGGAATCGTTTTACTACACTTTTAGCATCGGGCCCGGACCTTAGTCTACCGATTCCATTCTTTTACAACACTTTTATAAAGGTCGAGTAGAGACAGTAGAAAATTGCTCGACACAACTTCGGGAGGATCATTCTTGCATATCTCTCGAGAAAGCAAGATCAATCCTAGACCAAATCCTATCCAGTGAATTAGACTACCTCCTAGAAGTAGAACCTCAAGTAGCTGAAGACAAACATTTGCCGATACACCATCCACCTCGCTAACCCATGTCTTGAGCAAGACAAGGAAGACATTCCACTTCCCGATTTTATGCTAGATATTGAACCCGATCTGTTTTCCGATTTTGGAAACATCTTCAACTATCACAAAGTGAAGAAGCCACAAGGCAAATATCACCCAATAAAGCCATGCAATATTGATGAGGATATTCCAACAGAAAACCTCGGGAGAGTTAGTATCTGTCATGAGCAATGAGTGGTTAGAAGAGTCGAGCTTTCCTCCGAAATAATTCGGTTGGATTCATCTTCTCTTCCCATTCATTGCATGATTAACGATGATCGCATAGACGCTCTCTTACAATCCAGTTGTGGGTATAAATATCATGTCTACCACACTAGCAAAATATTTGCAAAGAAACATGACATTGACCCCAACAAAGAAGTTCATAAGAAATCTTTAAAGACAAATTCTTCCTTGTTTAGGAATTCTACATGTCCTACCACTCCGGGTAGAAGGAACCCCTGTTCACTTAAGCTTTTATGTCTTTGACATAGGGGATTTCCACCTGTTGATAGGACAACCATTTAGAAGACTTCTTTATGAAGGACAAACTGGGAAACTAAACATTTGTTTAGGCAAGAAACTCCAGTTGCAATGTCCATTTCACACTCTTTAAATGCTAGGACCGAGCCCCATCCACATTATGATCCGTTGGAGGAATTTAGAGCAGCCTCTCTAGAATTCCTAGTTAAACCGAAATTAGAAGATGAAGCTAGATTCTTCATAGAAGAAGAAGCTAACCCTTCGAGAATGAACCATTAGACGAGTTTACCCTACCACCTAGGCCTCCTATTGAGTTCAAACCTTTACCGGCCGGTCTTAGATATGCCTTTCTAGGAAATGATCCGGACACTCCTGTCATCATAAGTGATACTCTCACTCGGGAGCGAGACTTTTCGCTTAATGGTCATGTCCTAGAAAAACATAAAAAAGCTTTTGGCTACTCACTCCGGACCTCAAAGGAATTAGTCCTCGCCCTTTGTACCCATCGCATTCCCACGGATCCCGATATTCCACCATCTAGAGAACCCCAACGTAGACTCAATAATGCGATGAGGGAAGTTGTTAAGAAAGAAGTTTTAAAACTGTTGCACGCCGGGATTATTTACCCCGTGCCACACGGTGAGTGGGTCAGCCCGTCCAAGTTGTGCCTAAAAGGGAGGCATGACTCGTTGTCCAAAATGAGAAGAATGAGTTAATCCCACAAAGAACCGAGTCACGGATGGCGAATGTGCATAGATTATAGAAAGCTTAATAAGGCAACAAGAAAAGATCACTTTCCTTTGCCTTTCATTGATGAGATGCTTGAGCGATTAGCCAACCATTCTTACTTTTGCTTCCTTGATGGATATTCTCGGATATCATCAAATCCCTATCCATCCTAATGATCAAAACAAAACGAACTTTACATGCCCTTATGGAACCTTCACTTATCGTAGGATGTCTTTTGGGTTATGTAATGCACCAGCTTCTTTTCAAAGATGTATGATGTCTATATTTTCTCGATATGATTGAAAAGATTATGGAAGTTTCATGGATGATTTTTCTTTTATGGAAAAACTTTTGATGAGTGCCTTGAAAACATAGATCGAGTATTACAAAGATGTGAGGAAAAACACTTAGTCCTTAATTGGGAAAAGTGTCATTTCATGGTTAGAGAAGGAATAGTGCTAGGACACTTAGTGTCCGAAAGAGGCATCGAGGTAGATAGAGCCAAAATAGAAGTTATTGAACAACCGCCTCCTCCTATCAATGTGAAAGGAATTAGAAGTTTCCTTGGTCATGCTTGGTTTTTATCGTAGATTCATAAAAGATTTCTCTTTCATCGCTAGACCTCTTACCCGCTTATTGGCTAAGGATGTTCCTTTTGACTTTGATGATGCCTCGCTTACAATCATTTGAGATCCTTAAGAAAGCGCTCATCTCTCGCTCCAATCATTCAACCCCCGATTGGACTTTACCTTTGAAATTATGTGTGATGCAAGTGACTACGCCGTAGGAGCAAGTGTTAGGACAGACTAAGGATAAGAAGCATCATGCAATAGCTTACGCTAGCAAAACTTTGACTGGACCTCAGCTTAATTATGCTACCACTGAAAAAGAGCTCCTAGCTGTTGTCTTTGCTATTGATAAATTTAGATCCTACTTAGTGGGTGCCAAAGTGATTGTTTACACCGATCATGCTTTGCTTTGAAATATTTGCTCACTAAGAAAGATGCTAAATCTCATTTGATAAGATGGATTTTATTACTCCAAGAATTTGATCTAGAAATAAAAGATAAAAAGGGAGTAGAAAACTCTATTGCCGATCACTTGTCTAGAATGCGCTTGAGAAACCATAGGAACTACCCATCGACGACGCACTCCGGACGACATGCTCTACGGAATCAACGATCCGACCCCCCGGTATGCGATATTGTTAATTTTATGGTTACAAAGTTACGTACCACCAGGAGGCAACAAAAGGAAACTTATCCAGGAGAGTCGTACTCACATTTGGGATGAACCCTACCTCTTCCGAGTGTGCTCTGATGGTCTACTAAGAAGATGTGTGCCAACTGAAGAAGGAATCAAAATCATCGAAAGATGCCACTCATCACCATATGGAGGCCATTATGGGGTATTCCGTACACATGCGAAGACTTGGCAATGCGGATTTTTCTGGCCAACAATGTATGAAGACACAAAAGATTTCATTCGGAGATGCGGTCCTTGTCAAAGACATGGCAACATTAACTCAAGAGATGCCATGCCACTTATCAACAACCTTCGATCGAGCTCTTTGATGTCTCGGGGAGTTGATTTCATGGGACCATTTCCACCGTCAAAGAAATGTGAATACATCCTCGTAGCGAGGGACTATGTGTCCAAATGGGTCGAAGCTCGCCATGCAAAAGGCAGATAGCTCAAGCTCCAAAAAATGTTTGAAGAAATAATATTCCCAAGATTCGGTGTCCCAAGGATAGTCATAAGTGATGGAGGATCACATTTCATCGACAAACGCTTTGAGCAATACTTATTGAAGCATGGAGTACGCCATAATGTTGCTACTCCGTATCATCCTCGGACAAGTGGCCAAGCGAGACATCAAATAAGCAAATCAAGAATATTCTTCGAAGACAAGAATGAAATGGGAACTGCATGGAAGGACAAGCTTCCCGATGCACTATGGGCATATCGAACAAAGATACAAGACACCTATTGGGATGTCACCATATCAACTAGTCTATGGAAAGACTCGCCACTTACCGGTAGAGCTGGAATTCAAAGCTCACTGGGCCATCAAAAGTGGAATATGGATCTAGAAGCGACGGAGAGAAGAGGAGATGCAAATCTCGAATTAGAAGAATGGAGAGAGAAAGCCTATCACAATGCCAAGATATACAAAGAAAGAGTGAAAAGATGGCACGACAAGAGAATCAAGATCAAGGAGTTCACACCGGAGACAAGGTATTACTTTTAATTCCAGGGTCAAACTCTTCGGGCAAGGAAAGCTTCGAAGCAAATGGGAAGGACCGTTCGAAGTAGTAAGCTCATCATCGCATGGAGCCGTTACGCTTCGCAACAACGAAGGTACGATATTCAAGGTAAATGGTCAACGTCTTAAAATATTTTTAGAGCCCATTGAGGAAATAGGTGAAATAGATGAATTAAACTTCTTTCTCAATTAGGTAGTTGGGCCCGACCTTTTTACTTTTCATTTTTCGGGGTCCAGGGTATTTTTCCGAATGACAAAAATACGCTAAATAGGTTGCGAAAAACCCTGGCAGGGGAATCCACCTGCCAGAGTCGGCCGCCCCAAAGGGGGAGTCGGCCGACCCTGGGACTCTCCCATTCACCGCCAGCTTTTGCATTCGTGATCCTTCTATACTCTTCCTTCAGGAATTTTTGCCGATTAGGGTTTTTGAGATCACGTTGACGCGTTATTCCTTTGGAGATTCCCTTTAGATGCCCTTTAGATGCCTCTCCATCCCCCCTATATAAAGAAGCCCAGGCCTCGAGCCAACCTCATTCCATCTAAAGCCTCCTCCTCTAGCATCAAGCTTGCTACGCAGCAATGGTGAAGCCAGAGCAAAAACTTAGATAGGAGATTGATCCGCTTTGGGATTGATCTCAACACCATCCCAAGAGAGGAGCCTAAGTCAAGGCCATTGTTCTTGCTAAGCCAAACCCCTAGCCTCTATTCCTCCAAAACCTCAAGTTTACACCATAGCTACTTCGCCCAACCATCATCGCACCCAAGCCTTTGCTCCTAGATGGACCTCCACCAAAGGGTCCTATTGTGAAGCTCCCAGAAGGCACCAAGATCCTCCCTCCTAAGCACAATGAGATGCTTATGGGAGTAAAGACCAACAAGCAAGGGGAGATCGTCTGTGCTAAGTATAGCACTGGAGAGCGCTCGTATTTTGAGGGAGTCCGTGCTCACCCGAGCAAAGTAAAGTTCGTCCCTCCAAAGAAGCCCCAAAAGCGCTCTCGCCGCCTCGTAAGCTCCAAGGAAGCGTCGCAAGACCGTTGCGTACTTAGAGAAGGAGTTAGAAACTCATCGCGACATTATTGCATCTCGCAAACTCCCAACATATCCGAGAGCAAGAGTATTGTCACTCTCATAGATAGACTTCGTGCGCTAGAGAAGAGGACGGATAAGTTAGAAAAGAAGTTAGACGCTCTAGAGAAGCGAATTGATTAGATGAGATTTGTCTTAGCATCGGAAAGGCCTAGTGTGCTTAGATTAAAAGTTTTAGTTTGCAAGAATGCTTAGTTAAAGTTTAGTTCAATTTTAGTTCCTTTCAATACTTGTAATCCAGGCCTTAATGAAGATGAAATAAAGTTTCTAGTTATATTTATTATTGCATATGTGTTGCCTCTTTTGTCTCCACCTTGTTGTGAATGAAGATAACAGTGAATCTAGTGTGGGGGAGGCAACCAACGACGAAATTAACGGATATCGAAATATTTGGAAAGATACGATAAAGATCACGCTCGGCGAAGTGGACCCCGAGGGGCCATGCCCGGCCGCCCCATATCTAGAGTCGGATTGTCGACGAAATATCGGCGATAGTCCGAGGTTGCCCCGACCGCAAGATTGTAAGGCGCACCGAGGTTGCGAGCAAGATGTAAACAATCACACAAGGTTTACCCAGTTCGGGCCGCTATGAAGCGTAACACCCTACGTCCCGCTCTCTGTTTCTATTATGATGTGGATGTATGAGTCCGTGCGTATGCCGATTCCCTCCTCGGCATGGGGGTCCTTGCTCTCCTTATATATTACGGGGAGCAAGGTTACAAGTCGGAACTAGCCTATCTCGGTACTAAGTTTACATACTTTACAAGTCTAAACTTTCCTATCTCGCTAGGTCTTGTCCTCCTTGTCGGTCTTCGATATTATTCCCGTTTTTAGGGTCCAACCAACCGGCCGAGCCGATCGGTCTTTGAGCTTGATGGGCCGGCCTAGTGATAGCATGTCGGCCCAAACTAGGCCATGAGGGTATATGGAGTTTATACCTCCACAAACTAGTCCCCGAGCATCATGGATCTTGAGGGAGAAAACACCGTCTTGCTTGGCCGAGTGAGAAAGGGTGGTCGGACACACGTTCGACATGTGGTCCGAGCAAAGGCTTTGGAGGACCGTCTAGTGCTTCCGACCACACTTTGCTTGCACTTGGTTGACGTTGTTGGTTTTGACCGAAAGATTTATGATGCTCCCGAAAAAAAAAAAGAATTTTGAAAGGGTCCCAAACCTAGAGACGTGGGCCCTCGTTAGTGTGTGATGCCCGCCATCGCATGATATCCGTCGAGATTGGTCGTTGCCTTAGCTTAGTTTTGAAACTAAACTCTTTGTGAAGAGAAAGGATCGGGCCGAGTCATGCAAATGACGTGGGCCCACGTAGTCCCGAGGTTGCCGTAAGATAGTATATGTTGCAAAGCAAGCTCTTAAAAGAAGGATCTAGCCCATGTCACCTTTTAGGTGACGTGGGCCCACGTAGTCCCCGAGCCCGAGATGAGGTGGAACACGTTATGTCGGGTCTAAAAAGATAAACCGATCATTGTGTTGTGCTCTATGTGTTTCCGACCACTCTTTGAGTGAGACCGAGCGCGAAGCCAAATTTCATTTGGGCTGGTCGGTTTGAACCATGCCATGACTTTGTCATGATTAAGCTAAGATAGCTTTGCTACTTAACTCGGTCCCCCGTGGGTCATGTGAGACCATGGTTTTGAATCTAAACCCATAAAAATAGCTTAGCTATTTGTGCGCCGAATAACCGGTATCATTGGCCAAAGAATCCCAAATTTCACTGGGGATTGTGTGGATTGAATTGTTAATGACTATACCGATGCTATACCGTAACTTGTGGATCGGTTCTTCGAGTTGTTGCTGCAAAGAGAAAATTTTGTATGAGTGAATGTTTTGATGAGATATTCTCAATCGTATTGTTTTGATATAATCTATGACATAGAGTTGTATCAAAATGTTTGTTTGAAAATGGTTTTTAGTAATCGCCTCTCCTTAGAGTTAATCGGTCCGCGGTGTGTAGGTGACCTATAGTGAATAGCGCGTTTGGCCGAATCACTTAGGGCCCTATTTCCATTGGAAGCGACCGCGACATCCCCGTGTTGTATAGCGTTGGAGCCGTGAACACGTAGCGGGATTGATCGAGACAAGGCATGCTGATTGTTTTCTGTTGGAGAGGTGACGTACTTGGCCATTTGGTGCAAAGAAAATGTTTTTCACTTTGTAAAGGGTTCGAACGTACTTTGAAGTAGTTCGTTTAAAGAAATCTTTTATGAAAAAAGATTAAAGAAGGCATGTATGTTAGGTTGAAAAAGCACTTATCTCGTATCTTGTTGTGAACCATTGTCTTGCCATGATAAGTTTTTGACAATGCCTTTGCTCCCGGAAAAATGATCATATGGTGTGTAAGATTTTGTTATGCGAAGAGTAGGTCATGCTTATTACAAATTTGGAGGAAAAAATTGCCGCAACTCTTCTCTTTCTCATTCAAGAGCCGACCGGTCCTTGGGGATTAGATGATCCTAAACAAACAAAGACGGTGCCGAATGTTTGGAGCCCTTTTCCTTTGGGAGCGACCGCTGGATCACTCTGTGTTGTATAGCGTTGGAGCCGTGAACACGTAGCGAGTGGGACCGAGACACGGTGCATTCCTGGTTTGCTTCGTGTTTGAGGTAAGAAATTTGTGAAAACTGGTTTTTTCAAAAACGTGGTCTTTTGAAATGGGTGAACCGAAAAAGTAAAAAATTTCTTAGAGATGTTGGGTACTTATCTTTTGTCCGTCATGGCACGTCATGATCGCGTGCGGGCGAAAATATTCGGTTGCTTGATGCAACCGTATATCGGCGACCGGGTTGTCACGTCAAACCGGCGTACGGTTTTTTGTCTTTGGTTAAGTCAATTCTTCGCCGACATGGTGGGTCCATTATGTCGGTGTCTCAATCGCTCCATCTCCCTCACATCGTGCGCGTCGCGCGCATGGGGGTTCCGATGCAAGGGGAACGTATAAATGCACGCGCCGCTTGAGTGGAGCGGTTTTTGTCGCTTCGTGCTCTCGGGAACGAGAGGGCCGCGGGGGTTTGATTACCCACGATCTCATCGGTTGCCTTCTCGAGTCCTCCGGGCTCTTCTATAAATTGTGGCCTGCGGCGGGAGTTACGTACACGCCGCATTTTTCGTTCCGTTATTGCTCTTCTCCTACTCCCGCTCCCAAAAACCTAGGGTTTTTAGATCGCATTGCTCGCCGCCGCCACCAAATGGACCGCCGTCATGGTAGCGCCGGCGGGTGAGGAGGAGTCGGTGAACTCCCCTCGGGAGGTGAGGCCGCGGAGGAGGTGAGCTTGGATTGGATTTTCTTGATTAATTTTGGTTTTTCTTTTGATGTAACCGCAACTTGTTGTCCGCAATGTAGGTACACCCTCCTCACCATTGGAGGTGCGGCGGGCACCTCCGCGCGGCGCGCCGCCGAGGCGGCGAGGAGGGCGGCGGAGGAGCCGCGGGTGGCGCCGGGGTGTGGCCCCGAGCAGGTGGCTCCGGTCGTGGAGGCCGGGGCCATTGTTGCTGCGGCGGAGCAAGCAGCTCCTGTTGTGGCGGAGGCGGCGATGGCGGCCGCCAGTGCCTCCACCGTGCGTTCGCTGAGCAGTTTCTCAACGAACTCCTTGGTGTCGACGCTCGACCGCTGTCGGGCGGAGCTGGAGCGCATCGGGGACCTCTACTCGAGGCCACCAAGCGGTTGGGACAGCGGAGGCGAACGCCGACTGTTCTGAACGCACTCTCCTCCGCCCGGGGAGGAGCCGGAGGCGGAGAAGCGGCGGGCCGCCGACTTTGACGCCGAGGCCAACGCCGCCGTTAATGAGGCGGCGGACGAGAGGCCGGCCCGCAAGGTCCGGGTGGACACGCCGCTCGGGCAGCGGCGCGAGGCCGCCGACATCGGGGTCGGCGGTAAGCACCGATTTCCCTTTTGTTCATGCGCCCGAATTGTTCTCGTTGTTCTATAATGTACTCGTTTTTTTTTTTGCAGAGGGCGACGGAGACACCGGAGCAGCCGGCAGAGGGCCGCCCATGCCGCGGCGGACGTGGTGAACGCCCAAGGCGGTGATGTCATCGCGCGGCCGGGCGGCGAATCCCGGCCAAGTGGCCGCGGTGGCGGTTCATGGCGTTCGCCATGGTGCCTCCGCCGCTTATGCCACCGTCGACGCCATCTCGGGCGTTGATGTCCGTGGCATGGAGTTGTCGGTGGCGGCGCATGATGCCATGGAGGGCGGCGCCGTCGAGTTCACCGGGGCGGCGGAGGCTGTCGTCGCCGCGACTCCTGTCGACCTTGTGGTCGGCAAGCTGTTCGGGGATGACTAGATTGCTTAGATGCAATCGGTCCCCGTTTGTAAAAAACTTTTATAATTTTTAATGAAAGAAGTGGATCTTTTGAGATATGTCTTGTGCCGGAATCCTTTGAGATTCCTTTTATTTATCTCTTTGTTTTGATCCATTTTATGACTTTGTCACGTTTATGCCTAGGATTTTATTTTAGGATTTTTAATCCTTTGTTTAGAGAATGTCGTAACGCGTCGGATCGAGGAATGATTTTCCTTTGAATGACAAGAAAAATTCATGTGCTCAAGTGATTTGACACGAAAACTTGAATTCTTATTTATAAAATAGTACACATTAGATTGCTTTTTTGTCATTTGAAATGACTTACAACGATGTGTACGACTGACGCTAACTTAAACCTTGAAAGGGAAATCGCCTAAAAAAGAAAAACTTGTGCTTGATAAAAGAGGAGGACGTGTCTCTCAATCTTTTTAGTTTTCGGGCTCTGCATCTCCTTTTTCCAAGTTATGAATCATGACCGGATCTTCTTCGGTGCGAGCGAGGGTCGTCATCGTCCGGACTTGATCGTCACGGCGTCTGGCGTGGTCGGATATAGTTATCCCGTTCCGAGTAGTATTGAGATTGTCCTTTTTTGGAAAAGGTACATCTGTAAAAGAATCTAAGGAGCTTGAGTTCTTCTCAAACTGGCTTCCTTGTTGTACTACTTCATACCACTCGCCGTTTATGAACATGCCTTCGGATGTTTTGCGCCCGGTGATCGGACCCGTCGATGCGCCGAAGATTTGCGGGTTCATTGGATTAGGGAATATGTGCTCGGTGTGCGGCGGTATCCCGTCCTCGGGAGGAGTTGGACTAGGAAGCCTCCGGTTTGGTTCTCTCGTCCGCAAATTGTCCAAGAAGGGAGTGATGAATCCATTACGGTTTGTTTGAACAGACGGAACCATTCGCCTAGGAGGAGGACTCCGAGCACGTTTGTATACCGTAGTCATCGAGTTGGCTCTGGGTGCAACCATGAGGCTCGTCAATGTCAAGCGAGTCCCTTGTATCTTCCCTTAATGGGCTCTTGCCGGTATGGCGGCGATTCTCTCGATTGCTGCCATGTGTTTCGATGTGCTTCCCTCCGTTTTCTTTCTACGTCTTGGTGTCGGTCGGCAAGTGCCCCGGCCCCGCGTGCCGACGCCATTGTCATCGAGGGGATTGAGTTGAACGTGCTCGTGGTCGTTCGGCTCTTTGCTCAAGGCGTTTGCCATGGCAGCCAATACCTCTTGCCGTCGCCTTTCCCTTTGTTCATCACGACGAAGGGCGGCGGCAAGCTCGGTGCGTTCGCGAACAACCGGGCATTAGATGTGTTGTTTTGTGGGAATCGTTCTTGCTGCGTTGCCGTAGTAGGTGCAGCCGCGGGTTCCGACCGGTTCGTCGGATTTCTCACGACGTCGCCGTCGTTCGTTGCGACGGCGTTTCGCGCGCGTATCTTGTTGACACGTAACTCCGACTTGGTACATTGTTTTGGGTAGTTTGTGTTGTTTGATCGGGACGGCTTGTTGTCCCGTGAGGCTTGTTGTGAAGTCCTCTCTCTCGGATCTTGGTTGTCGGCCGATTCTCTCGCCGTATGTTGCTCGGTGGCCTCTCCGACCACCGCGTACGATGATTGGCCGTGGTCGGAATTGCTTGTGAGTTTCGCCGCTATCTAGCCGTATATGGTTGCCACGAGGATTTGTTGGAACGCATCGTTGTAGATTCTCCCGCTGCAAACGTGGCTGCTCGGGCGTCCAAAAGTGACTCTACGACGGTTGTTGTACCTTCGTGTCAACGGATTAGAGATTTGTTGTCGCGCGAGTTGTAGATCGCGCCTGACGCGTCGTCGGAGCGACTCGAAGTTGGCATGGGTTTCGATCAACCTCATGTCTTGTTGATGGATCAAACGGAGTAGATCCGTGTTGCTAACATGCCTCCTTTGGTTGGGACCGACCGGAGGTGTTGGCGCCGTGCCGTCAACTATCAGCGGTGGATAGATTGGGACCGCAATGGTGGTCACCGGGATGAGTTGGATCTGGTTTGGTGCGGCCACCATTGTTGGTGCTATTGTCGGCGTGATAGCCGGAGGCGTAAGAATCGTAGTAGCGGTTCTTTGAGTTGGAAGTCCAAGTGAACATTCCGAAGTTGAAGGTGAGGCCGGCTTCGAAAGTTATGGAAGCCGGAAGGAAACCATCTTGATCGACGTGAAATCTCGGTGCGCACCCCCTACGTGGCGCGCCACTGTCGACGAAATATCGGCGATAGTCCGACCAAGGGTATGCCCCGACCGGTAATGGATTGGCGGAAGGCGCACCGAGGTTGCGAGCAAGATGTAAACAGGAGCAATCACACAAGGTTTACCCAGGTTCGGGCCGCTATGAAGCGTAATACCCTACGTCCCGCTCTCTCGTTTCGATTATGTGTGGATGTATGAGTACGTGCGTATGCCGATTCCCTCCTCTCGGCATGGGGGTCCTTGCTCTCCTTATATATTACGGGAGCAAGGTTACAAGTCGGAACTAGCCTATCTCGGTACTAAGTTTACATACTTTACAAGTCTAAACTTTCCTATCTCGGCTAGGTCTTGTCCTCCTTGTCGGTCTTCGATATAATTGCCCGTTTTAGGTCAGTCCGACCGGTCTTGAGCCGATCGGTCTTTGAGCTTGATGGGCCGGCCCAAACTAGGTGATAGCATGTCGGCCCAAACTAGGCCATGAGGGTATATGGAGTTTATACGTCCACGCACGAAGTGGGCCCATTTGGCTCCGGCCGCCCATGGGCTGGCAGCCCTTCGTCCACGGTCAGGTTTGCTTCCCTACATTCCAAATTTTATACCGATCACATTTTTTCGATTCATTTGGGGAACACTTTGAATTAAATCACTTGCTATATATACGAGAAGGTAGATTATTTTAATCATGACCCCAAGATAGACTCACACCATGATAATTCCCTGGGAATCCCCATGTTCTTTGTTGGGAACGTTATTTTATAGGGACCCCATTTTACTTAAGTTGTTGAGGACAAGATATAGCATGGACCATGAGAACCCGATTTCTTTATATCTAGTTGCTTGGAGAATTTCTTTTCGAAAATCTTAAAATGTTAGCTATACTTCTCCTCCGTGGTTATAAATGCCTATAGAGCCTCGTCGACAAAATTCTAAAAAACCAAGCACATAAGCTTTTTATTTGTGTTGAGAATAGTCTTGGCGGTATTAGAGCCATAGAGAAGGGTCTCTTACTCATACGATCAAGTGCACTTACACCCACATATATATCTGCTACTCCTACACTGGGAGTACGCAAAAACATGCTTTCCGCCATTCATCCATCTCCTACACCGGGAGAAGGATACATACACTTTCTAGGATTTCTATATGCTCCAAGGATTATTATCATCGTCTAGTATGTGCAAGAAGATTATTATTGTCATCATCATCATCATGTTCAAGAAAGTTATTGTGTCCAAGATTGAGGCATGGGCTATGCAAAAATATTGTTATTATTAAAAAAAGAAGAGAAAAAAATAAAGAAAAGAAAGAAAGAGATAGCCCATGAACTCTTAAGTTATTCGATCCCAAGAGAAGGAAGTTCAAAGAAGCTCAAAGAGTTATTCTCAATTCATCATTCAAGAGAAGATCAAGCAAAGCAATGTTCAAGAGAAGAATGTGCAAGAGAGGGAAGGAGCATCATTATCATAAATTTAGCCACCAAATATTCCACACACTTGCACACACTTGATCTAGAGTAAGGTCCCCCTCTCCTTGGTTCCCGTTTTTGGCTAATCAATATACACAGGTGAAAAATGCTATTCCTTGAAATACCTAAAACTCCACATAAGCCTTAGTAGAATAGGAGGCATACCCTACACATGCCTCAAGTGAGTTCCATAAATACCACATACATTGAGAGATTTGAGTGCTCTATACATAATGGTGAGTTCTACAAATACCACATATAAAGAGTGATTCGAGTGTGCTACATGATGGAGAAGGGTAAGCTAAGTTTTTCTTTGCAAAAATGTTATAAAAACTCCGAGTGACAGATTGATAGAAGACGGATCTCTACTTCGCGCTGTTCCATCTTTCAACTCCCCAAAGTTCAATGGTACACACTTTTGAATCCCGCAGTGCAGGTATGATCATGGATAATCTAATGTTGATGTCTTGGTTTGAGGCTATGCTTAAAGTAATCCATCCTTTTCCTCGAGACGAGTAAAAGACAAGTGTGGGGGAGTTTGTTGACGGTCGTTAACTCATAAAATTAACCGTCAACTTAGCATGCAAATGGACCTATTCATAAATACTTGATAGATATAGGGTTACTACCGATAGAATTCCACGAGTTTTGGTGAATATCTATTTCTCAGGGGTGACAACGAAAACTACCCAAGATGGCCCACATGTCGGGTTTACATAGAGAGAAAGATCGAACGAGTGAAAAAGTATAATCTAGAAGACTCCGAAGGCACACCGAAACCTCGGGGCCCACTGGCACCGGCCGGGTCGGCCGAGGCCGGGGGAGGAGTCGGCCGACTCCCCAACTCCACCAATCAGGTGGAGTCTCGCGGATCCTTCCTCCACCGACTTTGAAGATCAATAATTATCGTCCATTTAGGTCGGTTTGATCCGAGGGCTGTGGTTCATCCTAGGGGGCTATATAAGCAGAGCCCCTGGCCCCTGGGTGAAACCCTAATTCATTCTCCTATTCATTCAAGACTTCAATCCAGAGAGAGAGAGTTAGATAGAGAAGGGTCCCTCGAATGAATCTATCTCTATAGGGTATTATTATCAAGAGAGATTGAGAGAGTATAGAGTGGAGGTAGATTTGGAGGAAGCCCGCCTGTCGGTGTCTCCTCTCCAAAGTACTCGCGGGATCAAGTCTCCTAACCCGAGGCTTGGTTTCGTAATCATTCGGCAATTGAACTTCTAATACTAGTAAGTTCATTGTTATTATTGTTCTTTGGTTTACAAGTTTACTTTATTTCGCTTCGCGTTGGGAATAGAGTAATCGTTCTTTAGCATAAGCGTGGTGCTTAGGCTAGGTTCACTTGTAATGCTCCCTATTCGGCGGAACCGTGGTAGTAGTGAGGGAAGTGACAATCCCTTTATTACCTTTGTAATCCACTTCCCGTTGGTAGGTAAGGTAGGTCCTTTGTGCCCGGTTTAGCATCCTTTGCGTGTGTCTTTTCCTCAGTACCCCTTAGAACAAGGTAGTCTCAAAGCTTGCCATAGGTTGGAAGAAGACCGACGAAGGAGTTCTCTCTATATCGCTTAATTCTCACTTGACTAGCGGCCCGGGGTAGTAGTAAAGATCGGGTTAGTCTATTGCACGTTTACTCTTAGCGGATAAAAACAAATACGATACTCGGGACTTATCTCCCGGGTGAAGTGCTCACCGATATCCGTGCGCTTGCGGATTATTTCTCTTTGATTCTTTCGTGTGCGTATCTAGTGTCAACAACCACTATGTCGTCGACATAGGCTGAGACCACCGAGTCGTCTTTGAAGACCTCCGTTGTCATGCGTGCAAAGGTTGAGCCTGCATTCCATAGCCCTTCTGCCATCCTGCCGAAGCAGTAGGTTCCTGACGGGGTGATGAAGCTTGTCTTCTCCTCGTCCTCCTTTTTCATCCAGATCTGGTGGTAGCCGGAGAAGCAGTCGAGCAGGGATATGAGATCGCAACCAGCGGCTGCGTCTACCAGAGAACTGATCCGTGGCAGAGGGAAACTGTCCTTCGGGCATGCCTTGTTGAGGCTGGTGAAGTCGACGCACATTCGCCATTTTTTGTTTTTCTTTTGGACGAGCACGACGTTGGACAGCCAGGTGGAATACTTGACGGGCCGGATGACCTTCGCCTTGAGTAATCTGTCGACCTCCGCCTTGGCCGCTAGCTTCCTTTCCTCCGACATTTTGCGGAGCTTTTGATTCACGGGCGGGGCGTCTTCTCTGACGTGAAGGGCGTGCTCAATGATCGTCCTGTCGACTCCGCGGAGGTCCTCAGCTGACCAGGCGAACACATCGCTGTTCTCGTGGAGGAAATTAACAAGGTTGTGCTCTGTATCGCTGTTGAGTAGTGCGGAGATGATGACTTGCTTGTCTGGTTCATCTGGAAATAACGGGACCCTTTTGGTTTCTTCCTCGGGTTGGACTCGCGGGGGTTCTGGGTGCTCGGCTGGCGGAGGTACCGATGGTGACAAGGTCTTGTCCTCGTCCTGGTCGGTGACGCAATGCACGTTCTTCTGGCCCGGGGCCGTTGCGTTCTCTGCTATCCTGGCGAGGGTTTGGTCTCCGTACACGGCTATGATTCCTCCGGGGGCGGGCATCTTCATGCATAGGTAGCCGGGATGCAGGACTGAGCTGAAGCGATTGGTGACTCCTCTGCCAAATATGACGTTGTAGTTGTACATCATGTCGACCACGTCGAAGGTTATGTGCTCCGTTCGAAAATTGTGCTTGTCGCCGAAGGAGACCGGGAGAGTTATCTTGCCAATGGCCCTTATCTGTTGCCCTCCGAAACCGAACAGCGGGTTCCTGGTGGGTTCAAGTAGCTTTCTGTCTAGCCTCATGTTGTCGAAGGTTGAAGCGAACAGGATGTCGGCAGAGCTTCCGGTGTCGACCAAGATTTTGGTGACCGTCCAGCCCGCGATGTTTGTTTCGATGACCATGGCGTCCGTGTGAGGGAAATCCTTCAGCTTGAGATCAGATGCGTCGAAGGTTATGGGGACATGGGACCACTGAGCGTTCTTGTGTGGACCCTCGATAGCCACGTGATGGATTCTTCTGTAGTGTTCCCTTCGCTGACGTTTGTTGCCGTGGTCCTCGTTTGAACCTCCGGAAATGGCGAGTATGACTCCAAAGGTGGAGGTAGGGTTGTTTAGGGTCGTGGGGTTTGAGGGGCCGGGTGCTTCTGCTTTGACAGGTTGTGGGGCTGCGAGGGCGGGCAGAGGCGGGGGTGGTGGTAGGTTTTGCTGGTACTGGTCGATCGGGGGTTGTTGTGGTGTGTGGGTCACTGTATAGTTCTGGTAGTTTTGGCGGTGGTATTGCTGTTGATTGTTGTGTTGGTACTGGTGGGCGTACTGTGGTTGTGGCTGGTGATAGGTGTGCTGTTGGTAGCGGGCTGGGCCGTTCGGTTTGCGCATGTGGTGGACGGTTCCAGCGGGGGGGAAGTTGTTGAGGTGGGTCTCTTTGATTTCCATTGCCTTCGCGTAGTAGATGCACTGCTTGGTGGAGTGGCCGCCCTCTGGGCCGCAGAAGCAGCAGTAGGGCCTGGCCATTTTGCCTTGGTTCTGGGGGTTGGGGTTGTTTGGCCTGTGGTCTCTCTGGGGCGGAGGTTGTCTCTGCTGATTTGTCGCTCTCTGTTGCCGCGGAGGGTTGGAGTTGATTGTGTTGACGTCCAGGCGAAGGTCTCGCCTGTCAGATGGGCGGGGGTCTCTTCTGTCGTAGGCTCTTCTGTCGGGGCTTCGCCGTTGATTGGTGCGCGGAGCATCGAAGGTTTTGGTCTTGATTCTATCGTCGTTCTCGGATCGTATCTGTTTCTCCATGATCTCGCATAGCTCTGCTGCTGACTTGGGGTCCCTTTTGGAGAGCTTTTTGTAGCAGGCGCCGGGGCGGATGCAGCTCAGAGCAGCTATGAGCATGACCTCATCGGTGACTCCGGGGGTCCTATTTTTGGTTTGGAGGAACCGTCGCCACCAGTCTTGAGTTGTCTCATTTACCCCTTGTCTGCAGTTGACGAGGGCTGTGGCCTTGACGTTCGCCTTGCCGAGGCCTTTGAAGTTTGTGCACAGCTTGTCCCGGAGGTCATCCCAGCATGTGATGGAGCCTAGCGTGAGGTTGCTGTACCAGGACTGAGCCACTTCCCGGGCCACGATCACGAAGGTTTTGGCCATTGTGTCTTCATCGCCTCCAGCGGCGGCGACGGCTGCTTCGTAGCTCATGAGGTATTGGCGAGGGTCTGAGCGCCCGTCGTAGCGTGGGAGGTGTTGCAAGTTGAAGGATGACGGCCAGGGGGTGGTTTGCAGGGCGTAGCACAGGGGGGATTTAGAGTCGTATGTCACGTGTCTCTAGGGCGCTCTTGGGGGTTGCGGTGGCCAGTCGTCTGCTTGGACCTGAGCTGGGTAGAGTTGCTTTATGCGGGGGTTTTGGTGGTGCGGAGGTGCTTTGCGGGATGGGGGGGCGGGGGTATTGCGGGGTCTAGATTGTATTGGTGGCGGGAAGTTGAGGGTGGGGTTCGTTGCCGCTCGATGGGTGGGTGTTGCCGGTGGTGGGGGTGGTGGGGATCTCGACCTCCGCGCCCGCCGGCTCTGGGGCGAGGGCGGCCACCTCTGCCGCCTGGCGTCTTGCCTCAGCTTCGGCGTCGACGACGGATTGCTGGATCCTTCGGAGCTCATCCCGGGCGTCGTTCGTTCTTCGTCTGGTTGTGGCTGCTTGGTTCTGCCTGTTGAGGTCTTCGAGCTGCCTTTTGCCGGCCTCGATGCACGCGGTTAGGTCCGAGAGGATTCTGTCCAGGTCTTCCGAGTCTATGTTCCCGTTGCTGGCGGAGGTGAGGTCATGAGACAGGCCGGAGGTATGTGGATGGGGCGGGTGGACGATTGCATCTTGCACTATGGAGCTGCGGGGGTGGGCTCCGCTCTGGTTTGATGGTGCTGCGGGGGTTCCGGCGGCTGCTTGCTGCGGGGCGGGGACTTGGGCTTCTGAGGCTGCTAGGGTGGCGGTGTTGAGGGCGTCGGCGGCTGGGTCCGGTAACGCGTCCAAGCCGCCGGAGCCTCCGACTCGCTTGGGAGGTGCCATGGCTTTTTGTGTCGAAACCCCACGGACGGCGCCAACTGTTGGAATCGGACTTCTGCCTTCCTACCCTCGCTGGGGAGCCAGTGGGAGGAAGGCGAGGGTACTGCCAGACAGGGGGGATTCGAGTGGGGGGATTGAGCGTGAGGGTAAGGAACAGCGGGGAGTAAATGCCAATCAATTCTCTTTATTTCAATGGAGGAATAACATTCATTACACGGGCCGGATCTCAACCACCACTTGTACAGCCTCCCCCTTGGTATTTATAGGGGAATACCAAAGGGCAAAGGGCAATAATTACAATAGGGTTTCGTGTACATCGACCGCACGTGGGCCCGGTCCGGGGTATTCCCTGCATTTGATGCCCTCCGGCCGGATCCCCGCCACACGGCTCTTGTGGGAAGGGGCCCGCTGTAGCGCCGTCCTCCTGGAGTGGCGGAGGTCGGCAGGGGCGCCGCCGTGTCTGAGCGAGGGTCCTGACCGCGCTGGTTCCGGGGGTTCGTGCCTTGAACGTGAACCTGCGAAGAGAGAAAGAGGCGAAGGTTTCGGCCAGAGCAGGGGTGATCGGTGAAGCGTGCCTCTGCTCTTTGCCGACGAAGGTTCCTGCAGACGGGTGCGCATCAGGTCGGGGTAACGGTAGAGTGGGGGCTCCTATCGAGGGTACCTCCCCCCAACAGAATTGAAAAATGATTTACTTATTTCGTTTGATTTGTACAAATAGTTTTGTATTCCTCAAGGAGAAACTCCTAAGCGACTCCGCGACTGATCCGTTCATCCACAAGTTCCGCCGACCAAATTAACCCCAGACCAGAGACCAAGAATTCGTCCCCACGGAAACTGAATCGATCACCTTAAGGGCAGGGCAGCAACGGCTAGCACCGGCGCGCACAAACCAAGTAACCAACCCTAGCTAGACGAAACGGGAACAACTCTGCGGGGAGCACGAGTGCCTCACCGAGCTAGGAGCCGTGGATGCGTCGTCGCAAGGCGCCGCCGCGGCCGGCGGCGGCTCCCTGCCCCCACCGGCGGCCAGACGGCGATCGCGCCTCTCCGCGGCCGCGCCGGCGGCAATTGGGCGAGTCCCGCGAGTTGGAGGATTTTGAAATGGGAGCGGAGGTTTTCCTGCGTGGTGTTTGATTCTCGTCGGGAAATGGGAGCGGTGGACTCGGCGATGGCGCGCGAACAACGCGGCGGAGGGGTTTGCGGTGTCAGGCTGATGATTCGGGGTTTTTGCTTTTGCGTTTGCAAGCAAAGTGGCATTTTATAAATTTACACCCCCAATTTATTATGCTCTTCAGCCGGACTTTCTTTCCTTTTTTTTCCTCTCCAAAGAAAAGAAAAAAGCTAATTGTTCCATATTAATTATTTACTTTAACATATATTACTCCCTATGTTCAAATTATATCACACTTTAGATATGCATTATATCTTGATACATATTATAGTTATAAAGCAAGATCCAAATGACGCTATTTACGTATAGCGGCCGCTATAGCGGGGCTATAGCGATAGCACGCTAAAATGCCCACCGCTATTTTTGATAGCCCGCTATTTTTTTCATGGCATAATATGCATTATATATTGTTGTATAGTTAAAGCAATGTATTGAGATTTGAGAAAAGTTAAAACATCTTACAATTTACTCCCTCTGGTTTCCTAAAGAATGTCGCTTTGGACAACGACACGATCTTAAAACAACAACTTTAATCGTTACTTTTTGCTATAAAATATAGTCAATATATACTTTTATGAAACTAAATTTCGAGATAAACCTACTTACATCCTTTTCATGTGTTTGAAACTTAACCCCGAAAAAATTATTTGTAGTCAAAATTTAAAATATTTGACTTAAAACAACCTTACAACGATATTATTAAAGGAAACCGGAGGAAGTAGAGCGGATAGAGTATGCTAAACCTTGACTATCACATGCTAGGCCAAATACCCAAGACATTGCCCGTATAAGAAAACTTTTATGTGTCAAACTATTTAGCGACTTGTTGCATAACAAAGGTATTCAGAAAATTATTATCATGGTGATAAAGAGACCTTTGTTGCTCTTTTTTTTTTTTTTTTTTTTTTTTTTTTTTTTTGCTATGACTTACCGACTTGGTACTTATTAAATTGGCGACCACTTCAGGTCACCTAAATTTTTGAGTTTGCACATCTCTAACTATACATCTGATATTAGCTTCTGTAGCATGCCAAATAATTGACTCATCATGAATAAAATGGTTTGTATTTCGTGAAATCAATTACTTGTTGGATTATTCGGAAAATTTGACTCACCATGAGTAAAACGGTCTGTATTCCGTGAATAGGTGGAGGTATCAGTCTCTCGGTTCGCATATCACATTAGTTTTTTTTCCCATTAAATATCTTGGATCATATTTGGAAAAAAAATCCTTATGGTTTCACATTATACAATTATACGAGTTATATTTATAAAAGTATTTCTCGTAGTGAATTTAAAAGTACAAATATTGTATCATGAGTAACTCATATATATTTTTTTGAAACGTATAGTCAAAGATATAAAGACTGCCTATAAACAATGGAAGGAGTACCAAGCTCTTCACTGTTTTGACGCGTTGATATAATAAAGATTGCCTATAAAAAATGGACGGAGTACCGAGCTCCTCACTGTTTTGACGTGTTTTCAAGGATGCCTGTGATGCACTTATACACGGTTTTGTCATGGTTTTTCTCATGTTTGCCCCGTGATTACTCTAAACATTCTCGCACACCGTACAACATTTCAAAGGGCTGGTCCGGGAAAAACCTCTCTCTGCCTACCTCGGTACCTCCCTCCAGCCGTATGAGGCAGCTCGTGCTCGTTCCAGACGACTGAGACCCCCCGCGGCCGCCTCCCACCGCGCGCAGATCTCGCCGCCGACGACGACGAGATGCTCCGCCGCGGCGCGCTCCTCATCGCGGCCGTCCTCCTCCTCGTCGTCGCACGCTCGCCCCTCGCGTGCGCCTCGGAGGCCGACCACAAGGTGCCCGTCGCTCCATCCCCCAACCCTAGATCCCAATACTCCCTCCCTTTGCTGGATCCGTCGCCGCGCCGGATCTGGGCGACGCGCACCGCTGGGCCGTTGGGGGACCGCGTGCTTAGTACCAGGGGATGCCTTTGGTCTGTAGCTCCGTGGTGCGAAACTCTGGGAGCTTAGTTATTTGGAGGAGTTATGATGAGCGAGCGAGACAACGGTTTGAGGGCTGTTTCAGAAGCTGGTTGTTTTGATCCTGGTTGGTTGCTATGTGGGGCGTGGGCAAGAAACTATGGCAGCCGCATTCAGACAAAAGTTTGTTCCTTTTTGTTTGCATGCAATAAACTTTCAGACAGTGCTACCATTCTCGTTGAGGAACAGCTGGTTCTAGTTGCGTCATTGTAGGCCTCCTGTAAGATTAAACATTATACATACGGGATATCTCTTTGCTTACAAATTGTATGCATGTGTTTCTTGGCTTTGCTTATTAAATGGTGCCGGTCATGTTTACGGAAGGGCGCAATGCATGCATTCCATCGCGGGCTTGCAGTTGTTATGATACATACACTTTAATTTGGTAGTTATCGCGGGGATTCCATTGTGGAGAATACTAGTTGAGCATGGTGTAGTGGCATTTGACTTGGTAGTCCAAAGACGAATACATCTTCATTCTTAATTTTTTTTCGTTAAAATTCTGGACTAGATTACTCACAGTTGGCTAGGAAGGGATGAGCTTTAGCACAGTGGCAGGTCCTTACAGCAATGTCCTGGGGGTAGCAGTTCTGTTTTGGACAGCATTTGTACCTGTCAGAATAATAACTTTGAGTGTCTTCTGATCTCTATGGTGATTGTTACTCTGTGATGTAAAGACAGGCCTTGATTGATGTCATTAGACATGAACTTGTGATTAGTAAGGTAAAACAATATGTGGATTACGGAAGTCCTAGTTAGACTGCTTTCCCTTTTATTCCTGACTATAAGGGCTGGTCTCTGTTCTTGAAATATCTCTCTGATGATTAGTTATTGCAATATTGAATCCCTGGGCTCAAGCAATATCAGAGGTCTTTTTCGTGATACGGTTGGGGTTGTTTCAAATTAAATATTTAGTCGTCATGATTGCTATGCTTCTATATCTTTCACTGTTACCCTTGATGCTACAATATCCAGAAAAATTGTTTCCTACAACCAGAACCAGCTAAAATGTTTGTCTTTTCAAAATTTACATGCACTGAATTTAACTATGACGAGAATGCCTTCATCTACCAAAAGCATTGCAGCTTCTAATTATTTTCTTTTGTGCAGTATAAAACAGAAGAGCCTGTTAAGCTATGGGTAAACAAGGTTGGGCCTTACAATAACCCTCAAGAGACTTACAACTATTACAGTCTCCCGTTTTGTCAACCATCTGAAAACCCTGCGCATAAATGGGGTGGTCTCGGAGAGGTCCTTGGTGGAAATGAGCTGATTGATAGTCAGATCGATATAAAGTTCATAAGTATGCTTTCCTTCTCTTGACATTCTCCTGAAGTTTGTTTATTTCTTTGACCATGCATTGATACATGTTTGTTCCTTTGACTGAATTGATTTATTTCATTGGCCTTTCGTTTGAATGTTTCGTTTGTTTTAGAAAATGTGGACAAGGGGGCCATTTGCACAATTGAACTCGATGCTCAAAAGGTTCAGCAATTTGCTAATGCCATTGAAAACTCATATTGGTTTGAGCTTTTCATAGGTATGGAAAATCCTCATTTAGTTTTATTCTGAACCACATTTTTTGGATGCTTTATCATGTTTCGACATTCTTTGTGTCCACATTTTGCTCCAATGCTTACCGTGGTTCAATAACCTAGATGATCTGCCATTGTGGGGTAGGTAGTTTTATACCTCGCCATTTCAGTTGCACAAATTCTTTCTATTTTCTTTTTAAATAATGGAGCTAGTTCCCCTCTGAACAGGTTTTGTTGGGGAGACTGACAAAAACAATGAGAACAAGCACTACCTTTACACTCATAAGAACATTGTTGTTAAGTACAATGGTAACAGGGTAAGTGTTGTATATAACCTTCAACGGGTTAGCTGAGACCTATATGTTGGCTAATTAAATTTCTCTGCAGATAATTCATGTGAATCTAACGCAAGAGTCACCTAAGCTTCTTGAAGCTGGTAAAAAGTTGGATATGACTTATTCAGTAAAGTGGGTGCAGACAAATGTGGCATTTGCACGGCGTTTCGAGGTTTACTTGGACTACCCATTCTTTGAGCACCAGGTAATTCTTGCTTGCACCAGAGACAACATACCATTTCAAAAGGACACTTTGGTCTTCTTTCCTTGACTCTGACAGAGGTGGACATTGTTTTCTGTCTGAAGTGATTACAAGATGGCTGACTCTTTCTTTTTCCATGTTCAGATTCATTGGTTCTCCATCTTCAATTCATTCATGATGGTTATTTTCTTGACTGGTTTAGTGTCAATGATATTGATGAGGACACTAAGAAATGATTATGCAAAATATGCTCGTGAAGATGACGATCTGGAATCACTTGTAAGTTCCGAACCTGGAATCTGTATGTCAATGGTATTTTCTAAAACAGAAAAATCCTGTAGACAAAATATTATGAGATTACCAATTTACTATAGAAAAATCCATCCACCATTTTCATGCCAGTAATCTAATATTTCTGAAAGAAATAACAAATCAATTTACCAAAAATCAAATTGAACAAAACGGTTCCCAGAATAAGTTTTTCTTTGCCTCGATGGATTGTTCAGGATTAAGATATGGTTCCTTTTTTCAGGAGCGAGATGTTAATGAGGAATCTGGGTGGAAGCTTGTCCATGGTGATGTGTTCCGACCTCCTCGCGGCCTGGTGTTTCTTTCTGCCCTTGTTGGTATTGGCACTCAGCTGGCAGCTCTTATCCTGCTTGTGATTGTGTTGGCTATTGTTGGCATGTTGTATGTTGGGTAAGCTCATAACTACCATTCTTTATTTCCTTTTTTTTCTGCCTTAGATCTGCAAAATTCAGCTGTTTAATTGATGAAAGTGTGTTTTTTTGGCTAGTAAATATATTTATTTGGACCTGAAAATTATGAATAAGAATGGCTTAGCTTTCAAAGGGTGTTCTTATTTTATGCTTAATTAAATTATGTCTCCCTCTCTCTCTCTCTCTCTCTCTCTCTAGATGAAATGATATTGTGCAATTGATGTCTTTGGTAGGCTATTAGTCTCAGATTTTGATTTATGACCGCTGTAGGATGTTTAGATAAAAATAGTTGCTTTCGCATAATCTGGCAATACCTTTGGCAAAATCCCTCTATTAACATCTGGAATAGTGCTTCACAAGATGTGATGTGCATGAGCGAGCAACCTAGGATTTACAACCCATCCATTGTTCAAACTTGGAGAACATGGAAAGTTTGTAACATAGAAACTACAAGAATCCTGCTTTAAGCATTTTGTGAGTACATCAGTAATGTAGGTGCAAAACTATTCTTAGAGGTCATTACATATATGCTCTATCTATCACATATATGAAGCCATCGTCACAACCTCTCATGCGCTGCATTTGTACAGAATTTAGTTTTAATTAACAAGGATATTGTTCACCTGGTATGAGTATGCATTAACATTTTTGCTCAAGCCCCTAACTAAAGCACTCTGTTCTATTCACCAGGCGAGGTGCTATCATCACAACCTTTATTGTGTGCTATGCTCTTACATCTTTCATCTCTGGATATGTTAGTGGTGGTCTCTATTCAAGGAATGGTGGTATGATTCTGTATATTTTTATTCAAGTCCTCTGTTATGCTTACCCATGTTATTTTGCTCCAATAAATAGATTCATATTTGAAAATTTCCTGTTACCTTGTTCTTCACCTCACTGGATGCGTTACTTAATAATATGGCAGGCAAAACCTGGATAAAGGCCATGGTCCTTACGGCATCACTCTTTCCATTCTTGTGTTTCGATTGGATTGGTGTTAAACACTATTGCTATCTTCTACCGATCATTAGCAGCTATACCATTTGGCACAATGGTTGTAATGTTTGTTCTTTGGGCTTTCATCTCCTTCCCATTGGTTCTATTGGGGACTGTAGTTGGTAGAAATTGGAGTGGTGCTCCCAACAACCCATGTCGCGTGAAAACGATCCCACGCCCTATTCCTGAGAAGAAGTGGTACCTTACACCTTCTGTTATTTCATTGATGGGTGGACTTCTCCCCTTCGGCAGCATCTTCATTGAGATGTACTTCGTATTCACTTCCTTCTGGAACTACAAGGTAAAGAAAAACAATATATTGGTGAATGTTCTACCGATTGGAAATACTAACGTTCCAATGACCAGCTTTAGAATGATCTGCACTTTCTTTGTTACAGCAGCAAAGTTTGTTTCTTTTAGTTTCAAGGAATATTGAATCCATCACTTGGTGCCTTGGCAGGTGTACTATGTCTATGGTTTCATGTTGCTGGTCTTTGTCATCCTCATAATAGTCACCATATGTGTCACTATTGTGGGTACTTATTTCTTGTTGAATGCTGAGAACTATCATTGGCAATGGACATCATTCTTCTCTGCTGCTTCTACTGCCTTGTATGTATATCTGTACTCTATATACTATTATCATGTGAAGACAAAGATGTCAGGCTTTTTCCAGACAAGCTTCTACTTTGGTTACACCTTGATGTTCTGTCTTGGACTGGGAATACTTTTGCGGTGAGTTTTCAAACTATTTTCATTTCATTTCAAGCTTACACAGGTCCTATTTTGACACCTTTTCTATGTGTATATGTAGGTGCTGTTGGATATTTGGGCTCCACTCTATTTGTGAGGAGAATCTACAGAAATATCAAATGCGACTAAACTTGGTCGTGGCTGTTAGCATGTCATGTCACAGTATGGTGCAGAGTAATACCTTGAGCTTCTGATTAACTTTTGAAACTACACACTGGAAAGTACATGTAGGTTCTTTTTGGGTGGCTTCTCTTGGTCAATTGTAGGAGTACATTGATGAATATTACCGCAGTGGGCGATTTGCCCCTCTTATGAGTTGCCACATCCAGTTTCCATATCCCCCTTGTAGTATAAGCAGGCTAATATATTGAAGTTAAGTATATGTTATTGATGTGTTCGATTTATTTTTTGTTATTGCACTTGAAAGTATATTGAAGATTTGAAGTAGACTTCAGCACATACCTGTATCAACTGCTTTGGTTGGTCTGCAGAATTCTAGGCCAAATGACAATTGTAGACCTATCTTTGCCTATAGTTTGCTATTTGTGGGGCAGTATTTGTGAAGGGAACTGGGCACTTTTGCAGTGATCATCCAAATTTTCTTCGACTGTCAGAAATAACTACTTAAAATGTCTCCTATCCATGCCATGATCTAGGAATTGAGCTTATTCTATTACTATGGAGTATTGTCATTATTGCATGGACTATGTATTGTTTTCATTTTAGTGCTACTAATTTTCCTTCTCTTTAGTTCGCATGATGTTTAATTTCTAGCCTATCCCAACTTGTTTGACACTAAAGGGTACAAGCCTTCGACATGTTGGATATGAACTCAATCTTATAATCACTGCAGCATCCACCACAGCCGGAATATTTTTGTAGCGTGTTTGCACAGAGTTCTGAAAAACACTGCAACAGTGCTTCAAGGAGCCATAGCATTGCCATGCATTTAATTGTTGGTTGTTTTTGTGATTTTTTTAAAAAAATAGTCTGGTGCTGTCTTAGTGTACAACAGATGTCAAGTTTGTTATAAATACATATTAATCTCATCCTTTATGTATTTCTTCTTGTAACCTCTATTTCAGTAGGGGTTAATGCCCTCTTATAGCTTTACATAACCTCCATTACATTGATGTGGCAACATTGATGTGGCATTGTGTATATATACATGAAAAAATGATCAATGAAAAAGTGCTTGGACACTATTCTCCTTTGTCAAACTTTACATTCTCGCATTGTTCTCACGGTTCTACTCGAAACACGTTATTAGCACAATGCTCATCGCTTCTTTTGTGAGGAAGAAACAACGTTGTACATGCCTTTTGCTTGTCTCATAGTCGTCATGGTGCAATTTTATCATGCCCTCCTATGTGGGTATGATCTTCCAGCGATCTTCTATGGATGATCTCTTACATCATCCGGGATCAACTTGATGACGTCCACATGCCTGAACAAGAGGAGATATCGAAAGCAGTTGCGCCGCCAACACTAGGACCAACATCTCTAATGCCGGGAGTGGCGCCATGTCCCATGCATGGCTACACCCCGTGTCCACCACACGTGGAGTGCCCCACGAACCTGGACTTCGGCATTTGCCGCAAGGACACCGACGACTCCTTCTCCATCGCCGGTGGTGTCCACGGTGAAGGTGTTGGTGCCCTCGCCGCGGCGTCGAAGTCCGGATTCATGGGGCACTCCTCGTGTGGTGGACACGGGGCGTAGCCATGCATGGGACATGGCGCCGGTGCCGGCATTGGGGATATCGGTCCTAGTGTTGGCGACGCAGCCGCTTCCAGTATCTCCTCTTGTTCAGCCATGTGGGCGTCATCGTGTTGATCCCCAATGAGGTAAGAGATCATCTGTAGGAGATCACTTTGAACAAGATGATGTGAAAAATCATACCCACAGGAGGCATGATGAAATTGCATCATGACGGCTTGTAGGATGAGATAAGCCAAAGGCATGTGCGGCGGTGGCATCCTACCTTGATGATCGGTGCTTTCTTCCTCACGGATGTGTCAATGTTATCGATGGTTTTACACCAATTGGAGTTATCAATGAGGTCGCTCTCGCTGAATTGATCGTCCATGTAGGATGTACGCAAGAAATCCATTGTGGCAAGCAAAGATACTGTTTCTTTTGGAAGACCAGGGGCATATGAGTGAATCTCAGTCAACGATGTGTTTATATGTTTCTGTTGTGTACCACATGAATCTTTTGTAGTCCTTGATGATTGCTTGCGGCAGCATCCCTGGTTGCCTAAGTTTTTTTTTTTTCCCCTGAATGATGAGCTAATATTTGGAGAGCTCAATCCAGTGAGGGTGAGATCATTTGGAATGTGAGACATGTCAGCCAAAACTTGAAAACCATACACAAAGAATAGTCTCTATTTGGTGATATTGAGGAGGGGATGTTATTACTCCCTCTTTGTATGTATTTCAAGTTATAAGCCATTTTGTTTTTCTGTTTTGTCAAGTACATAGTTTTTGCTATGCATTTAGATATACAATATGTTTACATATATTTTGGAACAAGACGTGATTTGTAACCAAGAGACTACGTACTAGCTTGCTAATACAAACATGACCGAATGACCAAATGATTGTGCTTAGGAATTCAAAGTTGGGCAAATATCATCTTTGCATTGTACCGTCAGCAACGTCACAAGGAAAAATGATGCATGCATGCTTACAACACAAACTTGCACACACGGGCAATTGTCGACCAATGGGTCAATTTAGCTTTGCATGAGTGAACACCAGATTCGGATAAAATTTCTTTACTGTTTCTATATCATCAATTGGGTTTCTTGGTTGAGCTTGTACTTGGCAATAGCTTCCTTTCTATTTGCCTATTTGTCACCATCGCCATTTCCAATCTAGCCAACATTGGCAATACACAAGTATACAACTATGCTTGTGTCGCCATCCCAGTCATATATTTAGCGAAATGGTATACAATTGCACGATAAATTTGCACCAGAAAATGACACCCTCCCTAATCAAGCTATGAACTCTTAACTCTGCAGCATGACGTAGGATTGACACCGAAGCCATGCGTAGACTCTGCAAATCTGCAGCATTCCGCATTTCCGTGAAATATACCGCATGCAGAAGTAGGTAACATTCGACATCAGAGTATCAGACCAAACGCTCCGTCGCAAGGCTCACTGTCGTGCACTGCAGCATGAAGCTGGTGGTCGAGGTCGTCGGCGCGCACGACCTGCCGGCTCGGCGCGGCCGCGGCGTGACTCCGTTCGTGCAGGTCGCGTTCGGCGGCCAGCGCCACGCGACCGGCGTCAGGCCCGGCGAGGCCAGCCCGACGTGGAACGAGACGCTCGTGTTCGTAGTCGACGCGACCGCCGCCAGCCGCGGCCGGTGGCTCTCGGACCGCTCCATCGACGTCGGGGTCTACCACCGGCGCGCCTCGGGCCGCAAGCGCTGCCTCGGCCGCGTCCGCCTGTTCGGCGCGGCCGTCGCGCCGTCCGCCGCCGAGGCCGTCCTCCTGCGCTGCCCGCTCGACAAGCCCCGCTTCTTCGCCTCCGCGCGCGGAGAGGTCGCGCTCCGACTCTACCTCGCGCCGTACGGCTCGCCGGCCACTCCCACCGCCGCCGCGCGATCGTGGAATGCCTACTCTACCACGTACGCCACAAGTACCTTCAACGACACCGCCTCCATGGCCGGCGGTCCAGAGACGGTCGTCGGTGGCGCGAGCACACCGTCTTCCCCTGCAATGGTGATCAAGAAGAAAACGAAGCAGAGGAAAGAGCCGGTGCAAGAGCCGCCGCCGCCGGTGCATGTCGTCAACTCCATCCCCACGCAGTCCAGCACCGGGTCACTGATCTTCCCACCGCCACCACCGCCGTCCAGGCCACCACCGCCGCCGCCGTCCAGGCCACCACCACCGCCGCCGTCCAGGCCACCGCCCACCGGAGCCCCAAAGGCCACCAAGAAGGCGGCGGCGCCGGCCACCGCCGACGACGCCAAGGCGGCGGAGTACCTCATGGTGGACAAGCTGGAATTCCTGTACGTCAACGTAGTGCGTGCCAGAGGGCTCTCCGGCACGCTGGGCATCGACCCGTACGTGGAGGTCCGGGTGGGCAACTACTCGGGGGTGACACGTCATCGTGTCAGCAACCATGAACCCGAGTGGAACCAGGTGTTCGCCTTCGCCAAGGACCAGCTGCAGGCGGACACCGTGGAGGTGATCGTCAAGGACAAGAACCTCATCGTGTGGGACAGCGTCGTCGGCAGAGCTTCCCTGATCATCGCCGAGCTCCCAAGCTTGGCTCCTCCGAACCGCCCGCTGGCGCCTCAATGGTACGCGCTCAAGGGCGCCAAGGGCCAGTGGACCGGCGGCGAGGTCATGGTCGCCGCCTGGAAGGGTTCGCAGTCCGACGAGGCGTTTGCCGGCGCGCTGCACGCCGACGCACACGATCTAGCACCGGCCGCCGTGGCCGCCACCCAGACGAAGTGCTACTTCGCGCCGCGGCTGTGCTACCTCCGTTGCCACGTCATCGCCGCGCAGGACTTGGTCAATCGCCGGTCGTCGTCATCGTCCCGGACGAGCGTGTTCGTGAGCGTGCAGCTCGGCGCGCAGAGGTGGCACACGCGGGCGTCGCCGACCGCGAAATGGGACGAGGATTTCTTCCTCGTCGCGGCGTGGCCGTTCGACGAGCCGCTGGAGATCGCCGTCATGGACGTCGTCTCGCCGGAGCGGCACGAGGTGCTGGGCGAGGTCATCTTCCGCAAGGGAAGCATCAAGGTGCAGCAGTTCGACAAGAAGTCCAAACCGCCGGCGCCGGCATGGTACGACCTCGAGCTGCCGCGCTCGTCCGGCGGCGGTGGCGGTGGCGGCGAGGGTGATGATGCCCGGGGCGGATCAGGACGGCGACACGAGTTCAGGAGCAAGATACAACTGCGGGTCTACTACGACGCGGCGTACCACGTCCTCGACGAGGTGACGTCGTACGCCAGCGACTTCCAGCCGTCGGCGCGGCCGCTCCGGTCGCCGGCCATCGGAGTCCTCGAGCTCGCCGTCCTGCGAGCGACCGGCCTCCGGTCAACGAAGCGGCGAGGAACCGTGGACGCCTACTGCGTGGCCAAGTACGGGCACAAGTGGATCCGGACATGCACGCTCCTCGACACGGCCTCGCCGAGCTGGCAGGAGCAGTTCGCGTTCGACGTGTTCGACCCCTGCACCGTGCTCACCGTCGCCGTCTTCGACAACAGCCAGCTCTCCTCCGCCGGCGAGGCCTCGCGGCGCGGGGACGCCGCCGACGCGCCGCTGGGCAAAGTCCGCATCCGCGTCTCCACGCTGGCGTCCGGCCGCACGTACGAGCACCCGTACTCCCTGTTCGTGGCGCACCCCACGGGGCTCCTCCGGTGCGGCGAGCTCCACCTCGCCGTCCGGTTCACGGCGCACACGGCGGCGTGGCTCGACATGATGTCGCGGTACCTCCGGCCGCCGCTGCCGAACCAGCACTTCGCGAAGCCCATCCCGACGCACCTCATTCCAAGGCTCCGGCAGCACGCCACCGACATCGTCGCGTCCCGCCTGGCGCGCGCCGAGCCGCCGCTGCTCCCGGCCGCCGTGCACTACCTCCTCCGCGACCCGGAGCGCTACGCGTCGTACAGCGCGCGCAGGTCGGCCGCCGCGCGCGCGCGGCTGTGCGACGGCGTGCTGGCCCCCGCCGCCGCGTTCGCGCGCTGGTTCCGGGGCGTCCGCGACTGGGACAGCCCGGTCACCACCGTCCTCGTCATGACCGTGTTCCTCGCGCTGGCGTGGATGCCCTCCCTCATCCTCCCGACCTTCTTCCTCTACCTGTTCGCCGTCGGCGCGTGGAACTTCGTCTGGTGGCGGCCGGCGCGGCCGGCGCAGATGGAGCACTACGGCGACGGCGTGCCCCAGGCCATGTTCGAGGAGGAGTTCGACGCCGGGCTGCGGTCGGGGACGACCTCGCCGGAGGCAGTGCTCCAGTGGTACCTGCGGCTCCGGGAGACGGCGGCTGGCATCCAGGGGTTCGTCGGCGACGTCGCCTCGCAGGGCGAGCGCGTTCACGCGGTGCTGGAGTGGAGGGACGGCCGCGCCACGGTGATCGCGCTCGTGGCAGTGGCCGCGCTCACCGTCGTGACCTACGCGGTGCCGTTCAAGGCGCTGGTGTCTGTCACCGGGGTCTACGTGATGAGGCATCCGCGGCTGCGGCGGAAGGAGCCGTCGGCGATGATGTGCTTCTTCCGGCGGTTGCCGTCCAATGCCGATGTCATGCTGTGATTGAGATGGACGTTCAAGTTTACAGCAGTTCTACACGACGTCATAAGATCGACGGCTGTGTTGCTCTACGGGGTTGTATCACAAGCTCCCTCCTCTATATAAGTCAAATTGTCCTAAGTTTAGTCAAGATAGTATAATTAGTTACATTATGACATTTAGGGTATGTTTGGTTTTCCGTGACTAAATCTGAAGTTACTAAACTTTAGGGACTATATAGTTACAAAATAGCATAATTAGTTACATTATGACATTTGAGTAAACTTTAGTTTTACTCATGGAAAACCAAACAGGGTCTTAGTTTCATAATGAATAATATCTTGGATGAGATAGTTACATTTTGAATATTGTGCAAGTTTGGCAATGATGATACACGATGGGCTCTGGTTGGTGTGAGTTGTCATGTGTTGTCATGTGCAAGCTCTTGCACTCAGGCAACAGTGCCCTAAAAAGCCAAAAGCTAAAATCGCACGGAAATTTCAGTCTTGACCGTTGCCGCTCAGAGTTACTCTGTCATGGTCGTGGGTGGGCTCATCGGGAGAAATTGCCGGATGCTCCATGTAGCATACTGTTTCAGCTAGCTAGGACGGAATGTGAAATCAGACGACTTGATGGGGATGTGAAAGTCTGAAAGATGGAGTATGTTGTTCACTGGACGATGATCGGGATCGGCTACGAACTTGAGTGTAGCCGTACGTCAAGCTGACTGCTATACGTGATTAGGATTTTTAACAACCTTGTGCTGTTTTTTAGAGTCAATTTTACGCTATTGATAATGTGAACATCGTCAACTTCTATACTACTCTGTTCATCTGTTCCAAATAAAAATGTTATTTTGTTCTAAGATAAACTTGTTGATCATGTGGTTGTAAAAAAGAAGAAGGTGGTATAATGAACCTATAATTAAGGCATTGTATAGAATACGGGATTCCATGTTCTTATGTTTTTTTCTATAAAAATAAAGCGATTCCTTTAAAACTCCTGCATTCCAAGTATAGGCTGCTCTCGAAAAAAAAAAAACAAAAGAAACCTAAAACCGTAGGATGCCACGTGAACAAAAACATACACATAAACAATACTTTTTTTTTCGCGAGCAGGCATTGCCTGTTTTGTACATAAACAAATTAAACAATACTCATAGGATGTTTGGATTACTATGTTTTTTTTAAAAAGGACGATAAAAGCTTTGATGTAGTTTTTATTAGACTATAAGAAAGAAAAAGAAAAGTTAGGTATTTATATCTATCAAGCGTAATAGGTTATAGTATATAATAGCTAAGCAATTTTCAGAAACTAAAAATTGTTTTTTTTAAATGTTTAGATGACTTTAATTTGCTTTGTTTTAATCGGTTTCGAAAGCTCAGCATCTGACCAACGCTATAAATAAGCATTAACATTTATAATACATTGTAAATAAATACAATTAAATTATAGCTATATAAACTCCATATTGTTTTGGTAATCATGTTCGCACCAGTTTGAATGACAAAATGTATTTGGACGCCGTGCTCACACGTGTCATATATGCCGGCCTTCAGACACACCATTGCATACACGAAGGAGCAATGAGTTCGCTCGCTTCTGGAACCGTCCGGCCGTGGTCATATGACAAGGCATGCAACGAGAGGTTAGCGTACTCGGCCACTCGTCCACGCGTGCACACGCGTCGGCGAGCCGGACGCCCCCGCACCCCACGTGGCGCGGCGGGAGCACGAGCACGCGGCGGGGGCGCCGGCCGGCGAGAGGTTTAAAAGGAAACCTCGATCTGCAATGCACGCACACTGCACAGATAAACACAAACCAAAAATTACAAGGCACAGTCATCTCCGATCGGACGATCGATCATATCTCTTCTGTTTTGTAACCACCAGGAGAGAATCGGCAAATCGATTTCACGCTCGATCGTGCCGTGCCCAGATCTATATAGTCGTCCACCTTAACGCGAGCGGGAGCTGAGCCGAGGCCATCATGCCGTCGCTGATGTCGCTGACGCCGTGGCGGAGGAGGAGGACGGCAGCCGGGGGCGGGGTGGCGGTGCGGACGCGGCGGGGCACCTCGCTAGGAGCGCTGTGGCGGCGCCTGGTGCGGACGGTCACCTGCTCACGCCGCACCTACTACTGAGATAATATACTCGATCGTATCGATGTCCATCAACAGCTTGTTGCAACATTGGTCGGCTGGATCGATCCATGCAATGCAAGCTTGTTTGTGACAGCTTGTCACGTGAGACTACTGTATCGTAGCGACTACTACTCGTTTATGTACACTTATATATGTATGTATTTTCATTTTAATTTGTTATTACTACCGCGCGCTACTATATGTATGTATCTATCTAAGTTCGTGCCGTGCCAGCAAAATCTGAGACCCTGTTCTAACCTCTAAAATAGGCCCTATTCAGAAAGCTTGAATGTTAACAATATATATACATGCTAAAATGTAGTATTGTATTTTTTTCTAACAAAATGTATTAATATTACTGTTATTATGCAACAATGATATAGATCACGAATACATATAATACCTATGCTGCACATCAAGCGCTGCAGGAACTAATGAACCTTTAGCATTAATAAGTATTTTTTTAGCAGCAAGAATTCATAATAAGTAATTAACCAAAAGATGGACTACTTGAGATTTCCTGGCCTGGCAAATCACCGAGTTTGAGCCGGCCTCCATGGAGTCAGATGGACGGACATGCGCGGAGATGATGGAACAAGAACTAACACGGCATTGCGTTGTGGATTCAAGACATGCATGCCGCATGCGCGCTTATGGACTCACCGAGTCTGCTATTTTTGAGGCCCCAAAAAATCGGAGGCCCTGTTCCACAGAATAGGCTGCACATGCTCGTGCACGGCCCTGGTGCCTTATGTATTCCCCGCAAAATACATACATATACACCTTCGACTCTGATCTCATCTCCCAACAAAAAACGTATGTATATTTTTGGACTGAATTGTACTCCACTTTTAGAAAATAAATTGCCAAAAACGAAAAAACACACTAGATCTAGGGTTCCTCTGGCACCATCGCCGTGCTGCCGGCTGCGGGTGCTTGGGCTCGTCGGAGTTCGCAGCAAGCGCTCGCAGCGACCATCCTCTTTTCCTTTCGTGAACGGCCACCGTCTTCTCCACCTTTGGTGCATGAGCTCACCATCGCCATCTTCTTTAGCTCCGGCAAGGCCCCTCCTCCCCTGATCTGGCCCGACCGCCCTCTGCGCTGTCGGGACCTCATAAACCGCCCTTTCATTATTCCAACCGTCTGTCCTACTTACCTTCCCTGACCGCAAGGCTCCTCCTCCCCTGATATGGCCCGACCGCCCTCTGCGCCGTCGGGACCTCCTAAACTGCCCTTTCATCCAGTGACGGAACCAGTGATCATGATTAGGGGGCGAACAAATGCGATCGCATTTTTTACTATGATAAAATATACATAATAATACGTTTCAACAGTTTTTTAAAAAAATTACACTATTTTTAACTAGAATCATAGTTTTTCAATTAAAAATGAGTAAAAAGATGGGTTTTTTAACTAAAAACGAGTAAAAAAATTAAGTTTTTTAACTAAAAATAGTAAACCTACCTTGCATGGGGGGGCATGGCCCCCGCCGGCCCCTAGTTCCGTCACTGCTTTCATCATTCCAACCGCCTGTCCTACTTACCTTTCCTGACCGATCAGACAATCTATACCGCCAGAGGTGAACATTCGCCGAAATCCGAGGAGGAGAGAGGCAGAGAGGGAAAGGCAGAGATAGTGGCCCACTATGAGGAGCTCAACTGGTGGGGGTGCTTGCCGGAGAGAGGTAGTGGGGAGGGAAAGGCAGGTAGAGACTGCACGGGGAAGGAGGCCATGCGCCCATGCAGTGTGCACGCGGCACACATCGGGCGTGTACACCCGTAAACTAGCATTTAGAATATATTTTTATTTGTTTTGCCAGCAGATTGAGTGTGCCTGCTTGTGTGTGTGTGTTTTTTCTGGTTTTGTTGTGGATGTACTGTGTTCGTTAGAAATCCCTCCCGTTTAAAACACCTGCCATTCAAAAAAAATTCTCTATAAAAATGTCCCTTTTTTGCGATAAAAAAATGTCCCAGTTAAAGCTGGGAAAAGTACACTAATGACGTTTGTGCAAACACTTGCGTTACTGCTGTATTAGTACGAGTAACGTCGTTCATGTTGCTGTGCCGCTGTGGTCCACAAGTGCACACGTGTCGACAGGATGCGGGGCACACGACGACGTACAGATGGATGGATCAATCAATCAAACCATGGATTTTGGCTGTGGATTATCGTGTATCGATCTGGAAGGATCCATCTCAAAGGACAGAGTGGATGGAGAGCATGTGCATGATTGAGCTACTACAACTGCGTGTCTAACGGATCGATGACGGCGACGCGAGGCACACGTGCACCGCCCACGTACTCACTGATACGAAAAACAATGGCAGCATTATCCCCCACCGGCCAAAGGCCACCCCTCAGGCTCAGGCCAAGGCCTCGATCCTCAGGACGTCGTCCGCGTGGCGCGAGGGCACACCTGGCCGGCCGCAGGCCAACCGGCCAGCTCGCCGTGGTTGTTAAAAGGAGCCCCTCGCGGGCAGCAGCGGCTCGACCAAACTACCAAAGCACACCCCGCCACCTAGCTGCATACACATCACACACACTCACACAGACAGCCAGCCACCTTCGTGGTTTATTTCCTCTGCAAGAGTTGCGCGCTACTTTTGTCACAACTGATCGCTGTGACCAAGCTGTGAGCATGCCGTCGCTGTGGCCGACGACGAAGAAGAAGCGGGCGCGGGGCTCGTCGGCGGCCCGGTCGTGGACGACGCGCCGCCGCGGGAGCAAGAAGTCCAAGTCGTCGTCGTCGTCGCTGGGCGCGCTGTGGCGGCGGATGGTCGGGCCGCGCCGGAGCACCGGCCGGACCCGGACCAGGACCCGGGGGACGAAGAAGCCGGGGCTGCTCACGCGCGCCGCGCGGGTGCTCTCCTGCGGCCGCCGCTCCTACTGAGTTAGAATTGCCATGTCATCCGGCCGTGCACGGACCGGACGGGCCGGCGGCGGGCATAGGTAGCAGCACATCGAATCGTCTGTTTAATTTCCTTATCGCGTGGGGTCACTGGGCGTGGGTTGTTGCCATGCCCCATGCGCGCTTGTGTAGTTGCGTTCCCGTGTTCGTTCCTGTGTGGGAGCTGTCGATCGATCGATGCTCACTCGTGTTAATTTTATGCACATATTATTCTGTAGTAATCTGTATGTTTGACATTTTTTTTTGTCGTCACGGCATCCAGCGTTATTTCAATGCTACCGTTGAATTCAAGTTGTACCATTCCATTAAGATTCGACAACTGTGCTACACAGAAAATCAATTAATGGTACTCCCTCCGTGTCTTAGATCTGATCTATTTCATAAGAAAATATTTATATTCATGTCTATAATATAATAGTTTACTATTTATGTCTCAAATTCTAGTTTACTATGAAAATATGTTTCATAATAAATCAATGTAAAAACATGTTTTTTTTTACTTTTTTCTAGTCAAACCTTTTCAAATTAAATCGATTTTATAAAAACACCAACATTTATGTCCTAAATAGAAGTAATGTGGAAACATATTTTTTTATAATCTATTCAATATTTTTGATATAAAAAGTTAGTATTTTTATAGAGGTGGCTAACTTAAAATTGAAAATATGAGATTGTAACATACTACTAGTACAGTGTGCTAACGCTACGTCCTAAGTTCAGAGATGCGCTCATGAAAACCAAAGGATGATATTTTTCATGCTAAGGCTATGGCAACCTTTGGTAACACAACTCAAACATCCACAAACAAATGCATAACATCTGCCACCAACTTAAAGGAGTTTAACCATCTAACTGAACATCCACAAAAGCTAAGACAACAAAAAGATTTTGACATGTTTCAGACATCTTTGACAAAGCTTCAGTTGAATCAGACATAACACCCAAAAAACAGTCAACCAGTCTATCCATTATGGGGTTTTGGCTCCACCTCCAGCTTCCGCTTCCCCTCCATCTGAAGCCTTCTTGCTTATCTTTTTATTCCCAAATGGTTTATTCTGTCCTCCCCCCTTCATCAGATTCCCCTCAGATAGGTCCTCAGGCTTGATACTTCAAAACCGTTCACCCAAATTTCTGATTACTTTAGTGGATGCAGTTTTGCAAGTAGAACATTTTGTGCTATTGCATTCAGAATTCTTGTACCCATTACTTCTTTGTCTGACACGTTGACTCCTATCTACATGAGTGTCCATCACAGGTGTTGGTCTTGCAGAGGACCCCCTCCTCTTAGCTCCTTCAACCCCCAGGAGATGGGTGTTGGTAGTCCCCCTTGGGACCTACTCCCTCTGTCCAGCAAAGACTGTCGTTTTAGCCATCGGAGCTTGTCCCACGAAATGTGTCGTTTTAGACCTGGGACCACTGAGACAACGCTGCAGGCCTACAGCCAGTACTGAAAGTGTGTGCGCGAGTGCGCCGTGTTTGCTTTTTGGCTTCGTCCTCATCCTCCCATCCATCCCACGTGTTCGCTTAGGCTTCGTCCTATCCTCCATCCATCCCCTGGCCGGCGCATCTTGTCAAAAAGAAAAGAAAAAAGCGAACACAGAAGAGAGAGATAAGAGACCGACGTAGGGGCCGCGCCTAGCTCCTTGGTCCCTGTGCCCGGTCCTCAAACGACAGTAATTTCGGGACGGAGGGAGTAACTATCATATATTTTAATTATTAGTATTCAATAAACTATCACTACCGGAATCGGCTTATTTGCCGATGGCCGCGGAGTTTGCCGATGGCAAAGTGGTCAGCCATCGGCAAACTACCGGCTTTGCCAATGGTAAAGTACGGCCATCGGCAAACCCGTGTTTGCCGACGGCCCAGCCATCGGCAAAGCGTGGCCATGGGCAAAGTCATTCTTTGCCGATGGCCAGGCCATCGGCAAACTATAGCCATCGGCAAACCCTTATTTTTGCCGAAGTCCAGGCCATCGGCAATGCCCGGCCACATGGCTGCCTCAGGAGCTGCCGGGCCACGGGCTTTGCCGATGGCCGGCAAAAGTATCTTTGCCGACGGCCTTCACCGGCCGTCGGCAAAGTTTGATTTTTTTTGATTTTTTCTTCCAGTTTTTTTTTTTGTTACTTCCTACACCAAATACAACCCACCTGCAAAAATGGGGACCATTTTGAGTTTTTTTTGCTATATTTCGTTAATTATTTCGTTTCTTTGCAATTTTTCTCGCGACTCCAAATTTGAACCGGGTACATAAAATAATAAAACTTTTGATTCAAAATATGATATTCATGATGCTCGGAGTATGTTGAGGCCGTATCCAAGCACCTTACATGAAATTACGACCGGGTTGGCGTCGTAACATGGGGAGTCATGTGCACGGAAAGTGTTTTTAAATTATATAAAATCCATACGAAGTCCCGAAATTGACGAAACTTGACGAGTTGTGTTGGCATCGCATGCGGAGACGGTGGTCAAAATTTCAAAAGTTTCGAGCAAGTTGTGACGTCCGGATGGCCAAAACCCGGACATCTCCACATGTGATGTCCGGGTTTTGGCCATCCGACGTCACCACTTGCTCGAAACTTTTTAAATTTTTTACCGCGGTCTCCACATGCGATGGCGAGACAACTCACCAAGTTTCGTCAATTTTGGACTTCGTATGGATTTTATATAATTTTAAAACACTTTCCGTGCACGTAACTCCCCATGTTACGAGACCAACATGATCATAATTTAATGTGAGGTCCTGCATACGACATCAACATACTCGGAAGTTCATTAATACCATGTTTTGAATCAAAAATTTCTATTATTTCATGCACCTGCAGTTCAAATTTGGAGTCGCGTAAAAATTCAAAAAATAGAAATAATTAACGAAATATAGCTAAAAAACTCAAAATTGTCCCAACTTTTGAAGTTAGGATGTATTTGGTGTAAGAAGGTACCCGAGAAAAAAAATTAGAGGTAAAACACAAAAAAAATTTCAATATTTGCCGACGGCCCGTTAAGGCCATCGGCAAAAGAACCTTTGCCGACGGCCGGATCCAGTGGCCGTTGGCAAAGGTAGTCATTTGCCGACAGCCTAGGCCATCGGCAAAGAAACTAGAAAAACAAAAAAATAAAAATTTTGCCCAGCCAAACCTAAAGGCCCAGCCGGCCCGCGCCTATCCACTCACCCCCAAACCCTACCCACTCACCCGCGCCTCCCCATCCGCACGGCCGCGTCGCCGCCACCGAAGGCGAAGAAGGTGGCGGAGGAGGCCTCCAGCTCCTCCGTCGCCAGATCCACGGACGCCGGCGCCCCCCGCTCGACCCCGGCGTCACTCCAGCGCCGCCCGACCCCGGTTCCGCCTGCCCCCCGCGCCGCTGACAGCCGGCCGCTGGCCCTTCCCCGTCGCACCGCCGTGTGCAACGCCGCCGCTACCGCCGCCTCGAGCTTCATCGGCTCGAGCGGGCCGCCGTGAAGGGGCCATCACCCGTGCGCCTCGAACCCGTCGTCGTCGTCGCCGGGCGCCAAGGATGGCCGTGAGCGGGAGTAGGACTTCTTCGCGACGTACGACGGCAACTCCATTCCCCAGCTCATGTTCGGGAACTCCCCCATCGCCCATGGCCGGTGGAGCCCCTCCACGACCTCACCGCCCTCGAGCCCTAATGCCGATTCCAGGTGCTTGTGCTCTGATTCCTCTCCTAGTTTTTCTTCTGTTGCTTCTCCCAGATCGAGTCTAGTATTGAATTTGTTGTGTGTCGCGTTGCAGGACACCGAGGAGACAACAAGGCTTTGAATTCTTGCTGCCTCATGTCAGTTTGCTGGAGCAGTGCTGCCCCACGACACATCTAGGAGCCAGATCCGCTCGTGCACTTCCTGCCTGAGCAGCACCTTATTGCTAGAAGTAGTATTCTTAGTAGATTGGATATAGGAGATCTTTTTTTTTTTACTGCATGTGCTCCTAGTAGTTTCTAACTAGACTGATCTCTAGTGAACCATGTTTGGACTGCAGGAGCTGGGGGATAATTTTAGTGACAAGTGCTTCTTTCTGGCAATTGTACATGCTCTGGATCCAAGTGAAGCTTCAAGCTGCGGGATATATATCTTCTGGTGATGTTCATCTTGCTGGGAACTTAGCAGCTCAGCATTGTCCTTTGGTAAGACCATAGCTTTCCTGTCCTTTGCATTTGACATGAGCTGCAGCTCCCTTCAGTTTCCGTTCAAGCAATTTTTTTACTTAGTGTGCTGGCCAATAGTGCAAGTGAGCTTGTGTTTGCATCCTGTCACTAACAAAATTAAAAAAAGGTCAATAGCCAAAAGTAGCTTTATGTTTATCTTCTCCATGTGAATGCTATCTTATGATGGTTCAGTAACCTACAAAAACTTACACAGAACTTGAAGAAGCAGCCATGTATGCAGTTTTAAAAACTTATTATTTAGTTCCTAGCATGACTTCAATTCTTAACTTTCCCTTCTAGTAGTTGGCGCTGAAATTCTTACTATCTTGTCAGATTTCTAACAATGGGCTGGCAACGACAGGCAGATGGGTGCGGCTAGGTGTGGCTAGTAAAGACAATGGTCAATGGAGATGTGGGGGCTGCAGCAACAAGAAGGGCAAGGTTGGATATCCTGCCATTACTGATACAGTGAAATACTCATTTCATAATCAAGCTGACTCTTGTGATGGTTTGGTTTTTTTAGTCATAGAGCTGATGGTTATGCACTCAGGTGCTAAAGTAGAAGGGGTGGTCAGTTGAGACATCACTTGTCCATGTCTGTGTGCTCCAGGTAATTTTGTCTTCCTGCTGTGTTGCCATCAATTGACTCTGCCTTCCTCTGCTACTTTGAATGTGCTATGCTGGTTTCCATTATACAAGAGAAGAATCAGATTAGATATATTGATTATGAGATAGTTTTTGTGAGTCGGTATGTTGCATTTTGAAATATGTCATTGTAGCACAAATGTAGTAGTGATGGTAACTTCTCATGAATTGTGACGTGGGTGTATACTGGAATCAGAATCAATGGAAGTTTTTTTTTTTAAAAAAAAATGAGAAAGTCTTTGCCTAGTGCCATAGCCTTGAGGCACCTAGCTAATGCTGAGACAACAGTCAAGCTGAATCCATAGAGGTTAGACTAAAATGGAAGATCTTTGTTATTCAGTTTCATTGATGCCCCCAAGTAAATGGAGATAAATATTGATTTGTAGTTTACTTTTTCCAGAGATACTGGCAAGCTGCATTTTTCTTCATTTTATAAAATAGATATTGTGTTTCCTTGTAGTGTACTACCATATATAAGAAATCTGCATGCCTACTTTTGTATAGACTTGAGTGATTTCTGATTCCCTGTATCCAACTCACTGCAATTCTCTGTTTCAGAACCTTGCATTCCTTTTGTGATGCTATTTGTTCATTATTCTTTACAGATAAACTCTAGTATCTTTAGAGAAGCTCATCCTTTTATGGTTTCATGTGTTTGCAGGTTGCTAAAAAACTGCAGATAAAAGCAAGAGTATCTTCAACATTATTGAAGGTTTGTGATTTGGAATTCTGTTACCTAGTAATACAATTCTTGATGTTCCTGTTCTATGGCCATCCCATGCTTCATAGTTTTTATATACTGTCAAAAAATTAGTTTCTGTTCTGGTTGAACTGTTGAAGGACAAGTATGGTTCCCCTTGCCATGTTTTTTTTCTGCTTGGTATCACAAGTTTGAACTTTTGTCCCCTTTGCGAGATGTTACCAAATATGTTGATCAAACTAGACCAGCTCAATTTTTGCCCAATTTTTGTTAGTTTTCATGGACATGTCCTATGCTAAACTTTGATCAGCTGCTAGGATTAGCCTTTCTCTTGATTAGGTACTTCAAACAAGGACTAGTTTAATGTTACATGACAGTTGTTTCGATACATAGTCAATGTAACGTGAGCACTTTGTGTATGTGAATCAATCTGGATACAATTTTTTATTTTTTTTAAAGAAAATATCCCTCTTTGCCGATGGCTTACCATCGGCAAAAAAATTCAAAAAAAAAAAAAAAAATCTTTGCCGATGGCCGCGCCCACGTCGCCATCGGCAAAGCCGCCGGGCCACCGACGGCGGCGTCGGCTGACGTGGCGGCTTTGCCGATGGCCCACGTGGCCATCGGTGGCAAAGTATGTGGCCATCGGCAAACCCGGCTTTGCCGATGAATTTTTTGCCGACGGGGGTTTGCCGATGGCCACGTCAGATTGCCATCGGTGGCATTCCTGTCTTTGCCGATGGCCGGCCGCCATCGGTAAAAACAAAATCGATTCATAGTGTATCAAATAGACGTCAGTTTTTATATAGAAGTTTTTATGATAAAATAAGCCTTTTAAAATTACTAATAACTTCAGTGAACATAAACCTAGCTACGTACTAAAAACTTATCATGTTTCATATATTTATTTTTTTATTTATGGATATGGTACGGTGTTATTGAAACAATACAGTTGAACTCTATTAAAAATGATCTTACTAGTAACGTTATTCATGCTGCTGTGCCGCTATGGTCCACAAGCGCACGTGACACGTGTCATCGGGTCGGCGGCGGCACACGACGGCAATCAAGCATGGATTTTGGCTGTGGATTACTGATCTGGAAAGATCGATCTCAAAGGACAGAGTGGACAGAGTGGAGCATGTATGATTGAGTTGCTGCTACTGCATGTTTAACGGATCGATCGAGGCCAGCCTACACGTGCGGGTGCACCGGCCACGCACGGATACGAAAACAAAACAAAAGATATGGCAGTGGCAAGCTTCTTCCCCCACCGGCCACTGCGCATCCCTCAGGCTCAGGCCTCAGGACGTCGTACGCGTGGCACGAGGGCACACTACGTACGCGGCCGGCCGGCCGGCCAACCGGCCAGGTCGCCATGGGTTTAAAAGGACGCGCGCGGGCTGCAGCGGCTGGACCAAGCAAGCACGCTAGCTAGTAGCCTACACGTCATACGCAGACAGCAAACTTCGTGGTTTATTTCCTCGATATTCGCGGGAGTGAGCATGCCGTCGCTGTGGCCGACGACAAAGAAGAAGCGGGCGCGGGGCTCGTCGGCGGCCCGGTCGTGGTCCTCGCGCCGCCGCGGGAGCAAGAAGTCCAAGTCGTCGTCGACGTCGTCGCTGGGTGCGCTGTGGCGGCGGATGGTCGGGCCGCGCCGGGGCACCGGCCGGACCCGGACCAGGACCTGCGTTTTTTTTACCGCTCGGTAAACCGCGGTTTACCGCGGTTACCGAGCTAACCGGCCGGTCGGTTGGTTGGTCGGTTCGGACGGCCCAAAATTCGAATTTGAAGTTTGAAAAAAAAAAATGCTA
>JAENPR010002136.1:0-73947 GCA_018135685.1 Themeda triandra | reverse complement strand
GTTTAAAGCGCCATCCCGCCCGTCTTTTAGACCGAAGAAATGCGAATACTGTTGGATTTATCTGATTCGGATTGTGCAACCGAATCACTACCGTATCATGCGGATATTGTTTTTCGAGGCCAGTACATGCCAGTTTATCGACGTGATGTCGCCACTGCCTTCTCGGTGTTCGTACCTGATTGAGGTTTACTTGGAAAGCGCCGTCCCGCCCGGCTTTTTAGACCGAAGGGGTGCACGCTTAGCTTAGTTGACTAATTGGCCATTGCACCAATTGGTGTTTGTAGGATTCGGTACTTGAGTTACGCAACCCATTCCGCCCGTCTCTTTGGACTAGGGGTATGTTTTAAACAAAAATGTAGTAATATTTCTCTTTATTCTCTTGTTACAAGTATGCGTCATTATTACGGTTGAAGGTTGCGCATCACCACCCGAATATTTTTGGTTTGGCCAGGAGCCAACATGTGGTCGCTGGTTTGTGGCTAGGATGACAAACCCGTGGTTTGAAGCGGTTGCTCTCGAGTTACGACGCAGAGCCCAGACACCTGCGTGGGTATTGGTTTCGGTGATCTAACCAAAGCTCGTAACAGCCACACGATGCGACATGTGTGCGTTGCACCATGATCTATGGGAACCTCATGATGATTCCACATTACCATTAGTGGCACATGGTCGTGCGAGAACGTAACGCGGTGAATGGCACGTGCTTCCGGCTACTTGGATCGGGTGGGAATCGACCCAGGGACTTGTGACCGAGGTATATCTTTGTGAGGACCGGTGTCCTCACCGAGAACACCGAAACCAAATGTGGTGTATCTCTTTGCCACCCGAATTCGCTCCTTCCCGAGGCCTCTCATGCCTATTTGACAATGACTTAACCCCTCTCTCTCATGTTTGAGCTAGAACATTCTTGATGGAATGATTCTGCAAAGAGAGTTTTGGGTGCCCTTATATAGGGTTCGTTGACCCAAAAGGTTCATAACTACACTCGAACTACCTTGGTTATTAAATTCGATGGGTACTTTTCATTATTAATTGCGCTGTTGCAATGCACGTGACTGTGTTGGAGGTATTTCTTGCCCCTTTGGCTTGTTTTGGTTGCTTGCAACCTTTTAAATTGATACCGAATATATGAATGAAGAGCAGCTTGTTACTGGTAATGCAATTTGGGTAATAGAGTTTGATATTCTTGCCTTTTTGAGTAACTCAGTCATACAACCAATTGTACGAGGCAGACTGTACGTTTGGGATATCTCTTGTTTCCGCGAATTCCATGCCTTCTTCGTCTTATAGGTTGCTTGCAACCTTTTGCTATTGTTGCTAACCTAAGCGCATTCTATTTGAGTCGTAATTTATGAATATAATTCATTTAAGCATAATCATAGACAAAGTTAAACTTATTACATGGGATGCCTCATTAAAAAACCTCGGGAGGAAAAAGAGTGCGAGCCCGAATGTCTTTAGACAAGAGTACCAAATTACATGAAATTAAATTATTACATCTCCCTCTCACGAGCATTATAGTCATGGATAGAATTGACGCAAATTATCTGCGTTCCAGTGTGGGCCTGATTAATTGCCGTCTTCGGTTACCAAGGTGAATACGGATGCTCGACCTTTCTTGCCACGATGTACCTGTACCATGGTGACCGCAACTTGCCTTGTTTATCACGGTGGCGGATAAGAACCATGTCCCCCGGATTAATGTCTTTCCTCGATTTTTCTTGTCTCTCAAACTTTGGTTTCGGCGTGATATGCATCTAGATTATCTGATTTTTACAAATACCTTTGGTCTGACGTTTCCTACGTCTACCATTCTCTGAATCGGGTTGGTGGGCGATATCTCTCGTCCCGAACAAGCCCATCCTTACTTCTTTCCGCGTTATGGCTTCTTCACCAAACAACAAACCCGAAATGGGGTGAAAACCCGTAGCTCGGGACTGGAGACATTGTGACCCCAAACAAGCGTGACCGACTCTTGGGCCCATTTCCCTTTCTTTGATTCCTCGAGCATCTTTGAGATGGTGGTGAAAATATCACCGTTTGCTCTTTTCAACCGCCCCATTCGACTTGGGTGATTCACCGAAGCGAATGACAGTTTAATCCCCAACTCTTCACAAAACATTCTCGAATTGTGCCAAGTCAAATTGTTTGCCGTTGTCAACCGTGATGTACGAGGGCACCCCGAATCGGCGGATGATTCGCCGCCATACGAAATTCACCAAAGTCCCCGGTTATCTTGGCTAGCGGCTTGGCTTCCACCCATTTGGTGAAGTACTCCGAGCCACCGCTGCATATTTGAGGTTCCCCGGAGCCGGGGTAACGGTCCAACAATGTCTACACCCCAATGCCGAAGCCGCGGGTCGGGAATACGGGTGACGTGGGGTTAGCCGAGAATTCTGCTTCTTTGCGAACATCTCGACAACCCCGCATGTTTTCACAATCTCTTTAGCGTCGATTACGGCCGTCGGTAATAGAATCCCTGCCTCATTGCTCTATGGGCAATTTCGTGATGACCTCTGTGAGCTCCGCATGAACCCGAATGTATCTCGGTGAGCAAATGTTTTCCCTTCTCCTCTGCTTATGCATTTGAGCATTGAGCGACTACACCCTCCTTGTACATGTTTTCCCCAATAAACGAGAATTGCTTCGTCTGGAGTTCATTCAAGTGCATGTCTTTCTTTGAGGGCCGGTTCGTATGAACCATTGAGGTATGCCCGGATGGGTGCCCTCCCGCCGTCGCTTGCGATTGCGTGAACGACCGAAGGTGACTCTTCTTCCTTGACAGCCTCTTTGATCGTTAGGACTTGGTAAAAAACATCACCGTGGCAATGGGCCGGGCATTGGGCTGCTGCTTTTGCTAACTCATCGGCTTCGGTGTTCTTCGACCTTGGAATGTACTTTAGGTGAAACTCCGTGAAGTACTTCTCCATTCTCCTTACGGTGGCCGGAGTATGTGGCTAGCTCAGGGTCCTTTGTCGTGTATTCTTTCTTCCCCGGACATGGCCGACCACTATCGTGAGTCGGACGAATCACACAACGTCGGACTCCGAGTGCTCGAGCTTTCATAACCCCAGCGATGCGCTTCGTGATTCGGCCGTGTTGTTCGTGGTGAACCGCAATCTTGCCGCATACCGTATTCTTGGCCCATTCGGTGGTGTCGGTATGGGCGATATTCCCGGCTGCTTGAACACCACGACCCGTCGCCGATGTACGGTCCATTCGGGTTCATCGAAGCTGCTTTGTGGAGTCGTCCGCATTCGGTGTCCGGGCTATGAAGTCTCGCTAACACATGTGACTTGATGGGCGATCTCAGGCTCAAATGATATTATGTATTCATTCGGCTGCCGCCCACTTGCCGATTCGGCCTATTGCTTCATGTTGCGAAATAAAGATTCCGGCGAAATTTGAGATGACAAGACCCGAATCAGGTGCGCTTGGAAATAGTGCTTGAGCTTCCTGGAAGCCATCACTACTGTGTATGCAATCTTTTCCAGCTCGATTAGTAATTCACCTTAGCACCGAAAGGGCTTCGAGACGAAGTAGATGGGGAATTGTTGCATTTGCCCTCATATTCCTTCTCCTCAACCAATGCGTAACGTGCTTACCGCTGTGGCGCCGCCGCTAGATATAATATCGAGTTGCTCCGGATGTTGGCTTCGATAGTGTGGTGAGTCTAGTGAGATACTTCTTGAGTTCCTCGAAAGCTTGCTGTTGTTCCGGTCCCCAACCGAAAGTCGATGCATTTCGGAGTGCTCTGAAAAATGGTAATCCCTTTCGGCCGATCTTGATATGAACCCGCAATGCATGCAATTCTCCCGTGTGAGTTTCTTCACTTCCTTCCTGCTTTGAGGCGGTGCCATGTTTGCAATGGCCGCAATCTTCTCTGGGTTGGCCACATACCTGGCGGAGACCAAACAACCGAGTAGCTTCCCTTCCGATACCGAATACGCACTTGTCGGGGTTAAGTTTGAGGCCGCTGAATACAGATTTGCAAATGTTTCTCGAGATCATCGATGTGTGCGTCCCTTTGGTCGCTCTTTACCACAATGTCGTCCACATAGGAAACGAGATTGTTCTTCTTCTTCGCTCCCGAATATTTCGTCGCTTAACCGGAGAAGGTCGGCCCGGCGTTCCTTAGCCCTTCGGCATTCTCTTGTAACAAAAGGTGCCGTCAGCGTGTGATGAAACTTGTCTTTTCCTGGTCTTCCGGCCGAAGCCATATCTCGTGATAACCCGAAAACAAATCGAGCAAACTCATTATCTCACAGCCAGCCGCAATGTCCACCAATTTGTCTATCCTGGGCAATGGATATGGGTCCTTCGGGCAATGCTTGTTGAGATCGGTGAAATCAACGCACATTCGCCATTTGCCATTCTTCTTCTTTACCATGACCACGTTTGCTAGCCATTCGGGGTACTGCACTTTTCTGATTACATCGGCATCCAAATGGCCTGCGCACTTCGTCGTCGCTCGTCTATTGCTCTTTCGTCCGATATTTTGCGGAGCTTCGCTTCCTAGGCCTGGCCGACTGTTCACGTTCGCTTGCGTCGTGCAAGACTTCGGTCTACTCCCCGGGCAGATCGCGTGTTGACCAAGCAAACACGTCTCGATTTTCGAGCGGGAATTCCGTCAATCTTGAGGCTTCGCCCCGACCCAAACTTGCGCCGATATTGACGCATTCGTCGAACGATCGGGCTCAAGGACACCTGAATTGTTTCTTTCGAGGAGCGCCTTTGGCTCTTTGTTGTTACTTTGGTCTTCCTCTTCCTTCCGTTTGAGTTTGGATTTCACCTCGTGCACCATGTTTGTATCCTGGTATGGGTTTTACGTCGATTCTCCTTGCCGAGATCGATCTCCGAATACCGAAATGATGCCGGTGGGTGAAGGTATTTTCATACACGGGTGAGTTTGCCGAATCACCATGTCGAATTTGTTGATGATACCTCTCCGAAAATGGTCATACGGGTAATCAATGTCGACTATATCGAATGCGATTTCTTCGCTCGACTTTTGTATCCTCGCTGAACGCAACCGTGATTGTTTTCTTGCCAATCGCGTCTATTCTCCTTCCGCCGAAACCGAATAGGGGTTCCGGCACAGTCAAGTGTTTTTCGGTCTAGTTTCATGCTTGTCGAATGCCTTGGTGAAGAGTATATCCGCTGAACTGCCGTTGTCGATCGAATGTTGTGGAGGGTATATCCTCCAACATGCGCTGTAACTACCAAGGCATCGCGGTGTGGGAAGTCCTTCACTCGAAATCGATTCCGAAAAGGTGATAGGGGTTGTCACCAAGCCCGCGCGCTGTCGGTGTTTTTTGGTGAGATGGTCAATACTCTCTTGACAAAGTCTCGTCTCGGCCCTCTTGTTATCGTGCTCCAAGTTGGATCCACCCGTGATTGCGTAGATATGCCCCCTAGAGTTCATCATGTTAGTTGGTGCGACTGTGTTGACTATTTGCAGCTCTCTTGAAGTTTACGGTTCACACCGCTGCGTCTTTGTGGCCGATCAATCGTGGCTGAAGATGATGTGGCTGCTCGAAATGCCCGATTGTGCATTGGCATAGGTTGGTGATATTGCGCCATATGGGGCATCGGCCACGCCATCGGTTCTTTGTATACCTCATGCGCCGGTGGCCGGGTTACATGGTGCCTGGGTGAAAGCCGGATGGTGAAACGCTTGCTGAGGAGGTGCCATGGTATGATAAACGTGCTTTCCTGCCTCATTCGGTTTGGCTGCTTCGTCCTTTTCCCGCTGCTCCTTTGCTAGCCGGGTATGGTTTGCACTCTTTTGTTGTATGGCCCTTGTCCTCGCCACACACGACACACACGTGTTCCGGGCCGGCCTGCCCTTCCACGCCCACCGCCGGGAACCTCTACCGCCCGCCTGGTTACCAAAGTTTTTGGTTTGGTTCGAGTGGTTCTCGGGTTGAGTCTTCCCCGCACATTGTTCACGGCGGTGGACTTTGACTCATTCTTCTGCACAGCTTGCTGATTCGGTTGGCCGGACTTGGGTGATGCTTGCTTGATATTATACCTTGTTGCTTTCCGTTGCACTAAGTCTTCCTCTCGATCTAGCGAAGGAAGATCGATCAAGCAGTGTTTGATTGTTGTTGGTGGTACACGAGACATGGCTTGAGCGCAAGGCCCTATCTTCAGTCCCTTGATCGCCGCGGCGATAACAATATCGTCCGACACATTCGGTAGCCGAGCTTTCAATTGAATTATCCTCTCCGAGGTATTTTGACGGTGATTCGTCGTCCGCTGGGAACGATTCATGAGATCCGCCGTTGTTTTCTTGTCTGCTTTGGAACCCTTGAAAGGTGGTGAGCAGATCCGCCTTCACTGATGCCATGAAGTGATCGACAACGGTCATTGGGACACGAACTATCGTGCTACATACGGTTAAAGCCATGACCAACGATTTCGCGAGGATCATGTCGTTGCCGCCGACCCGAATGGACACATGCTTCATAACTTGTAATAAACCTTCTCGGGTTGGATTTTGCCCATTGAAACTTGGCAACTTGGGTGCCGTAACCCGGGGCCAAGGACATCTTTGATTTCCGGTGATAATGGGGATGCCAAGTCTATTGCTTCGGCTATTTCCCTTCATGATTTTTCTCCCAAAATGATAACATCTTTCTCTTGATTTTTCCCGAGGATGATCGGAGGGTCCGAATTTCCCTTTCTAGTTTCTCTGCTTCTTCTCTTGCTTGGTTGATTGCCTCTTGGTTTGCCGATTCGGTTTTGTGTCGCCGTTTGGGCTGCAACCGATCGCGATGCTTGCTTCGGGGCATTCACCTTGGCAGACTCTTCTAACCGCTTGATGGCCGGGCGTTTTGTACGTCCGATCCCTCGGCTCTTCGGTTTCTTCTTCTTCGGGGTCTTCGGTTAATGCAGGCCTCCGAAGCGCACCTCCTAGTGCACCAAGTTCGCTTGTGCCGCCCTCTTGATTGTACTGGACCGTGTGTCGCTGGGTCAATGCTGGTGCCACCGCACCTTCGGCTTGCGAATAGAAACTCCCGATTGCAAAGTACCGGACCGCCGTAGAACTTCGGTGGGTGCAACCGAATCGTGACTACGGGTTCCTTGGATGACCCCCGCACTGTCTTCACCTTGCCTTTCGGAGCCATGGTATGTTCGGCGACAACCACGGTGGGCGCCAATGTTGTTCTAAGGCAAAACCTTAGAACCCCTCCGTGATAAACCCGAACATACACCATGAGAGATGCTGAATCTAACTACGAAGTGACATACGAACACAAAATGAACAACACAAGCTCAATGCATTCAATTGTATCCCGATCTCTCTTACGGTCCCATCAGGGTCGTATTTATAGGAGCCCGTAGGCATTTACATGACTATAATGCCCTTGAGCAACTTCTCCTGATTTCTCATGTAGGTAGGTAGCAGGGCCGTAACAGTCTTCTTGGTGCTTTTCCGAGTTGCAGTCCGAATGGCCAACAACTCCAGGCCCACCAGGCAGCGAGCAATCTTCACAGGAGCAGTAGCACGACGTCACTGCACAAGCAAAGTCCCCACCCGCCGCCGGTCTTTGATTCGGTTAGAGGCACCGAAACCGCCCTTGCATGCACGTTTCGGTGGCTTTGCGGCCGGGCGAGGACCGGGACCGCCGACCGGCGCACGGGCACAGCGACCGAAACACCCGCTTATCCTATTCGGTTGACCAACCGAATCGGTCATCTGTTCACGGCCAGCCAAAACGAGTGATCGACTCGCTCATTTGGTCGATTCGGCTGCGTAACAATCGACATCTCGTCATTTCGGGGGACGGGGTGCCTAGGTCCCGGTTGTCACCCAACACCGAGTAAAGCAAGCCCGTACGCCATGGTTAAGGCATTTTGACACATCTGGCCTCTCTACCATAGCGTTTGTCGTCGCTCGAGAGCCCGAACGGCCCTTAACCTCGGCTCCACGGCTCCGTAATCGCCATATTTGCATACACGACTTTGCTTTGCCGCACGGCCGGTTCCTATGCGTCCTACGCTCCTCGCACCAAGTCAAGCACGCCCATGCACCATGGTTAAGACGTTTTAACACCTTTGGCCTCTCCACCATAGCGTTTATTACCGCCCGAGAACCCGAATGGCCCTTAACCATGGCTCCACTCTCTAGAACTACCATATTTGCACACACGACTATGCTACCGTTCCTGCATGTCCTATAGCTCTCGACACTAGGTCAAGCACATGCCATGTTAAGGCATTTTGACGCCTACGGCCTCGCCACCACAATATTTGTCATCACCCGAGAGCCCGAGCGGCCCTTAACTATAGCTCCACGACTCGCATCATCCATAATTGCACGCACCGTGCCCCGCATAGCCGGATCCCGTGCATCCTACGGCTCTCGGCACCGGGTCAAGCACTCCCGTACGCCATGGTTAAGCCATTTTGATGCCTCTCACCTCTCCACCATAGAGTTTTTCATCACCCGAGAGCCGAAGGGCCCCTTAACCACGCTCACGGCCGCAAAACTGCCATATTTGCACACACGACTATGCTACCGCACAAATGGTTCCTGCATGTCCTATAGCTATCGACACTAGGTCAAGCACGACCGTATGCCATGGTTAAGGCGTTTGACGCCTCGGCCTCACCACCACAATATTTGTCATCACTGAGAGAGCCCGAACGGCCCTTAACTATAGCTCCATGACTCCAGAACATCCATAATTGCACACACGACCGTGCCGCCGCACGCCGGATCCTGTGCATCCTACGGCCTCGGCACCGGGTCAAGCACGCCCGTACACCATGGTTAAGCCATTTTGATGCCTCTCACCTCTCCACCATAGAGTTTTTCATCACCCGAGAGCCCGAAGGGCCCTTAACCACAGCTCCACGGCCGCAAAAGCCGCCATATTTGCACACACGACCATGCTTGCCGCACGGCCGGTTCCAACGCATCCTATGGCTCTCGCATCGAGTCAAGCATGCCCGTACACCATGGTTAAGGCATTTTGACACCTCCGGCCTCTACCATAGCGTTTGCTATCGCTCGAGAGCCCCGAACGGCCCTTAACCTTGGCTCCATGGCTCCGAACCGCCATATTTGCACACACGACCATCATGCCGCCAGTCGGTTCCAACGCATCCTATGGCTCCCGGCACCGAGTCAAGCATGCCCGTACGCCATGGTTAAGGCATTTTGACACCTCTAGCCTCTCCACCACAGCGTTTGTTGCCGCCGAGAACCCGAATGGCCCTTAACCATGGCTCCACGCTCTAGAACCGCCATATTTGCACACACGAATATGCTACCGCACAAACCCGGTTCGTGCGTGTCCTACGCCTCTTGACACTAGGTCAAGCATGACCGTATGCCATGGTTAAGGTGTTTTGATGCCTCCGGCCTCACCACCACAATGTTTGTCATCACCCGAGAGCCCGAACGGCCCTTAACTACACTCCACGACTCCGAACATCCATAATTGCACACACGACCGTGCTTTGCCGCACGGTTGGATCCCGTGCATCCTATGGCTCTCGGCACCGGGTCAAGCACGCCCGTACGCCATGGTTAAGCCATTTTGATGCCTCTCACCTCTCCACCATAGAGTTTTCCATCACCCGAGAGCCCGAAGGGCCCTTAACCATGGCTCCACGGCAGCTTAAACCGCCACATTTGCACACACGACCATGCCGCCACATGGTCGGTTCCAACGCGTCCTATGGCTCCCGGCACTGAGTCAAGCAAGCCCGTTGTTGACGGTCGTTAAGTGTCAATTTTTACCGTCAACTAGACATGAAAAAGGACCTAAACATAATTACCTTCTAGATATAGGGCTTACACTAATGGAACTCCACGAGTTTTGGTGAATGTCTCTTTTCTACGGGGTGTCACCTGAAAATACCCAAGGAAGGCCCACATGTCGTTTACATAGAGATAATCGGGAACCGGTGAAAATTCCGTAACTGGAAGGTTCGAGAAGGCTCGGACCAAACGGAGCCCGAACCGCTCGGTGGAGAGTCGGCCGACTCCCCTAGAGTCGGCCGATCCGGGGACTTCAACCAATCGGAGTCGCCTCGCGGATCCCTGTTCTACCGCCTTTGAGGATAAATAATAATCATCCGTTTAGGCCGGTTTGATCCGAGGGCCAGGTGCATCTTAGAGGGCTATATAAGCGGGGCACCTGGCCCCCGGAGGAGGCAATCCCTTAAACCCTAATTCATTATCTCCCAGCGGGATCGAGTTGTAGAGGCGTCCCTTGAATGGATGACTTCTCTTCTCTAGAGAATTAGAGCTAGACATTCCAATGTAGTAGATTAGATCTAGATGAGAGTTAGGGAGAGTGGAGTCAAGTGCTCCGGTTCGAGAAGTCTTCGAGATTTGGTACGTCTTTGTATCTACTCTTTGTAAGACTTATGCTTTAATATATTTATCTTCTCTATTTACTTTTATGCCTATCTTGTGATTGTTAGTATAGTAGTTATGCTTTATTATGGGATCTTCACTCGCATCGAGTGCTCTAGTTATCCTAGGTAATTAGAGTAGTAATTGATAGTGTAGACATGGTGTCTAGACTAGAGGTTACCTCGAGATTGCACCCAATCCCACGGATTGTTGTGGTAGCCCCGAGGATCGTGATTTTCCCGACGGCCGTCGTATTCCACCTCGTTCGGGTTGGTGTTTGTAGGACCGTAGTCGAGCTTCCTAGCCCCCTTCTCATCCATGTCCGTGGCTAGTGTTCGATGTCTCGAAGTGCTATTGTATGATTGCTATATCTATCCATCCCCTGTTATCATAGAACCAAAGTAATAGAGAAGTATATAGGAACCTTGATCTCTTCCGTTGTCCTCTCACTGGCTAGCTACTCATTTATCATAGAATTCTCATATGTGCTTTATTATTTATATTACCTTTTATATATATATCAATTACCCCTGCTTTAGTCTAGTTGGTTTACTAAGTTAGTAGATACATGATGGTGAGTTATCGATTCTTTAACCCTTGCTTCCCCGTGGTAAAATATAAATAACGATACCTGGTTTACTCCCGGTAAAATGCTACAATGGTATATTCTCAGTGCGCTGCGGAATCCTTCTTATTTTATGTGCACTTAATTTATACCAACAAGCATTTTTGGCACCGCTGCCGGGAAGCAATCGGTGTTAAGTTTTTGATAATGATCTTGATGTCTCGCTAATTTAGTGTATCACTAGCTTTAGTAGGATTACCCCTTGTTCTGTTGAGTGTGGAATAGACAGACAAAAGATGTCGTTTCGACCTTCCGACAAGCTTCCACAAGACATTGAAGAGCCCAGGGTCCCTCAACATTCAACATTCAACTAGAACCCTGCCATCTCACAGGTTTGTGTATACATATATATTATTCTAACCATGTGCATTGGAGAAAATGTCGTCGTCACAATAAGTGATGAACATAGATGCCGCAACACTACTCACAAATTTCATCCCGTGAGTCATGGTAAGTATGATCAAGAATGGTGAGATAGTCTTGCTCATGGACTTTAAAATTATGAGTAGTTATCTTTTAAATTCTTGCACCTCACTACATGTTTACTTTTAAGAATTCATGCATCCACTCCACTCTTTTATGTTTGCTCATCCATTGCATGTTTAGTTTCTTGCATTCATTCATACATTTTGCATCTAAAAAGAAAAAAAAAATTCCTCACCATCATGCTCTTTCATCTCTGTCTGCATCCCTTTTATTATAAAAAGATAAAAATATTTCTTGTGATCCTGTTAGAAGACATTTGAGTTAAGGCAGTTCTAGACAACCAAGGCTTAGAGGTTTTTATCACTAATGCTTAATCAGTTCCACAAGCTTTGTTGTCTATTTGAGCTTCACAGAACATAAAGGATCAAGAAGAGCTAAACAGCGAAGGACATCCAGTCCCCTCACCGGAGTGCTGCCCGCGACACTTGAACACTGTCTCAAACAGCAACTATCTACGACACTCCAGGAGGACTCGAACGTCTTCATTGCCTGTCAGCAACATCAGCAGACTATGTCAACATCCAGCTTGGGGGAGGGCATCCCCCGTGTACCAAGCTAAGTGTTTCCAACTTATCTATCTATGCTTTGTTAGAGTTTGCTTTGTTAAAACAACTAAAAAAGAAAAGAAAAGAAGATGCATAACTATAGAAACCCAGAAAGATTTCTTTTCTACTTTTGGAGAGTTCTTGTAGTCTGTCTTAAAAGTGATCCCTAGAATAAACTCTACATGGAGATGATGAATAGTTGCTCCGCCGTAATTCCTTTCAAGTACCTAGTTTTCAACCTTGCACTCTCCCGAAGTTTTGGACACAACTGTTTAGATTTGAGATTTGCTCAACCCGAAACTTGTGGGTAGCAAACACTTGATCTAAATCTAGTTGGTTGACGGGTATGATATGGGAAGGTTTTGAGTCAGTCCATCTTGCTCCTAGAGATGCTAGAGTTCGGAGAATTTATCTTTGAAAATCTTAAATTTTTGCATGACGAGTTCCTTTATGACGAGAGTTCAAATTCCTACCACAAACCATATATTCATGCTTACTAGATTAGGAAGACACATCTATTTATATAGATCATAATGTAGGCATTGAGTGTAGTCTTTATAGGCATTGAGTGTGGTTATGTGGGACCCATAAGGAATCGTCATGCGCTTAAAGTCAATACTATGTGCTCTCCATCCATTGATCTATGCTACTTCGTCCTCGAAGCATGCACCCATTTTATAAATACCACATTCATTCTCGTGCTACTTCGTCCCTAGAAGTACCACCCATATATAGATCCATATCCACCACATATTGTGCTATCTCTACCCTAGAGATATGCATCTCGTGCCGCTCCTACCCCGGGAGTACGCATTCCCCCATATATTGTGCTGTCTCTACCCCGGAGATACGCACTTATGCTCGCTCCTACCCCGGGAGTACGCATCCATCCATCCATCCATCCATCCACATATACACACGCCACTCATTTCACTTCATCCGAGAAAAGGTTCTACTCCTATCCCGGGAGTGAACATCTAGAAATAATCATAGCCATTCCATTTGCCTACATAAAAGCTCCAAATCATTATCATTTCAAGTTATACACTCCCCGTTGCTAAAGTTCATTTTCAGAGGATTGGTTGCTCTAAAAAAAAGAGAGAGAGAGACAAAAAAAGAAGAAAGAAAAAAAAGAAAGAAAGAAAGAGTAGCCAAGTCCTTCCTTTCAAGAAGTTTCAAGGTTTCCGAATAAAGGGAGTCATGTTATCCCCAAAGGAGCAAGTGTGGAAGTAGATGTTCACCAAGTGATCACCCCTCATAATCATTTCCTTATCATCATCATCCTATCATCATCTTATCATCCATTTCCTCATTCACATGCACATATGACTTTATTATTATTTTAGTTCCTATTGGATCCATGTCTTAACCGTGCAATATATGCAAGTGAGTTTGAGTGTCTCTCCACCTATGAGCTCCACATAAGCCTATTAGAAAGTAGGGTGAGAGAGAGAAGGCACTTTCCATTATGCCTTAGTTCCATAAATACCACATATTTTGAGAGAAGAGAGAAGGCATACGCTACACACATGCCTTGGAGAGGATCCAAAAATACCACAAATGAGAGACCTAAAAGGTTCATACAAGGAACTCTGAGTTTTATTTCAAAACTTCACAAAAACTCCGAAATAATAGTTGATCAAAGAGCGAGAAACATGGCGCTTGACTTGACCGTTCTATCTTTCAACTGCTCAAGACCCAAGTGACGGTTACAAGCCCCATGGTGAAAGGTAATATGAGTAAGTTTTGAGTCGAATAGTTTATTCTAATTCGTAGGAGAGTTCTTGTTTGAACGCATGAGTACTTTTGAGGCGTGAAAGCATTGTAGCAACTCCTGATCCACACTGAGTTTATCTTTGCTCAGGGACGAGCAAAAGTTAAGCTTGGGGGAGTTGTTGACGGTCGTTAAGTGTCAATTTTTACCGTCAACTAGACATGAAAAAGGACCTAAACATAATTACCTTCTAGATATAGGGCTTACACTAATGGAATTCCACGAGTTTTGGTGAATGTCTGTTTCTGCAGGGTGTCAGCTGAAAATACCCAAGGAAGGCCCACATGTCAGGTTTACATAGAGATAATCGGGAACCGGTGAAAATTCTGTAATCTGGAAGGTTCGAGAAGGCTCTGGACCAAACGGGAGCCCGAACCGGCTCGGTGGAGAGTCGGCCGACTCCCCCCTAGAGTCGGCCGACTCTCCCCTAGAGTCGGCCGACTGGGGACTTCAACCAATCGAGGATTTGATAATAATCATCCGTTTAGGTCGGTTTGATCCGAGGGTTGTGGTGCATCTTAGAGGGCTATATAAGCGGGGCCCCCGGCCCCCGGAGGAGGCAATCCCTTAAACCCTAATTCATTGTCTCCCAGCGGGATCGAGTTGTAGAGGCGTCCCTTGAATGGATGACTTCTCTTCTCTAGAGAATTAGAGCTAGACATTCCAATGTAGTAGATTAGATCTAGATGAGAGTTAGGGAGAGTGGAGCTGTGCTCACGGTTAAAGAGAAGTCTTTAGAGATTTGGTATGTCTTTGTATCTACTCTTTGTAAGACTTATGCTTTAATATATTTATCTTCTCTATTTACTTTTATGCCTATCTTGTGATTGTTAGTATAGTAGTTATGCTTTAGTATGGGATCTTCGCTCGCATCGAGTGCTCTAGTTATCCTAGGTAATTAGAGTAGTAATTGATAGTGTAGACATGGTGTCTAGACTAGAGGTTACCTCGAGATTGCACCCAATCCCATGGATTGTTGTGGTAGCCCAGATCGTGACAGCCCCGACGGCCGTCGTATTCCACCTCGTTCGGGTTGGTGTTTGTAGGACCGTAGTCGGAGCTTCCTAGCCCCCTTCTCATCCATGTCGTGGCTAGTGTTCGATGTCCCGAAGTGCTATTGTATGATTGCTATATCTATCCATCCCCGTTATCATAGAACCAAAGTAATAGAGAAGTATATAGGAACCTTGATCTCTTCCGTTGTCCTCTCACTCGGCTAGCTACTCATTTATCATAGAATTCTCATATGTGCTTTATTATTTATATTACCTTTTATATATATATCAATTACCCCGCTTTAGTCTAGTTGGTTTACTAAGTTAGTAGATACATGATGGTGAGTTATCGATTCTTTAACCCTTGCTTCCCGTGGTAAAATATAAATAACGATACCTGGTTTACTCTCGGTAAAATGCTACAATGGTATATTCTCGTGCGCTTGCGGAATCCTTCTTATTTTATGTGCACTTAATTTATACCAACACCCATACGCCATGGTTAAGGCATTTTGACACCTCCGGCCTCTCTACCATAGTGTTTGTCGTCGCTCGAGAGCCCGAACGGCCTTTAACCTCGGCTCCACGGCTCCGTAACCGCCATATTTGCACACACGACTTTCTTTGCCGCACGGCCGGTTCCTATGCGTCCTACACTCATCGCACCAAGTCAAGCACGCCCATGCACCATGGTTAAGGCATTTTAACACCTTTGGCCTCTCCACCACAGCGTTTATTACCGCCCGAGAACCCGAATGGCCCTTAACCATGGCTCCACAGCTCTAGAACCGCCATATTTGCACACACGACTATGCTACCGCACGCCTCAGTTCCTCGCATGTCCTATACCTCTCGACACTAGGTCAAGCACGACCGTATGCCATGGTTAAGGCATTTTGATGCCTCTGGCCTCACCACCACAATATTTGTCATCACCCGAGAGCCCGAACGGCCCTTAACTATAGCTCCACGACTCTAGAACATCCATAATTGCACACACGACTGTGCTGCCGCACAGCCGGATCCTGTGCATCCTACGGCTCTCGGCACCGGGTCAAGCACGCCCGTACGCCATGGTTAAGCCATTTTGATGCCTCTCACCTCTCCACCATAGAGTTTTTCATCACCCGAGAGCCTGAAGGGCCCTTAACCACAGCTCCATGGCTGCAAAACTGCCATATTTGCACACACGACCATGCTGCCGCACGGTCGGTTCCAACGCATCCTATGGCTCTCGGACCGAGTCAAGCATGCCCGTATGCCATGGTTAAGGCATTTTGACACCTCGGCCTCTCTACTATAGCGTTTGCCATCACTCGAGAGCCCGAACGGCCCTTCACCTTGGCTCCACGGCTCCGTAACCGCCATATTTGCACACACGACCATGCCCGCACGGCGGTTCCAACGCATCCTATGGCTCCCGGCACCGAGTCAAGCATGCCCGTACGCCATGGTTAAGGCATTTTGACACCTCTAGCCTCTCCACCACAGTGTTTGTTGCCACCGGGAACCCGAATGGCCCTTAACCATGGCTCCACAAATCTAGAACCGCCATATTTGCACACACGAATATGCTACCGCACAAGACGGTTCGTGCGTGTCCTACAGCTCTTGACACTAGGTCAAGCATGACCGTATGCCATGGTTAAGGCGTTTTGATGCCTCCGGCCTCACCGCCACAATGTTTGTCATCACCCGAGAGCCCGAACGGCCCTTAACTACAGCTCCAGGACTCCGTAACATCCATAATTGCACACACGACCGTGCTGCCGCACGGCCGGATCCCGTGCATCCTATGGCTCTCAAGACCGGGTCAAGCACGCCCGTACGCCATGGTTAAGCCATTTTGATGCCTCTCACCTCTCCACCATAGAGTTTTCCATCACCTCGAGAGCCCGAAGGACCCTTAACCATGCCTCCACGGCTCCAAAACTGCCATATTTGTACACTCGACCATGCCGCCGCACGGCTCGGTTCCAATGCATTTTATGGCTCCCGGCTCGAGTCAAGCATGCCCGTACGCCATGGTTAAGGCATTTTGACACCTCTCCGCCTCTCTACCATAGCGTTTGCCATCACTCGAGAGCCCGAACGGCACTTAACCTCGGCTCCACGGCTCCGAACCGCCATATTTGCACACACGACTTTGCTGCCGCACGGCCGGTTCCTGCGCATCCTACGGCTCCTCGCACCAAGTCAAGCACACCCATGCACTATGGTTAAGGCGTTTTGACACCGCTGGCCTCTCGACCACAGCATTTGTTGCCGCCCAAGAACCCGAATGGCCCTTAACCATGGCTCCACCGCTCTAGAACTGCCATATTTGCACACACGACTATGCTACCACACAAATGGCCGGTTCCTACGTGTCCTACATGCTCTCGACACTAGGTCGCACGACCGTATGCCATGGTTAAGGCGTTTTGACACCTCTAGCCCCACCACCACAATGTTTGTCATCACCCGAGAGCCCGAACGGCCGTTAACTATAGCTCCACGACTCCGTAACATCCATAATTGCACACACAACCGTGCCGGCGCACGGCCGGATCCCGTGCATCCTACGGCTCTCAGCACCGGTTCAAGCACACCCGGACGCCATGGTTAAGCCATTTTGATGCCTCTCACCTCTCCACCATAGAGTTTTCCATCACCCGAGAGCCTGAAGGGCCCTTAACCATGGCTCCACGGCAGTAAAACTGCCACATTTGCACACACGACCATGCTGCCGCATGTTCGGTTCCAACGCGTCATATGGCTCCCGGCACTGAGTCAAGCAAGCCCGTACGCCACGGTTAAGGCATTTTGACACCTCTGGCCTCTCTACCATAGCGTTTGTCGTTGCTCGAGAGGCTGAACGGCCCTTAACCTTGGCTCCACGGCTCCAGAACTGCCATATTTACACACATGACTTTGCTGCCGCACGGCCGGTTCCTATGCGTCCTACGGCTCCTTGCACCAAGTCAAGCACGCCCATGCACCATGGTTAAGGCATTTTAACACCTTTGGCCTCTCCACCACAGCGTTTATTACCGCCCGAGAACCCGAATGGCCCTTAACCATGGCTCCACAGCTCTAGAACTGCCATATTTGCACACACGACTATGCTACCGCACAGCCGGTTCCTGCATGTCCTATAGCTCTCGACACTAGGTCAAGCACGACCGTATGCCATGGTTAAGGCATTTTGACGCCTCTCACCTCTCCACCATAGAGTTTTTCATCACCCGAGAGCCTGAAGGGCCCTTAACTATAGCTCCACGACTCCAAAACATCCATAATTGCACACACGACCGTGCTGCCGCACGGCCGGATCCTGTGCATCCTACGGCTCTCGGCACCGGGTCAAGCACGCCCGTACGCCATGGTTAAGCCATTTTGATGCCTCTCACCTCTCCACCATAGAGTTTTTCATCACCCGAGATCCCGAAGGGCCCTTAACCACGGCTCCACGGCCGCAAAACCGCCATATTTGCACACACGACCATGCTGCCGCACGGCCGGTTCCAACGCATCCTATGGCTCTCACCGAGTCAAGCATGCCCGTACGCCATGGTTAAGGCATTTTGACACCTCGGCCTCTCTACCATAGCGTTTGCCATCGCTCGAGAGCCCGAACGGCCCTTAACCTTGGCTCCACGACTCCGGCCGCCATATTTGCACACACGACCATGCTTTGCCGCACGGTCCGGTTCAACACATCCTATGGCTCCGGCACCGAGTCAAGCATGCCCGTCTTGTTGGGAATATGCCCTAGAGGTAATCATAGAGATGATGATATTCCGCTTGTATCCATGATATGTAGAATGTGTCCATTGAATATCCATTAAAGACAACTTGTATTGATTGGCAATTATGTGAATTGTTTGTGGAACTCTTTTACTTGTATGGTTATTCTATATTCGTCCCTGGTTGGAGTTCATGTGAGGACACACATGAATATTAGACTAGCACATTATTAGTTGATGACTATGTTTCACAAGTCATGGACATGGAGATGTCGAACTAATAATGTGGGCACATGTATGACATGTAGGCCGGATCGACCCGACATGAGATTGTCTCTATACACATCATATACGTTATGTCCTTCGACCTGAGATTGTTGTATGTGCTCAAGATGTGTATCGACTTGCTTAGGGACTGACAAACGCTACTCCGTTACTGGGTAGTTATAAAGGATGTCTTCGGGTTTGTCGAGAAGCATGCTGTGAGACATAGACAATCAAGATGGGACTTGCCCCTCTCTGAGGAGAGTGATATCACTGGATCACTCAAGTGATTGGATCAACAAATGCATGGCCGTGCTTGGGTTAAGTGTTAACCCACGAGTTGAACCAAATATCATGAGGCAAGGGAGTAACTCGTATGTGGTCGTAGTGGTTCGTCTGATATGATCATTTGCGTGCACATAGGAGTTGTCACGCCTTGCTAGAGGCCGCTGTCAGCTATTGGGCGAATAGGAGTATTCGGCCCATGTCTATGTGTGCGTGAACCCATAGGGTCGCACGCTTAAGGGGCTGGAAGCCTAATTCGGGTTGGACCCGAATTAGACAAGGCTTAGGGTTTCTAATGGGCCTCCAACTCGGGGGCACATGAGAGACGCCTATATAAGTAGAGGGGAGGGGCGCGGCCAAACCTAATCCACGCCTTTGGCAGCCGCTGTCGCCCTCCACGCTCTCGCCTTTGCTCCTCGCGGACCTAGCAGTCCGGAGGCGGATCGCTTCTCCCTCGTACGTGTGTGACACCTCGGAGGTGCTGCATCTGGAGCACGAGGACGAACCGCACGAACCGCAAGTGGTGGGAGGAGTTGCTGGATGACCACGCAACTACACGGCACTGCTGCGACGCATTCGACTACATCGAGTCGTCTTCCGCTGCATCTGCGCGTCTAGTGGTAATCCCGTAACCTGTAACTAGCAGTAGATCCTGGGCGATGAGGTAGAAAAAGTTTTGTTTTCTGGCTAGCGTAGCACCCTCATAACCCTACAGTGGTATCGGAGCTCTATACTTTGCGTTGTTATAGGTTACGGATGTCGCATATGTGATATGCGCGGTTTTAGATGAGTCTCGATCTTGGTTCATGATCTTGCCGCGTTGGTCTTGTAACGATCTACTCGTACCGGTCGGAATTCCGCCATCCGAGTTAAGTGATACATGTAAATCCAATCACGGCGAGTTAGAGATCAATCGATTGATCGAATTGAACCCTAGGTCAAGTGCCGAGCGCATGTGATGTGCGGCGGTGGCAGATTGGATCGCCACCGGGCGCCGGGTTGCTTGAAAAAGTTCTGTTTGTAAAACAGCCGTAACTTTTTAACCGTAACTCGGATCGAGACGATTCTTAAACGAAAGTTGTAGAGAAAAATTTTACATCCACCTTACTAGATGAGCCTGCTGATGATGCATCTGCTGCTGTGAAAAATGCTTACAAGAAAGCATATGATGCTGATCTTGAAATAAGCTGCCTTATGCTTGCATGTATGGAATCCGATCTGCAGATGCAGTTCGATAACAATCACTCAGCGAACGATATGATCATGGCGCTTGAGGATATGTTCTAGGACTGAAAGGTTCAATGTTTCTAAGGCGCTTGCTGAAACCAAGCTAGCAGAGGGTGCAGCTGTTGGGCCACACGTAATCAAGATGGTTGGTTACACTCAGAGGTTGGAGAAGCTAGGCTTCCCAATTGGCCCAGAGTTGGCTACTGATTTCATTCTCTCGTCTCTGCCGCCTAGCTATGGGAACTTCATTGCGAACTACCATATGCATGGGGCAGAGAGGGGCTTGAATGAGTTGTGTGGCATGCTGAAAACAGCAGAGGCCGACATTAAGAAGCAGTGTCGGTGGCCAAGTGTTGGCAGTCTAGAACAAGCCTAACTTTAAGAGAAAGAAGGGCAGGGGGAAGAAAAAGGGCAAGGCTAAAGATGAGATCTCCAAGCCGGCTCCGCCCGCCCCCAAAGCCGGACCACCGGCCGATGCTAAATGTTTTCATTGTGGTAAGAATGGTCACCGGAAGAGAAACCGCAAGCCGTACTTGGCGTCCTTAGAGAAGGACGGCGGTAGTAAAGGTACTCCCGCTCATACGCTTGTTGTTTATGTTACGACATCTTCCTCGCTAACTCTTATATCAATTCTTGGGTATTTGATACCGGATCGGTTGCTCATATTTGCAATACGATGCAGGGGAATGATAAGAAGTAGAAGCGTGAAGAAAGGAGAGGTTGATTTCCGCGTGGGCAACAATGCAAGAGTTGCTGCGTTGAACGTCGGGACGATGCAACTTCACCTGCCGTCAGGATTTGTCATGGAATTGAATAATTGTTATTTTGTTCCTAGTCTAAGTCAAAACATTGTGTCACCTTCATGTTTGATGAAGGATGGTTATTCATTTGCGAGTAAAGACAATGGTTGTGTTATCTCGAAGAATGATATGTTTGTGGCTCTTGTATCCATTGTGAATGGATTATTTATTTTAAATCTTGATGATGCACCTGTCTCGTAATGTTAATGCTAAAAGGCCTCGGCTTAATGAGTTAAGTCCTACATATATGTGGCATTGTCGTTTGGGTCATATAAGTGAAAATCGCATGAAGAGGCTCCATGATGATGGACTTCTAACTTCGTTTGATTTTGAATCTTACGAGACATGTGAGGCTTGCCTTTTAGGCAAGATGACCAAGACGCCTTTCTCGGTTTTCCCGAGAGAGCGTCTCGACTTATTGGAACTAGTACATAGTGATGTATGTGGACCAATGAGCACGACACTAGAGGCGGTTTTCAATACTTCATAACTTTTACGATGACTTTAGTAGATATGGCTATGTCTACCTAATGAAGCATAAGTCCGAAACATTTGAAAAGTTCAAAGAATTTCAGAATGAAGTAGAGAACCAACGTGGCAAGAAAATTAAGGCCTTGCGATCCGATCGTGGAGGCGAATATTTGAGTCATGAGTTTAGCAATCATCTTAAGAGTTGCGGAATTGTTCCACGCCTTACGCCACCCGGAACGCCACGAGAAATGGCGTGTCGAGCGGCGTAATCGGACTTTGTTGGACATGGTTCGGTCTATGATGAGCCGCCGGACCTACCTTTATCGTTTTGGGGATATGCTCTAGAAACAAACCGCTTTCACATTGAATAGAGTACCATCTAAGTCCGTAGTTAAGACACCATATGAGATATGGACTGGGAAGAGTCCTAGTTTGTCTTTTCTAAAAATTTGGGGTTGTGAGGTTTATGTCAAACGGCTTATATCAGATAAGCTAACACCCAAATAGGACAAGTGTTTTTTCATGGGATATCCAAAGGAAACTTTAGGATATTACTTCTACAACCGCTCGAGGGGCAAAGTGTTTGTTGCTCGAAACGGTGTTTTCTTAGAGAAAGAGTTTCTCAAAAGAGAGAAGAGTGGACAAAAGGTGTATCTTGAAGAAGTTCAAGATGAGCCGCGAGAAGGACTCTACGAGTGATGCTAATGTAGTAGAACAAGTTGAGATGCCCGTGGCCACGAAACACCTCCACAACCACGAAGATCGGCAAGACTTCGCGAATTGCGTGGGGATCTATTATTGTTGGACGATGACGAACCCGCAACATACGAAGCTATGATGGACTCGGATTTCGAGCAATGGCGAGTGCCATGAGATCCGAGATAGATTCCATGGGAAATAATCAAGTTTGGAACTTGGTTGACCCGCTTTGATGGTGTTAGACCCATCGAGTGCAAATGGATCTATAAAAAGAAGAAAGATATGGATGGAAATGTTCACGTCTATAAAGCTTGACTTGTCGCAAAGGGTTTTCGGCAAGTTCAAGGAATTGACTACGACAAGACATTCTCTCCAGTAGCGATGCTTAAATCTATCCGGATCATTCTAGCAATAGCTGCCTATTTCGATTATGAAATTTGGCAGATGGATATTAAAACAGCCTATCTAAATGGAAATTTGGAAGAGGACGTGTATATGATACAGCCCGAAGGTTTTGTTGATCCAAATAATGCTGGAAAAATATGCAAGCTTAAGAAATCTATTTATGGGTTAAAGCAAGCATCTCGGAGTTGGAACATTCGTTTTGATGAGGTTGTCAAAGGGTTTGGCTTCCGTCGAAATGAAGAAGAGCCTTGTGTTTACCAAAAGGCTAGTGGGAGTCTTTGTTGTATTTCTAATCTTGTATGTGGATGACATACTATTGATTGGGAATGACATTCCTATGTTGCAATCAGTAAAGACTTCACTTTGAATAATAGTTTTTCTATGAAGGATTTGGGAGATGCAAAGATACATCTTGGGCATTAAGATCTATAGAGATAGATCGAAAAGGCTAATAGGATTATGCCAAGATACATATATTGACAAGGTGTTGAAACGGTTCAACATGGAGCAATCCAAGAAAGGGTTCTTGCCTATGTCACATGGTATGCGCTTTAGCGACAAACAATGTCCTTCATCAGATGAAGAGCGCAAACGCATGAGTAAGGTTCCATATGCTTCGGCAGTCGGTTCCATCATGTATGCCATGATATGTACTCGCCCAGATGTCTCATATGCTCTAAGTGTTGCGAGCAGGTACCAAGGCAATCCTGGTGAGAGTCACTGGACGCTGGTTAAAAACATCCTTAAGTACTTGAGAAGAACTAAGGATGAGTTCCTGATCTATGGAGGTGAGGAAGAGCTCATTGTAAATGGTTACATCGATGCTAGCTTCCAAACTGATGTAGATGATTCACAATCTCAATCAGGTTTCGTGTTCACGGTAAATGGTGGTGCAGTAAGCTGGAAAAGTTCCGAGCAGGAGACAGTGTCCGATTCTACAACAGAAGCCGAGTACATTGCGGCTTCGGAAGCTGCAAAGGAAGGTGTTTGGATGAGGCGTTTCCTCATTGATCTTGGTGTGTTTCCTAATGCGGCTAGCCCATTGAATCTACATTGTGATAATAATGGGGCGATAGCGCGAGGCTAAGGAGCCAAGGAATCACCAAGAACAAACATGTACGGCAGAAATTTCACCTCATTCGACGGTTCATCGGTGAAGGTGAAATTAAAATGTGCAAAATACATACGGATTTGAATGTAGCGAGATCCGTTGACAAAGGCTCTTCCACAAACCTAAGCATGAGGCGCACATAAGGTCTATGGGGATTAGACATATTAGAGATTAACTCTAGTGCAAGTGGGAGACTCGTTGGGAATATGCCCTAGAGGTAATCATAGAGATGATGATATTCCGCTTGTGTCCATGATATGTAGAATGTGTCCATTGAATATCCATTAAAGACAACTTGTATTGATTGGCAATTATGTGAATTGTTTGTAGAACTCTTTTACTTGTATGGTTATTCTATATTCGTCCCTGGTTGGAGTTCATGTGAGGACACACATGAATATTAGACTAGCACATTATTAGATGATGACTATGTTTCACAAGTCATGGACATGGAGATGTCGAACTAATAATGTGGGCACATGTATGACATGTAGGCTGGATCGACCCGACATGAGATTGTCTCTATACACATCATATACGTTATGTCCTTCGACTCGAGATTGTTGTATGTGCTCAAGATGTGTATCGACTTGCTTAGGGACCGACAAACGCTACTCCGTTACCGGGTAGTTATAAAGGATGTCTTCGGGTTTGTCGAGAAGCATGTCTTTGTGAGACATAGACAATCAAGATGGGACTTGCCCTCTCGAGGAGAGTGATATCACCGGATCACTCAAGTGATTGGATCAACAAATGCATGGCCGTGCTTGGGTTAAGTGTTAACCCACGAGTTGAACCAAATATCATGAGGCAAGGGAGTAACTCGTATGTGGTCGTAGTGGTTCGTCTCGATATGATCATTTGCGTGCACATAGGAGTTGTCACGCCTTGCTAGAGGCCGCTGTCGGCTATTGGGCGAATAGGAGTATTCGGCCCATGTCTATGTGTGCGTGAACCCATAGGGTCGCACGCTTAAGGGGCCGGGAAGCCTAATTCGGGTTGGACCCGAATTAGACAAGGCTTAGGGTTTCTAATGGGCCTCCAACTCGGGGCACATGAGAGACGCCTATATAAGTAGAGGGGAGGGGCGCGGCCAAACCTAATCCACGCCTTTGGCAGCCGCCATTGCCCTCCACGCTCTCGCCTTCGCTCCTCGCGGACCTAGCGGTCCGAGGCGCGCATCGCTTCTCCCTCGTACGTGTGTGACACCTCGGAGGTGCTGCATCTGGAGCACGAGGATGAACCGCACAAACCGCAAGTGGTGGGAGGAGTTGCTGGACGACCACGCAACTGCACGACAATGCTGCGACGCGTTTGACTACATCGAGTCGTCTTCCGCTGCATCTGCGCGTCTAGTGGTAATCCCGTAACCTGTAACTAGCAGTAGATCCTGGGCGATGAGGTAGAAAAAGTTTGTTTTCTGGCTAGCGTAGCACCCTCATAACCCTACAGGCTCCACAGCTATAGAACTGCCATATTTGCACACACGACTATGCTACCGCACAGCCAGTTCCTGCATGTCCTATAGCTCTCGACACTAGGTCAAGCACGACCGTATGCCATGGTTAAGGCATTTTGACGCCTCTGGCCTCACCACCACAATATTTGTCATCACCCGAGAGCCCGAACAGCCCTTAACTATAGCTCCACGACTCTAGAACATCCATAATTGCACACACGACTGTGCTGCCGCACAGCCGGATCCTGTGCATCCTACGACTCTCGGCACCGGGTCAAGCATGCTCATACGCCATGGTTAAGCCATTTTGATGCCTCTCACCTCTCCACCATAGAGTTTTCCATCACCTGAGAGCCTGAAGGGCCCTTAACCATGCCTCCACGGCTCCAAAACTGCCATATTTGCACACCCGACCATGCTGCCGCACGGTCGGTTCCAACGCATTATATGGCTCCCGGCTCCGAGTCAAGCATGCCTGTATGCCATGGTTAAGGCATTTTGACACCTCTGGCCTCTCTACCATAGCGTTTGTCGTCACTCGAGAGCTTGAATGGCACTTAACCTCGGCTCCACGGCTCCAGAACTGCCATATTTGCACACACGACTTTGCTGCCGCACGGCCGGTTCCTGCGCATCCTACGGCTCCTCGCACCAAGTCAAGCACGCCCATGCACTATGGTTAAGGCGTTTTGATACTGCTGGCCTCTAGACCACAGCATTTGTTGCCGCCCAAGAACCTGAATGGCCCTTAACCATGGCTCCACCGCTCTAGAACTGCCATATTTGCACACACGACTATGCTACCGCACAGCCGGTTCCTACGTGTCCTACAGCTCTCGACACTAGGTCAAGCACGATCGTATGCCATGGTTAAGGCGTTTTGACACCTCTGGCCCCACCACCACAATGTTTGTCATCACCCGAGAGCCCGAACAGCCCTTAACTATAGCTCCACGACTCCGAACATCCATAATTGCACACACGACGTGCCGGCGCACGGCCGGATCCTGTGCATCCTACGGCTCTCGGCACCGGTTCAAGCACACCCGTACGCCATGGTTAAGCCATTTTGATGCCTCTCACCTCTCCACCATAGAGTTTTCCATCACCTGAGAGCCTGAAGGGCCCTTAACCATGGCTCCACGGTAGTAAAACTGCCAAATTTGCACACACGACCATGCTGCCGCATGGTCGGTTCCAACGCGTCCTATGGCTCCTGGCACTGAGTCAAGCAAGCCCGTACACCATGGTTAAGGCATTTTGACACCTCTGGCCTCTCTACCATAGCGTTTGTCATCACTCGAGAGCTTGAATGGCACTTAACCTCGGCTCCACGGCTCCGAACCGCCATATTTGCACACACGACTTTCTTGCCGCCGCACGGCCGGTTCCTATGCATCCTACGGCTCCTCGCACCAAGTCAAGCACGCCCATGCACTATGGTTAAGGCGTTTTGATACCTTTGGCCTCTAGACCACAGCATTTGTTGCCGCCCAAGAACCCGAATGGCCCTTAACCATGGCTCCACCGCTCTAGAACCGCCATATTTGCACACACGACTATGCTACCGCACGGGGTTCCTACGTGTCCTATAGCTCGACACTAGGTCAAGCACGATCGTATGCCATGGTTAAGGCGTTTTGACACCTCTAGCCCCACCACCACAATGTTTGTCATCACCCGAGAGCCCGAACAGCCCTTAACTATAGCTCCACGACTCCGAACATCCATAATTGCACACACGACTGCTTTGCCGGCGCACGGCCGGATCCCCGTGCATCCTACGGCTCTCGGCACCGGTTCAAGCACACCCGTACGCCATGGTTAAGCCATTTTGATGCCTCTCACCTCTCCACCATAGAGTTTTCCATCACCTGAGAGCCTGAAGGGCCCTTAACCATGGCTCCACGGCAGTAAAACTGCCAAATTTGCACACACGACCATGCTGCCGCATGGTCGGTTCCAACGCGTCCTATGGCTCCTAGCACTGAGTCAAGCAAGCCCGTACACCATGGTTAAGGCATTTTGACACCTCTAGCCTCTCTACCATAGCGTTTGTCATCGCTCGAGAGCCTGAACGGCCCTTAACCTTGGCTCCACGGCTCCAGAATTGCCATATTTGCACACACGACTTTGCTGCCGCACGGCCGGTTCCTATGCATCCTACGGCTCCTCGCACCAAGTCAAGCACGCATGCACCATGGTTAAGGCGTTTTAACACCTTTGGCCTCTCCACCACAGCGTTTATTACTGCTCGAGAACCCGAATGGCCCTTAACCATGGCTCCACAGCTCTAGAACTGCCATATTTGCACACACGACTATGCTACCCCACGGCCAGTTCCTGCATGTCCTATAGCTCTCGACACTAGGTCAAGCACGACCGTATGCCATGGTTAAGGCGTTTTGACGCCTCGGCCTCACCACCACAATATTTGTCATCACCCGAGAGCTCGAACGGCCCTTAACTATAGCTCCATGACTCCGAACATCCATAATTGCACACACGACCGTGCCGCCGCACGGTCGGATCCCGTGCATCCTACGGCTCTCGGCACCGGGTCAAGCACGCCCGTACGCCATGGTTAAGCCATTTTGAAGCCTCTCACCTCTTCACCATAGAGTTTTTCATCACCCAAGAGCCCGAAGGGCCCTTAACCATGCCTCCACGGCCGCAAAAAGCGCCATATTTGCACACACGACCATGCTTTGTCGCACGGTCGGTTCCAACGCATCCTATGGCTCTCGACGAGTCAAGCATGCCCGTACACCATGGTTAAGGCGTTTTGACACCTCTGGCCTCTCTACCATAGCGTTTTCCATCGCTCGAGAGCCTGAACGGCCCTTAACCTTGGCTCCATGGCTCCAGAACTGCCATATTTGCACACACGAGCATGCTGCCGCATGGTCAGTTCCAACGCATCCTATGGCTCCCGGCACCGAGTCAAGCATGCCCGTACGCCATGGTTAAGGCATTTTGACACCTCTAGCCTCTCCACCACAGCGTTTATTACCGCCCGAGAACCCGAATGGCCCTTAACCATGGCTCCACAGCTCTAGAACTACCATATTTGCACACACGAATATGCTACCGCACAGCCGGTTCGTGCGTGTCCTACAGCTCTTGACACTAGGTCAAGCATGACCGTATGCCATGGTTAAGGTGTTTTGATGCCTCTGGCCTCACCACCACAATGTTTGTCATCACCCGAGAGCCGGAACGGCCCTTAACTACAGCTCCATGACTCCAGAACATCCATAATTGCACACACGACTGTGCTGCCGCACGGTCGGATCCTGTGCATCCCGTGGCTCTCTCGGCACCGGGTCAAGCATGCCCGTACGCCATGGTTAAGCCATTTTGATGCCTCTCACCTCTCCACCATAGAGTTTTCCATCACCTGAGAGCCTGAAGGGCCCTTAACCATGCCTCCACGGCTCCAAAACTGCCATATTTGCACACTCGACCATGCCGCCGCACGGTCGGTTCCAACGCATTTTATGGCTCCCGGCTCCGAGTCAAGCATGCCCGTACGCCATGGTTAAGGCAATTTGACACCTCGACCTCTCTACCATAGCGTTTGCCATCACTCGAGAGCCCGAACGGCACTTAACCTCGGCTCCACGGCTCCGTAACCGCGATTTGCACACACGACTTTGCTTTGCCGCCGCACGGCCGGTTCCTGCGCATCCTACGGCTCCTCGCACCAAGTCAAGCACGCCCATGCACTATGGTTAAGGCATTTTGACACCGCCGGCCTCTCGACCACAGCATTTGTTGCCGCCCAAGAACCCGAATGGCCCTTAACCATGGCTCCACCGCTCTAGAACCGCCATATTTGCACACACGACTATGCTACCGCACGCCGGTTCCTACGTGTCCTACAGCTCTCGACACTAGGTCAAGCACGACCGTATGCCATGGTTAAGGCGTTTTGACACCTCGGCCCCACCACCACAATGTTTGTCATCACCCGAGAGCCCGAACGGCCCTTAACTATAGCTCCACGACTCCGAACATCCATAATTGCACACACGACGTGCCGGCGAACGGCCGGATCCCGTGCATCCTACGGCTCTCGGCACCGGTTCAAGCACACCCGTACGCCATGGTAAAGCCATTTTGATGCCTCTCACCTCTCCACCATAGAGTTTTCCATCACCCAAGAGACCCGAAGGGCCCTTAACCATGGCTCCACGGCGCCGCAAACCGCCACATTTGCACACACGACCATGCCGCCGCATGGTCGGTTCCAACGCGTCCTATGGCTCCCGGCACAGAGTCAAGCAAGCCCGTACGCCATGGTTAAGGCATTTTGACACCTATGGCCTCTCTACCATAGCGTTTGTCATCGCTCGAGAGCCCGAACGGCCCTTAACCTCGGCTCCACGGCTCCGAACGCCATATTTGCACACACGACTTTGCTGCCGCACGGCCGGTTCCTATGCGTCCTACGGCTCCTCACACCAAGTCAAGCACACCCATGCACCATGGTTAAGGCATTTTAACATCTTTGGCCTCTCCACCACAGCATTTATTACCGCCCGAGAACCCGAATGGCCCTTAACCATGGCTCCACAGCTCTAGAACTGCCATATTTGCAGACACGACTATGCTACCGCATAGCCAGTTCCTGCATGTCCTATAGCTCTCGACACTAGGTCAAGCACGACCGTATGCCATGGTTATGGCATTTTGACGCCTTTGGCCTCGCGACCACAATATTTGTCATCACCCGAGAGCCCGAACGGCCCTTAACTATAGCTCCACGACTCCAGAACATCCATAATTGCACACACGATTGTGCTGCCGCACAGCCGGATCCTGTGCATCCTACGGCTCTCGGCACCGGGTCAAGCACGCCCGCACGCCATGGTTAAGCCATTTTGATGCCTCTCACCTCTCCACCATAGAGTTTTCCATCACCTGAGAGCCTAAAGGGCCCTTAACCATGCCTCCATGGCTCCAAAACTGCCGTATTTGCACACTCGACCATGCTGCCGCACGGTCGGTTCCAACGCATTTTATGGCTCTCGGCTATGAGTCAAGCATGCCTGTACGCCATGGTTAAGGCATTTTGACACCTCTGGCCTCTCTACCATAGCATTTGCCATCACTCGAGAGCCTAAACGGCACTTAACCGTGGCTCCATGGCTCCAGAACTGCCATATTTGCACACATGTTGACGGTCGTTAAGTGCTAATTTTTACCGTCAACTAAACATGAGAAAGGACTAAAATATGTTCACCAACTAGATATAGGGGTTATACTGACAGAATTCCACGAGTTTTGGTGAATGTCTATTTTTGCAGGGTGTCAGCTGAAAATACCCAAGGAAGGCCCACATGTCGGTTTACATAGAGATAATCGGGAACCGGTGAAAATTCTCGTAACTGGAAGGTTCGAGAAGGCTCGGACCAAACGGGAGCCCGAACCGGCTCGGTGGAGAGTCGGCCGACTCCACCCTAGAGTTGGCCGACTGGGGACTTCAACCAATCAGAGTCAGCCTCGCGGATCCCTGTTCCACCGCCTTTGAGGATGAATAATAATCGTCCGTTTAGGTCGGTTTGATCCGAGGGCTATGGTGCATCCTAGAGGGCTATATAAGCAGGGCCCCCGGCCCCCGGAGAGGGCATCCCTTAAACCCTAATTCATTATCTCCCGGGGGATCGAGTTGTAGAGGCGTCCCTTGAATGGATGACTTCTCTTCTCTAGAGAATTAGAGCTAGACACTCCAATGTAGTAGATTAGATCTAGATGAGAGTTAGGGAGAGCGGAGCTACGCTCCGGTTACGAGAAGTCTTCGAGAGATTTGGTATGTCTTTGTATCTACTCTTGTAAGACTTATGCTTCAATATATTTATCTTCTCTATCTACTTTATTCCTTTCATATGTATGCTTAGTACAAACTGTTACATTCTAGCATGGGATCTTCGCTCGTATTGAGTGCTCTAGTTATCATATGTAATTAGAGTAGTAATCGATAGTGTAGGCATGGTGTCTAGACTATAGGTTACCCGAGGTTGCGCCCAATCCCACGGATAGTTGTGGTAGCCCCAGAGGTGACGGCTACGTCAGCCTTTGTATTCCACCACGTTCGGGTTGGTGTCTCGTAGAGCTCTCGGCAGCCTTCTCCCAACTACTCTTTACCCGCCTTCTTCGAGAGTTGGAAAGGACCTGCTACTCCAAAGTGCTATTGTGTGATTGCTATATCTAACCATTCCCTTTGTTATCATAGAACCAAAGTAATAGAGAAGTATATAGGAACTTTGATTTCTCCCGTTGTCCTCTCACTCTAGCTAGCTACTCATTTATCATAGAATTCTCATGTGTGCTTTATTATATTACCTTACATATATATCATTTACCCCTGCTTTAGTCTAGTAGGTTTACTAAGTTAGTAGATACATGATGGTGAGTTATCCGATTCTTTAACCCTTGCTTCCCTGTGGTAAAATATAAATAACGATACCTGGTTTACTCCCGGTAAAATGCTACAATGGTATGTTCTGTGCGCTTGCGGAATCCTTCTTATTTTAGTTGTACTTAACAAATACCAACAAGCATTTTTGGCGCCGTTGCCGGGGAAGCAATTTGGCGTAAAGATTTTGATAATGATCTTGATGTCTGCTAGTTTAGTGTACCACTAGCTTTAGTAGGATTACCCCTTGTTCTGTTGAGTGTGGAATAGACAGGACAAAAGATGTCGTTTCGACCTTCCGACAAGCTTCCACAAGACATTGAGGAGCCCAGGGTCCCTCAACATTCAACATTCAACTGGAACCCTGCCACCTCTCAGGTTTGCGTATACATATATATTTTCTAACCATGTGTAGATTGGAGAAAAGGTCATCATCACAGAATTCAAATCACATCACAAGTGACGAACATAGATCTTTGCACCACTCACAAATTTCATCATGTGAGTCATGGTAAGTATGATCGAAAGGTGAGATAGTCTTGCTCATGGACTTTAAAATTATGAGTAGTTATCATTTAATTCTTGCACCCCACCGCATGTTTACTTTTAACAATTCATGCATTCACTCCGTTTAGCTTGTTTATGTTTGCTTATCCATTGCATGTTTAGTTTCTTAGATTCATCCATGTGTTTTGCATCTAAAAATAAAAAAATAATCCTCACTATGATCATGCTCTTTCATCTCCATTTGAGTAAATCTCTTTAGTGCTTTCATGTCACCTTTGTTTGCTATAGTATGCTTTGGTTTGGAAGTGTTGCGCATTCCTCCAAAGGTTTTTAAATTAAGCGTGGTGCTTAGGTTAAAATGTCTTCCTTAATTAAATTAGACATGGAGTCTAGTTTGGTTATTGAACTAAAATGTGCTTTAGTAGATATTGGTTATTTTGTTGGACTAACCCCTGCAGAAAACTCTCAAATCCAATTTGGGTAAGTCAAGAGATGAACACACTTCAGAGATGAAGCAAGGCATATGATGAATTCCAACAACTTCACACAAAAGACACAATTCTTCCATCGTTCAAGGAAGAATTGAAAGAGCTTATGATCTGCCTATTCATGGATCGACATCACCTGCGAATTTGCCACTTCATTAATGGAACAAAGAGAAAGACAAGAGTGCCACAAGAAGCATCAACATCTTGAACTCACTCAAAGAAGTGGATTAAGGCGACAAGCTATGAGCAACTCCTAAGACACCATCTTGCATGTCAGCAGCAAGGACAAGGATGGAATGGCATGCATCCTTGTGTCAACCAATCATCATCAAGGGTTGACTACCGCCCAAGCCTAAGAAGACCATGAACAACTACAAGATGATGTCTCTAAGCCATTGGAGATGAAGTATGCATACAAATAATAATGAAGCCTCTTCTTGATCATTAAGACAAACATGGCGTGTCGTTAATCGCAACTCTTCGCCATGCTTTGCTAGAAACCATCAAGGAAGAACTCGAGTCTACATCTCCAATGAACATTAATTCATCAACCAAGACTCAAGAAATCAAGAATGGTTGACGAAAGAAGAACATGCAAGCTGTTGTACGCTCATCCCGGATTGGACAAGTACAATCAAAAGCGAAATGCAAAAGAGATCCTTGCTCAATGGACCTACAATCAAAAGTCCCTCTTAGACAAATGAAGGCTTAAGAACAGAGGACAAGCGTGTCTAAGGACATAGAAGTACAACACACTCGAGGGACGCCTCAACACTCATATTTGGTTTCACGTGGCGAGTAACAACAAGGTCAAGCTTGGGGGAGGAAGGCCGATGACTCTTCAAACAATGATCCAAAGAATGCTCTTCCTCTTTTCAAGCCCCCGTCACTCGGCACGCCGAGAAGAAACAATGAGTGGAGCACAAGGTCTAGGAAGGAAAAGGAGTGCAATTAGAAGACAAGATGCTCGTGAACAAGTCAAGGAGAGAGGTTAATAAAGCAAGACAAACTCCAAGAAGAAGTAAAGGACCACTAGAAGCATCTACTCTTCATCACAAGGTACTCCAGTGATAAAGACTATTGGATAAGAAAAGAACATGGGTGACCCCTTTCCTAGAGTTACCATCTCAAGAGGTGCGGTTCTCAAGGTCTCTACCTTTGGGATCAAATGATGCACAAGGAGTGAACATGACAAGAAGTCCTGTTCGGAGGACTTAAATCATTGAACCCTCGCCTAGGAGGTAACTTGGTATTTATCATTTCCTTTCACAAAGATTGCATTTTCCTTTAAGAATATTTATTTTCACTACATGCATCTTAATTGCATCTTCGCTTTACTATCTTTGCACTAGAAAAAGAAAATAAAGATGTTGTGCATTTGCATCCGTAAAACTACTAAGCCCCATGTGAATAATCATTCATTGTGGTGGCATAAAAATAACTTTTTAGCATATCTATTTTCTCTCGTCTCGCATTCCTTTATTATAAAAAAGATAAAAATATTTCTTGTGATCCCGTTATAAGACATTTGAGTTAAGGCTCATTCTAGACAACCAAGGCTTAGAGGTTTTATCACTAACGCTTAATCGTTCAACAAGCTTTGTTGTCTATTTGAGCTTCACAACATAAAGGATCAAGAAAAGCTAATGTATTTAAGGATGTCCAGTCTCTGTCGAAGTGCTGTCTTCAACAGTTGAACGCTGTCTCCAACAGCAACTATCCACGAAACTCCAGGAAGACTAGAACTCCTTCACTGCCTGTCAGCAATATCCGCAGACTATGTCAACATCCAGCTTGGGGGAGAGCATCCCCCGTGTATCAAGCTAAGTGTTCCAACTTGTCTATTTATTTATAGAGCTTGCTAAACAACTAAAAAAAGATGCATAACCTTAGAAACCCAGAAAGATTTCCTTATTTATCTTTTCTACTTTTGGAGAGCTCTTATTAATCTGTCTTTAAGTAATCCCTGGAATAAACTCTACATGGAGATGATGAATAGTTGCTCGCCATATTTCCTTTCAAGTACCTAGTTTTCAACCTTGCACTCTCCCGAGTTTTAGACACAACTTGTTTAGATTTGAGATTTGCTCAACCCGAAACTTGTGGGTAGCGAATGCTTGATCTAAGTCTAGGTAGTTGGTGGATATGATATGGGAAGGTTTTGAGCTGCATGTCCATCTTATTCCTAGAGATACTAGAGTTCGAGAATTTATCTTTGAAAATATTAAATTCCCGCATGATGAGTTCCTTTATGATGAGAGTTTAAATTCCTACCACTGACCATATATTCATGCTTACTAGATCAGGAAAACCCATCTATTTATATAGATCATTTTTGTAGGCATTGAGTGTAGTCTTTATAGGCATTGAGTGTGGTTATGCTTGTGGACCCATAAGGAATCGATCATGCGGTTAGAGTCAATACTATGTGCTCTCCATCCATTGATCTATGCTACTTCGTCCTCGAAGCACGCACCCATTTTATAAATACTACATTCATTCTACTGCTACTTCGTCCCTAGAAGTACCACCTACATATAGATCCATATCCACCATATATTGTGCTATCTCTACCCCGGAGATACGCACCTATGCTGCTCCTACCCTGGGAGTACGCATTTCCCCACATATTGTGCTATCTCTACCCTGGAGATACGCGCTTATGCTGCTCCTACCCTGGGAGTACGCATCCATCCATCCATCCATCCATCCACATATACATACGCCATTCATTTCACTTCATCCAGAAAAGGTTCTACTCCTATCCTGGGAGTGAACATCTAGAGATAATCATCGCCGTTCCAATTGCCTACATAAAAGCTCCAGTCATTATCATTTCAAGTTATACACTCCCCGTTGCTAAAGTTTTGTTTTCAGAGGATTGGTTGCTATGTAAAAAAAAAAAGAGAAAAAAGAAGAAAAAAAGAAAGAAAAAAAAGAGAAAAAAAGAGAGAAAAGAGAGAGCAGCCAAGTCCTTCCTTTCAAGAAGTTTCAAAGTTTCCGAATAAAGGGAGTCATGTTATCCCTAAAGGAGCAAGTATAGAAGTAGGTGTTCACCAAGTGATCACCCCTCATAATCATTTCCTTATCATCATCATCTTATCATCCATCCCATTTCCTCATTCACATGCACATATGACTTTATTATTATTTTAGTTCCTATTGGATCCATGTCTTAACTGTGCAATATATGCAAGTGAGTTTGAGTGTCTCCCCACCTATGAGCTCCACATAAGCCTATTAGAAAGTAGGGTGAGAGAGAGAAGACATACACTACTCATGCCTTGGAGAGGATCCAGAAATACCACAAATGAGAGACTTGAGAGGTTCATACAAGGAACTCTGAGTTTTTATTTGAAAATCTTGCAAAAACTCCAGAATAATAGTTGATCAAAGAGCGAGAAACATAGCACTTGACTTGACCGTTCGTCTTTCAACCGCTCAAGACCCAAGTGACGGTTACAAGCCCCATGGTGAAAGGTAATATGAGTAAGTTTTGAGTCGAATAGTTCACTCTAATCCGGAGGAGAGTTCTTGTTTGAACGCATGTGTACTTTTGAGGCGTGAAAGCATTGTAGCAACTCCCGATCCACACTTGAGTTTAACTTTGCTCGGGACGAGCAAAAGGAAAGCTTGGGGGAGTTCTTGACGGTCGTTAAGTGCTAATTTTTACCGTCAACTAAACATGAGAAAGGACTAAAATATGTTCACCAACTAGATATAGGGGTTATACGACAGAATTCCATGAGTTTTGGTGAATGTCTATTTCTCAGGGTGTCACCGAAAATACCCAAGGAAGGCCCACATGTCGGGTTTACATAGAGATAATCGGGAACCGGTGAAAATTCATAATCTAGAAGGTTCGAGAAGGCTCTGGACCAAACGGAGCCCGAACCGGCTCGGTGGAGAGTCGGCCGACTCCACCCTAGAGTCGGCCGACTAGGGACTTCAACCAATCAGAGTCAGCCTCGCAGATCCCTGTTCCACCGTCTTTGAGGATGAATAATAATCATCCGTTTAGGTCGGTTTGATCCGAGGGCTATGGTGCATCCTAGAGGGCTATATAAGCAGGGCCCCTGGCCCCTGGAGAGGGCATCCCTTAAACCCTAATTCATTATCTCCCAGCGGGATCAGAGTTGTAGAGGCGTCCCTTGAATGGATGACTTCTCTTCTCTAGAGAATTAGAGCTAGACACTCCAATGTAGTAGATTAGATCTAGATGAGAGTTAGGGAGAGCAGAGCTACGCTCCGGTTGTGGAGAAGTCTTCAGAGATTTGGTATGTCTTTGTATCTACTCTTGTAAGACTTATGCTTCAATATATTTATCTTCTCTATCTACTTTATTCCTTTCATATGTATGCTTAGTACAGTTGTTACATTCTAGCATGGGATCTTCGCTCGTATTGAGTGCTCTAGTTATCATATGTAATTAGAGTAGTAATCGATAGTGTAGGCATGGTGTCTAGACTATAGGTTACCTGAGGTTGCGCCCAATCCCACGGATAGTTGTGGTAGCCCCAGGGTGACAAATGTCGGGCCTTTGTATTCCACCACGTTCGGGTTGGTGTCTCGTAGAGCTCTCGGCGAAGCTTCTCCCAACTACTCTTTACCCGCCTTCTTCGAGAGTTGGAAAGGACTCCGCTGCTCCAAAGTGCTATTGTGTGATTGCTATATCTAACCATTCCCTCGTTATCATAGAACCAAAGTAATAGAGAAGTATATAGGAACTTTGATTTCTCCCGTTGTCCTCTCACTCTAGCTAGCTACTCATTTATCATAGAATTCTCATGTGTGCTTTATTATATTACCTTACATATATATCATTTACCCCTGCCTTAGTCTAGTTGGTTTACTAAGTTAGTAGATACATGATGGTGAGTTATCTGATTCTTTAACCCTTGCTTCCCTGTGGTAAAATATAAATAATGATACCTGGTTTACTCCCGGTAAAATGCTACAATGGTATGTTCTGTGCGCTTGCGGAATCCTTCTTATTTTAGTTGTACTTAACAAATACCAACAACACACGACTTTGTTGCCGCACGGCCGGTTCCTGCGCATCCTACGGCTCCTCGCACCAAGTCAAGCACGCCCATGCACTATGGTTAAGGCGTTTTGACACCGCCGGCCTCTCGACCACGCATTTGTTGCCGCCCAAGAACCCGAATGGCCCTTAACCATGGCTCCACCGCACTAGAACTGCCATATTTGCACACACGACTATGCTACCGCACGGCCGGTTCCTGCGCGTCCTACGGCTCTCGACACTAGGTCAAGCACGACCATATGCCATGGTTAAGGCGTTTTGACACCTCTGGCCCCACCACCACAATGTTTGTCATCACCCGAGAGCCCGAACGGCCCTTAACTATAGCTCCACGACTCCAGAACATCCATAATTGCACACACGACTGTGCTGGCGCACGGCCGGATCCTGTGCATCCTATGGCTCTCGGCACCGGTTCAAGCACACCCGTACGCCATGGTTAAGCCATTTTGATGCCTCTCACCTCTCCACCATAGAGTTTTCCATCACCCGAGAGCCTGAAGGGCCCTTAACCATGGCTTCACAAAGAAGAAACTGCCACATTTGCACACACAACCATACCGCCGCATGGTCGGTTCCAACGCGTCCAATGGCTCCCTTCACTGAGTCAAGCAAGCCCGTACGCCATGGTTAAGGCATTTTGACACCTCTGGCCTCTCTACCATAGCGTTTGTCGTCGCTCAAGAGCCTGAACGGCCCTTAATCTCGGCTCCACGACTCCAGAACTGCCATATTTGCACACACGACTTTGCCGCCGCACGGCCGGTTCCTATGCGTCCTACGGCTCCTCGCACCAAGTCAAGCACGCCCATGCACCATGGTTAAGGCGTTTTAACACCTTTGGCCTCTCCACCACAGCGTTTATTACCGCCCGAGAACCCGAATGGCCCTTAACCATGGCTCCACGACTCTAGAACCGCCATATTTGCACACACGACTATGCTACCGCACGGGCCGCTTATTGCATGTCCTATAGCTCTCGACACTAGGTCAAGCACGACCGTATGCCATGGTTAAGGCGTTTTGACGCCTCTGGCCTCACCACCACAATATTTGTCATCACCCAAGAGCCCGAACGGCCCTTAACTATAGCTCCACGACTCCGAACATCCATAATTGCACACACGACCGTGCCGCCGCACACCCGAATCCCGTGCATCCTACGGCTCTCGGCACCGGGTCAAGCACGCCCGTACGCCATGGTTAAGCCATTTTGATGCCTCTCACCTCTCCACCATAGAGTTTTTCATCACCCGAGAGCCCGAAGGGCCCTTAACCACGCCTCCACGGCCGCAAAACCGCCATATTTGCACACACGACCATGCCGCCGCACGGCGGTTCCAACGCATCCTATGGCTCTCGACACCGAGTCAAGCATGCCCGTACGCCATAGTTAAGGCATTTTGACACCTTCCGGCCTCTCTACCATAGCGTTTCCCATCGCTCGAGAGCCCGAACGGCCCTTAACCTTGGCTCCACGGCTCCGAATCGCCATATTTGCACACACGACCATGCCGCCGCACGGCCGGTTCAACGCATCCTATGGCTCCCGGCACCGAGTCAAGCATGCTCGTACGCCATGGTTAAGGCATTTTGACACCTCTAGCCTCTCCACCATAGCGTTTGATGCCGCCTCGAGAACCCGAATGGCCCTTAACCATGGCTCCACAAACTCTAGAACCGCCATATTTGCACACACGAATATGCTACCGCACAGCCCGGTTCGTGCGTGTCCTACAGCCTCTTGACACTAGGTCAAGCATGACCGTATGCCATGGTTAAGGCATTTTGATGCCTCCGGCCTCACCACCACAATGTTTGTCATCACCCGAGAGCCCGAACGGCCCTTAACTATAGCTCCACGACTCCGAACATCCATAATTGCACACACGACTGCCGCCGCGCGGTTGGATCCTCGTGCATTCTATGGCTCTCGGCACCGGTCAAGCACGCCCATACGCCATGGTTAAGCCATTTTGATGCCTCTCACCTCTCCACCATAGAGTTTTCCATCACCTGAGAGCCTGAAGGGCCCTTAACCATGCCTCCACGGCTCCAAAACTGCCATATTTGCACACTCGACCATGCTGCCGCACGGTCGGTTCCAACGCATTTTATGGCTCCCGGCTCTAAGTCAAGCTTGCCTGTACGCCATGGTTAAGGCATTTTGACACCTCTAGCCTCTCTACCATAGCATTTGCCGTCACTCGAGAGCCTGAACGGCACTTAACCTCGGCTCCATGGCTCCAGAACTGCCATATTTGCACATACGACTTTGCTGCTGCACGGCCGGTTCCTGCGCATCCTACGGCTCCTCGCACCAAGTCAAGCATGCCCATGCACTATGGTTAAGGCATTTTGACACCGCTGGCCTCTCGACCACAGCATTTGTTGCCGCCCAAGAACCCGAATGGCCCTTAACCATGGCTCCACCGCTCTAGAACTGCCATATTTGCACACACGTCTATGCTACCGCACAGCCGGTTCGTGCGTGTCCTACAGCTCTCGACACTAGGTCAAGCACGATCGTATGCCATGGTTAAGGCGTTTTGACACCTCCGGCCCCACCACCACAATGTTTGTCATCACCCGAGAGCCCGAACGGCCCTTAACTATAGCTCCATGACTCTGAACATCCATAATTGCACACACGACTGCAAGCCGGCGCACGGCCGGATCCCGTGCATCCTACGGCTCTCGGCACCCGGTTCAAGCACACCCGTACACCATGGTTAAGCCATTTTGATGCCTCTCACCTCTCCACCATAGAGTTTTCCATCACCTCGAAAGCCCGAAGGGCCCTTAACCAAGGCTCCACGGCAAGAAAACCGCCACATTTGCACACACGACCATGCCGCCGCATGGTCGGTTCCAACGCGTCCTATGGCTCCCCAAGACCGAGTCACGCAAGCCCGTACGCCATGGTTAAGGCATTTTGACACCTCGGGCCTCTCTACCATAGCGTTTGTCGTCGCTCAAGAGCCTGAACGGCCCTTAACCTCGGCTCCACGGCTCCAGAACCGCCATATTTGCACACACGACTTTTCGCCGCACGGCCGGTTCCTATGCGTCCTACGGCTCCTCGCACCAAGTTAAGCACGCCCATGCACCATGGTTAAGGCGTTTTAACACCTTTGGCCTCTCCACCACGTGTTTATTACCGCCCGAGAACCCGAATGGCCCTTAACCATGGCTCCACAGCTCTAGAACCGCCATATTTGCACACACGAATATGCTACCGCACATACCGGTTCGTGCGTGTCCTGACTCTTGACACTAGGTCAAGCATGACCGTATGCCATGGTTAAGGCATTTTGATGCCTCTGGCCTCACCACCACAATGTTTGTCATCACCCGAGAGCCTGAACGGCCCTTAACTACAGCTCCACGACTCTAGAACATCCATAATTGCACACACGACTCTGCTGCCGCACGGTCGGATCCTGTGCATCCTATGGCTCTCGGCACCGGGTCAAGCACGCCTGTACGCCATGGTTAAGCCATTTTGATGCCTTTCACCTCTCCACCATAGAGTTTTCCATCACCTGAGAGCCTGAAGGGCCCTTAACCATGCCTCCATGGCTCCAAAACTGCCATATTTGCACACTCAACTATGCTTTGCCGCACGGCCGGTTCCAACGCATTTTATGGCTCCCGGCTCGAGTCAAGCATGCACATGTACGCCATGGTTAAGGCATTTTGACACCTCCGGCCTCTCTACCATAGCGTTTGCCATCACTCGAGAGCCCGAACGGCACTTAACCTCGGCTCCACGGCTCCGAACCGCCATATTTGCACACACGACTTTGCTGCCGCACGGCCGGTTCCTACGCATCCTACGGCTCCTCGCACCAAGTCAAGCACACACATGCACTATGGTTAAGGCGTTTTGACACTGCTGGCCTCTTGACCATAGCATTTGTTGCCACCCAAGAACCCGAATGGCCCTTAACAATGGCTCCACCGCTCTAGAACTGCCATATTTGCACACACGACTATGCTACCGCACGGCCCGGTTCCTACGTGTCCTACTCGACACTAGGTCAAGCACGACCGTATGCCATGGTTAAGGCATTTTGACACCTCTGGCCCCACCACCACAATGTTTGTCATCACCCGAGAGCCCGAACGGCCCTTAACTATAGCTCCACGACTCCAGAACATCCATAATTGCACACACGACTGTCCGGCGCACGCCGGATCCCGTGCATCCTACGGTTCTCGGCACCGGTTCAAGCACACCCGTACGCCATGGTTAAGCCATTTTGATGCCTCTCACCTCTCCACCATAGAGTTTTCCATCACCCGAGAGCCCGAAGGGCCCTTAACCATGGCTCCATGGCGTAAAACTGCCACATTTGCACACATGACCATGCCGCCGCATGGTCGGTTCCAACGCATCCTATGGCTCCCGCACTTTAAGTCAAGCAAGCCCGTTGTTGACGGTCGTTAAGTGTCAATTTTTACCGTCGGCTAGACATGAAAAAGGACCTAAACATAATTACCTTCTAGATATAGGGCTTACACTAATGGAATTCCACGAGTTTTGGTGAATGTCTGTTTCTACAGGTGTCACCGAAAATACCCAAGGAAGGCCCACATGTCGGGTTACATAGAGATAATCGGGAACCGATGAAAATTCTGTAACTGGAAGGTTCGAGAAGGCTCGGACCAAACGGGAGCTGAACCGCTCGGTGGAGAGTCGGCCGACTCCCCCCTAGAGTCGGCCGACTGGGGACTTCAACCAATCGGAGTGAGCCTCGCGGATCCCTGTTCCACCGCCTTTGAGGATGAATAATAATCGTCCGTTTAGGTCGGTTTGATCCGAGGGCTGTGGTGCATCTTAGAGGGCTATATAAGCGGGGCCCCGGCCCCCGGAGGAGGCAATCCCTTAAACCCTAATTCATTATCTCCCGGCGGGATCGAGTTGTAGAGGCATCCCTTGAATGGATGACTTCTCTTCTCTAGAGAATTAGAGCTAGACATTCCAATGTAGTAGATTAGATCTAGATGAGAGTTAGGGAGAGTGGAGCTCGCTCCGGTTGAGAAGTCTTGAGAGATTTGGTATGTCTTTGTATCTACTCTTTGTAAGACTTATGCTTTAATATATTTATCTTCTCTATTTACTTTTATGCCTATCTTGTGATTGTTAGTATAGTAGTTATGCTTTAGTATGGGATCTTCGCTCGCATCGAGTGCTCTAGTTATCCTAGGTAATTAGAGTAGTAATTGATAGTGTAGACATGGTGTCTAGACTAGAGGTTACACGAGATTGCACCCAATCCCATGGATTGTTGTGGTAGCCCAGGATCGTGGATCCCCGACGGCCGTCGTATTCCACCTCGTTCGGGTTGGTGTTTGTAGGACCGTAGTCGGAGCTTCCTACCCCCTTCTCATCCATGTCTCGTGGCTAGTGTTTTGATGTCCCGAAGTGCTATTGTATGATTGCTATATCTATCCATCCCCGTTATCATAGAACCAAAGTAATAGAGAAGTATATAGGAACCTTGATCTCTTCCGTTGTCCTCTCACTCGGCTAGCTACTCATTTATCATAGAATTCTCATATGTGCTTTATTATTTATATTACCTTTTATATATATATATCAATTACCCCCGCTTTAGTCTAGTTGGTTTACTAAGTTAGTAGATACATGATGGTGAGTTATCGATTCTTTAACTCTTGCTTCCCCGTGGTAAAATATAAATAATGATACCCGGTTTACTCCCGGTAAAATGCTACAATGGTATATTCCCAGCGCTTGCGAATCCTTCTTATTTTATGTGCACTTAATTTATACCAACAAGCATTTTTGGCACCGTTGCGGAAGCAATCGGTGTTAAGTTTTTGATAATGATCTTGATGTCTCTAATTTAGTGTATCACTAGCTTTAGTAGGATTACCCCTTGTTCTATTGAGTGCGGAATAGACAGGACAAAAGATGTCGTTTCGACCTTCCGACAAGCTTCCACAAGACATTGAAGAGCCCAGGGTCCCTCAACATTCAACATTCAACTGGAACCCTGCCATCTCACAGGTTTTTGTATACATATATATTATTCTAACCATGTGCAGATTGGAGAAAATGTCATCGTCACAATAAGTGATGAACATAGATGCCGCAACACTACTCACAAATTTCATCCTGTGAGTCATGGTAAGTATGATCAAGAACGGTGAGATAGTCTTGCTCATGGACTTTAAAATTATGAGTAGTTATCTTTTAAATTCTTGCACCTCACTACATGTTTACTTTTAAGAATTCATGCATCCACTCCACTCTTTTATGTTTGCTCATCCATTGCATGTTTAGTTTCTTGCATTCATTCATACATTTTGCATCTAAAAAGAAAAAAATTCCTCACCATCATGCTCTTTCATCTCTCGTCGCATCCCTTTTATTATAAAAAGATAAAAATATTTCTTGTGATCCCGTTAGAAGACATTTGAGTTAAGGCGGTTCTAGACAACCAAGGCTTAGAGGTTTTTATCACTAATGCTTAATCAGTTCCACAAGCTTTGTTGTCTATTTGAGCTTCACGAGAACATAAAGGATCAAGAAGAGCTAAACAGCGAAGGACATCCGGTCCCCCGTCCGGAGTGCTGCCCGTGACACTTGAACACCGTCTCAAACAACAACTATCTACGACACTCCGGAGGACTCGAACGTCTTCATTGCCTCGTCGGCAACATCGCGGACTATGTCAACATCTAGCTTGGGGAGGGCATCCCCGTGTACCAAGCTAAGTGTTTCCAACTTATCTATCTATGCTTTGTTAGAGTTTGCTTTGTTAAAACAACTAAAAAAAAGAAAAGAAGATGCATAACTATAGAAACCCGTAAAGATTTCTTTTCTACTTTTGGAGAGTTCTTGTAGTCTCGTCTTAAAAGTGATCCCTAGAATAAACTCTACATGGAGATGATGAATAGTTGCTCTGCCGTAATTCCTTTCAAGTACCTAGTTTTCAACCTTGCACTCTCCCGAGTTTTGGACACAACCGTTTAGATTTGAGATTTGCTCTGAACCTGAAACTTGTGGGTAGCAAACACTTGATCTAAGTCTAGGTGGTTGACAGTATGATATGGGAAGGTTTTGAGCTCTGTCCATCTTGCTCCTAGAGATGCTAGAGTTCGAGAATTTATCTTTGAAAATCTTAAATTTTTGCATGATGAGTTCCTTTATGACGAGAGTTCAAATTCCTACCACAAAACCATATATTCATGCTTACTAGATTAGGAAGACACATCTATTTATATAGATCATAATGTAGGCATTGAGTGTAGTCTTTATAGGCATTGAGTGTGGTTATGCTTTTGTGGACCCATAAGGAATCATCATGCGCTTAAAGTCAATACTATGTGCTCTCCATCCATTGATCTATGCTACTTCGTCCTCGAAGCATGCACCCATTTTATAAATACTACATTCATTCTGCAGGCTACTTGTCCCTAGAAGTACCACCCATATATAGATCCATATCCACCACATATTGTGCTATCTCTACCCTAGAGATATGCATCTCGTGCCGCTCCTACCCCGGGAGTACGCATTCCCCCATATATTGTCTTGTCTCTACCCCGGAGATACGCACTTATGCTTTGCTCCTACCCCGGGAGTACGCATCCATCCATCCATCCATCCATCCATCCACATATACACACGCCACTCATTTCACTTCATCCAGAAAAGGTTCTACTCCTATCCTGGGAGTGAACATCTAGAAATAATCATCGCCATTCCATTTGCCTACATAAAAGCTCCAATCATTATCATTTCAAGTTATACACTCCCGTTGCTAAAGTTCGTTTTCGAGGATTGGTTGCTCTAAAAAAAAAAAGAGAGAGAAAAAAAAGAAAAAAAAAAAAGAAAGAAAGAAAGAGTAGCCAAGTCCTTCCTTTCAAGAAGTTTCAAGGTTTCCGAATAAAGGGAGTCATGTTATCCCCAAAGGAGCAAGTGTAGAAGTAGATGTTCACCAAGTGATCACCCCTCATAATCATTTCCTTATCATCATCATCCTATCATCATCTTATCATCCATTTCCTCATTCACATGCACATATGACTTTATTATTATTTTAGTTCCTATTGGATCCATGTCTTAACTGTGCAATATATGCAAGTGAGTTTGAGTGTCTCTCCACCTATGAGCTCCACATAAGCCTATTAGAAAGTAGGGTGAGAGAGAGAAGGCACTTTCCATTATGCCTTATTTCCATAAATACCATATATTTTGAGAGAAGAGAGAAGGCATACGCTACACACATGCCTTGGAGAGGATCCAAAAATACCACAAATGAGAGACCGAAAGGTTCATACAAGGAACTCGAGTTTTATTTCAAAACTTCACAAAAACTCCTAATAATAGTTGATCAAAGAGCGAGAAACATGGCGCTTGACTTGACCGTTCTATCTTTCAACCGCTCAAGACCCAAGTGACGGTTACAAGCCCCATGGTGAAAGGTAATATGAGTAAGTTTTGAGTCGAATAGTTTATTCTAATTCGTAGGAGAGTTCTTGTTTGAACGCATGAGTACTTTTGAGGCATGAAAGCATTGTAGCAACTCCCGATCCACACTTTGAGTTTATCTTTGCTCGTGACGAGCAAAAGTTAAGCTTGGGGGAGTTGTTGACGGTCGTTAAGTGTCAATTTTTACAGTCAACTAGACATGAAAAAGGACCAGAACATAATTACCTTCTAGATATAGGGCTTACACTAATGGAATTCCACGAGTTTTGGTGAATGTCTGCTTTTCACGGGTGTCACCAAAATACCCAAGGAAGGCCCACATGTCGGGTTTACATAGAGATAATCGGAACCGGTGAAAATTCTATAATCTGGAAGGTTCAAGAAGGCTCTGGACCAAACGGGAGCCCGAATCGGCTGGAGGAGAGTCGGCCGACTCCCCCTAGAGTCGGTCGACCGGGGACTTCAACCAATCATAGTCGCCCCGCGGATCCCCGTTCCACCGCCTTTGAGGATGAATAATAATCGTCCATTTAGGTCGGTTTGATCCGAGGGCCGTGGTGCATCTTAGAGGGCTATATAGCGGGCCCCCGGCCCCCGGAGGAGGCAATCCCTTAAACCCTAATTCATTATCTCCCGGCGGGATCGAGTTGTAGAGGCGTCCCTTGAATGGATGACTTCTCTTCTCTAGAGAATTAGAGCTAGACATTCCAATGTAGTAGATTAGATCTAGATGAGAGTTAGGAGAGTGGAGCCGTGCTCCGGTTCGAGAAGTCTCTAGAGATTTGGTATGTCTTTATATCTACTCTTTGTAAGACTTATGCTTTAATATATTTATCTTCTCTATTTACTTTTATGCCTATCTTGTGATTGTTAGTATAGTAGTTATGCTTTAGTATGGGATCTTCGCTCGCATCGAGTGCTCTAGTTATCCTAGGTAATTAGAGTAGTAATTGATAGTGTAGACATGGTGTCTAGACTAGAGGTTACCCGAGATTGCACCCAATCCCACGGATTGTTGTGGTAGCCCCTGATCGTGACAGTCCCCGACGCCATCGTATTCCACCTCGTTCGGGTTGGTGTTTGTAGGACCGTAGTTGGAGCTTCCTAGCCCCCTTCTCATCCATGTCTCGTGGCTAGTGTTCTCGATGTCCCGAAGTGCTATTTATTGCTATATCTATCCATCCCCTGTTATCATAGAACCAAAGTAATAGAGAAGTATATAGGAACCTTGATCTCTTCCGTTGTCCTCTCACTCGGCTAGCTACTCATTTATCATAGAATTCTCATATGTGCTTTATTATTTATATTACCTTTTATATATATCAATTACCCCCGCTTTAGTCTAGTTGGTTTACTAAGGTAGTAGATACATGATGGTGAGTTATCGATTCTCTAACCCTTGCTTCCCGTGGTAAAATATAAATAACGATACCCGGTTTACTCCCGGTAAAATGCTACAATGGTATATTCTCGGCGCTTGCGGAATCCTTCTTATTTTATGTGCACTTAATTTATACCAACACCGTACGCCATGGTTAAGGCATTTTGACACCTCTGGCCTCTCTACCATAGTGTTTGTCATCGCTCGAGAGCCTGAACGGCCCTTAACCTCGGCTCCACGGCTCCGAACCGCCATATTTGCACACACGACTTTGCCGCCGCATGGCCGTTCCTATGCGTCCTACGGCTCCTCGCACCAAGTCAAGCATGCCCATGCACCATGGTTAAGGCGTTTTAACACCTTTGGCCTCTCCACCACAGCGTTTTTATTACCGCCGAGAACCCGAATGGCCCTTAACCATGGCTCCACAAATCTAGAACCGCCATATTTGCACACACGACTATGCTACCGCACAAACTGCCTCCGCATGTCCTATACCTCTCGACACTAGGTCAAGCACGACCGTATGCCATGGTTAAGGCGTTTTGACGCCCGGCCTCACCACCACAATATTTGTCATCACCCGAGAGCCCGAACGGCCCTTAACTATAGCTCCACGACTCCGTAACATCCATAATTGCACACACGACCGTGCCGCCGCACAAACCGGATCCCCGTGCATCCTACGGCTCGGCACCGGGTCAAGCACGCCCGTACGCCATGGTTAAGCCATTTTGATGCCTCTCACCTCTCCACCATAGAGTTTTTCATCACCCGAGAGCCTGAAGGGCCCTTAACCACGCCTCCACGGCCGCAAAACCGCCATATTTGCACACACGACCATGCCGCCGCACGGCCGGTTCCAACGCATCCTATGGCTCCAAGACCGAGTCAAGCATGCCCGTACGCCATGGTTAAGGCATTTTGACACCTCCGGCCTCTCTACCATAGCATTGCCATTGTTCGAGAGCCCGAACGGCCCTTAACCGTGGCTCCACGCTCCGTAACCGCCATATTTGCACACACGACCATGCCGCGCACGGCCGGTTCCAACGCATCCTATGGCTCCCGGCACCGAGTCAAGCATGCCCGTACGCCATGGTTAAGGCATTTTGACACCTCTAGCCTCTCAACCACAGCGTTTGTTGCCACCGGGAACCTCGAATGGCCCTTAACCATGGCTCCACAGCTCTAGAACCGCCATATTTGCACACACGAATATGCTACCGCACAACCTGGGCCGTGCGTGTCCTACAACCTCTTGACACTAGGTCAAGCATGACCGTATGCCATGGTTAAGGCGTTTTGATGCATCTAGCCTCACCGCCACAATGTTTGTCATCACCCGAGAGCCTGAACGGCCCTTAACTACAGCTCCACGACCTCAACATCCATAATTGCACACACGACCGTGCCGCCGCACCTGGCCGGATCCCGTGCATCCTATGGCTCTCAAGACCGGTCAAGCACGCCCGTACGCCATGGTTAAGCCATTTTGATGCCTCTCACCTCTCCACCATAGAGTTTTCCATCACCCGAGAGCCCGAAGGGCCCTTAACCATGCCTCCACGGCTCCAAAACCGCCATATTTGCACACTCGACCATGCCGCCGCACGGCCGGTTCCAACGCATTTTATGGCTCCCGGCTGAGTCAAGCATGCCCGTACGCCATGGTTAAGTCATTTTGACACCTCGCCTCTCTACCATAGCGTTTGCCGTCACTCAAGAGCCTCGAACGGCACTTAACCTCGGCTCCATGGCTCCGTAACCGCCATATTTGCACACACGACTTTGCCGCCGCACGGCCGGTTCCCCGCGCATCCTACGGCTCCTCGCACCAAGTCAAGCATGCCCATGCACTATGGTTAAGGCGTTTTGACACCGCTGACCTCTCGACCACGCATTTGTTGCTGCCCAAGAACCCGAATGGCCCTTAACCATGGCTCCACCGCTCTAGAACCGCCATATTTGCACACACGACTATGCTACCGCACAGCCCGGTTCCTACGTGTCCTACAGCCTCGACACTAGGTCAAGCACGACCGTATGCCATGGTTAAGGCATTTTTGACACCTCCGGCCCCACCACCACAATGTTTGTCATCACCCGAGAGCCCGAACGGCCCTTAACTATAGCTCCACGACTCCGAACATCCATAATTGCACACACGACTGTCCGGCGCACGGCCGGATCCCCGTGCATCCTACGGCTCTCGGCACCGGTTCAAGCACACCCGTACGCCATGGTTAAGCCATTTTGATGCCTCTCACCTCTCCACCATAGAGTTTTCCATCACCCGAGAGCCCGAAGGGCCCTTAACCATGGCTCCACGGCAAAAAACCGCCACATTTGCACACACGACCATGCCGCCGCATGGTCGGTTCCAACGCGTCCTATGGCTCCCTAAGACCGAGTCAAGCAAGCCCGTACGCCATGGTTAAGGCATTTTGACACCTCCGGCCTCTCTACCATAGCGTTTGTCATCGCTCGAGAGCCTGAACGGCCCTTAACCTCGCTCCATGGCTCCGAACCGCCATATTTGCACACACGACTTTGCCGCCGCACGGCCGGTTCCTATGCGTCCCTACGGCTCCTCGCACCAAGTCAAGCACGCCCATGCACCATGGTTAAGGCATTTTAACACCTTTGGCCTCTCCACCACAGCGTTTATTACCGCCCGAGAACCCGAATGGCCCTTAACCATGGCTCCACAGCTCTAGAACCGCCATATTTGCACACACGACTATGCTACCGCATAGCCGGCCTCGCATGTCCTATAGCTCTCGACACTAGGTCAAGCACGACCGTATGCCATGGTTAAGGCATTTTGATGCCTCCGGCCTCACCACCACAATATTTGTCATCACCCGAGAGCCCGAACGGCCCTTAACTATAGCTCCACGACTCCGCAACATCCATAATTGCACACACGACCGTGCCGCCGCACAGCCGGATCCCGTGCATCCTACGGCTCTCGGCACCGGGTCAAGCACGCCCGTACGCCATGGTTAAGCCATTTTGATGCCTCTCACCTCTCCACCATAGAGTTTTTCATCACCCGAGAGCCCGAAGGGCCCTTAACCATAGCTCCACGGCCGCAAAACGCCATATTTGCACACACGACCATGCCGCCGCACGGCCGGTTCCAACGCATCCTATGGCTCTCGCACCGAGTCAAGCATGCCCGTACGCCATGGTTAAGGCATTTTGACACCTCTGGCCTCTCTACCATAGCGTTTGCCATCGCTCGAGAGCCCGAACGGCCCTTAACCTTGGCTCCACGGCTCTGAACCGCCATATTTGCACACACATGACATGCCGTCGCACGGCCGGCCCAACGCATCCTATGGCTCCCGGCACCGAGTCAAGCATGCCCGTACGCCATGGTTAAGGCATTTTGACACCTCTAGCCTCTCCACCACAGCATTTGTTGCCGCCTCGAGAACCCGAATGGCCCTTAACCATGGCTCCACAGCTCTAGAACCGCCATATTTGCACACACGAATATGCTACCGCACAAATGGGTTCGTGCGTGTCCTACGCTCTTGACACTAGGTCAAGCATGACCGTATGCCATGGTTAAGGCATTTTGATGCCTCCGGGCCTCACCACCACAATGTTTGTCATCACCCGAGAGCCCGAACGGCCCTTAACTACAGCTCCACGACTCCGCATCCATAATTGCACACACGACCGTGCCGCCGCACGGCCGGATCCCGTGCATCCTATGGCTCTTGGCACCGGTCAAGCACGCCCGTACGCCATGGTTAAGCCATTTTGATGCCTCTCACCTCTCCACCATAGAGTTTTCCATCACCCGAGAGCCCGAAGGGCCCATAACCATGCCTCCACGGCTCCAAAACTGCCATATTTGCACACTCGACCATGCCGCGCACGGCCGGTTCCAACGCATTTTATGGCTCCCGCCCGAGTCAAGCATGCCTTCGCGCCATGGTTAAGGCATTTTGACACCTCCGGCTCTCTACCATAGCGTTTGCCATCACTCGAGAGCCCGAACGCACTTAACCTCGGCTCCACGGCTCCGAACCGCCATATTTGCACACACGACTTTCCGCGCACGGCCGGTTCCGTGCATCCTACGGCTCCTCGCACCAAGTCAAGCATGCCCATGCACTATGGTTAAGGCGTTTTGACACCACCGGCCTCTCGACCAAAGCATTTGTTGCCACCCACGAACCCGAATGGCCCTTAACCATGGCTCCACCGCTCTAGAACTACCATATTTGCACACACGACTATGCTACCGCACGCCGGTTCCTACGTGTCCTACACCTCGACACTAGGTCAAGCACGACCGTATGCCATGGTTAAGGCATTTTGACACCTCTCGGCCCCACCACCACAATGTTTGTCATCACCCGAGAGCCCGAACGGCCCTTAACTATAGCTCCACGACCTGCATCCATAATTGCACACACAACTGCAGCCGGGCGCACGGCCGATCCCGTGCATCCTACGCTCTCGGCACCGTTCAAGCACACCCGTACGCCATGGTTAAGCCATTTTGATGCCTCTCACCTCTCCACCATAGAGTTTTCCATCACCCGAGAGCCCGAAGGGCCCTTAACCATGGCTCCACGGGCAAAACTACCACATTTGCACACACGACCATGCCGCCGCATGGCCGGTTCCAACGCGTCCTATGGCTCCCTAAGATCGAGTCAAGCAAGCCCGTACACCATGGTTAAGGCATTTTGACACCTCTCGGGCCTCTCTACCATAGCGTTTGTCATCGCCGAGAGCCCGAATAGCCCTTAACCTCGCTCCATGGCTCCGTAACCGCCATATTTGCACACACGACTTTTCTGCCGCACGGCCGGTTCCTACGCGCATCCTACGGCTCCCTCGCACCAAGTCAAGCACGCCCATGCACCATGGTTAAGGCGTTTTAACACCTTTGGCCTCTCCACCACAGTGTTTGTTACCGCCCGAGAACCCGAATGGCCCTTAACCATGGCTCCATAGCTCCAGAACTGCCATATTTGCACACACGACTATGCTGCCGCATAGCTTCCGCATGTCCTATAGCTCTCGACACTAGGTCAAGCACGACCGTATGCCATGGTTAAGGCATTTTGACGCCCCGGCCTCACCACCACAATATTTGTCATCACCCGAGAGCCCGAACGGCCCTTAACTATAGCTCCACGACTCTGAACATCCATAATTGCACACACGACCGTGCCGCCGCACGGCTCGGATCCCGTGCATCCTACGGCTCTCGGCACCGGGTCAAGCACGCCCGTACGCCCATGGTTAAGCCATTTTGATGCCTCTCACCTCTCCACCATAGAGTTTTTCATCACCCGAGAGCCTGAAGGGCCCTTAACCACGCTCCACGGCCGCAAAACTGCCATATTTGCACACACGACCATGCCGCCGCACGGCCGGTTCCAACGCATCCTATGGCTCTCAAGATCGAGTCAAGCATGCCCGTACACCATGGTTAAGGCATTTTGACACCTCTGGCCTCTACCATAGCATTTGCCATCGCCGAGAGCCCGAACGGCCCTTAACCTTGGCTCCACGGCTCCGGTAACCGCCATATTTGCACACACGACCATGCCGCGCACGGCCGGTTCCAACGCATCCTATGGCTCCCGGCACCGAGTCAAGCATGCCCGTACGCCATGGTTAAGGCATTTTGACACCTCTAGCCTCTCCACCACAGCGTTTGTTGCCGCCGAGAACCCGAATGGCCCTTAACCATGGCTCCACAAACTCTAGAACCGCCATATTTGCACACACGAATATGCTACCGCACAGCCGGTTCGTGCATGTCCTACAACTCTTGACACTAGGTCAAGCATGACCGTATGCCATGGTTAAGGCATTTTGATGCCTAGCCTCACCACCACAATGTTTGTCATCACCCGAGAGCCCGAACGGCCCTTAACTTCTGACTCCACGACTCCAGAACATCCATAATTGCACACACGACTGTGCCGCACGGCCGGATCCCGTGCATCCTATGGCTCTCGGCACCGGGTCAAGCACGCCCGTACGCCATGGTTAAGCCATTTTGATGCCTCTCACCTCTCCACCATAGAGTTTTCCATCACCCGAGAGCCCGAAGGGCCCTTAACCATGCCTCCACGGCTCCAAAACCGCCATATTTGCACACTCGACCATGCCGCCGCACGGCCGGTTCCAACGCATTTATGGCTCCCGGCCTCCGAGTCAAGCATGCCTATATGCCATGGTTAAGGCATTTTGACACCTCCGTCCTCTCTACCATAGCGTTTGCCGTCACTCAAGAGCCCGAACGGCACTTAACCTCGGCTCCACGGCTCCGTAACCGCCATATTTGCACACACGACTTTGCCGCGGCAGACGGCCGGCTCGCATCCTACGCTCCGCACCAAGTCAAGCACGCCCATGCACTATGGTTAAGCCATTTTGACACCGTCGGCCTCTCGACCACAAAGATTTGTTGCCGCCCAAGAACCCGAATGGCCCTTAACCATGGCTCCACCGCTCTAGAACTCGCCATATTTGCACACACGACTATGCTACCGCACAGCCGGCCTCCTACGTGTCCTACATGCCTCTCGACACTAGGTCAAGCATGACCGTATGCCATGGTTAAGGCATTTTGACACCTCCGGGCCCCACCACCACAATGTTTGTCATCACCCGGAGCCCGAACGGCCCTTAACTATAGCTCCACGACTCCGCATCCATAATTGCACACACGACATACCGGCGCACGGGATCCCCGTGCATCCTACGCTTCTCGGCACCGGCTCAAGCACACCCGTACGCCATGGTTAAGCCATTTTGATGCCTCTCACCTCTCCACCATAGAGTTTTTCATCACCCGAGAGCATGAAGGGCCCTTAACCATGCTCCACGGCCGCAAAACCGCCACATTTGCACACACGACCATGCCGCCGCATGGCCGGTTCCAACGCATCCCCATGGCTCCCAAGACCGAGTCAAGCAAGCCCGTACGCCATGGTTAAGGCATTTTGACAACTCGGCCTCTCTACCATAGCTTTGTCATCGCCGAGAGCCCGAACGGCCCTTAACCTTGGCTCCACGGCTCCGTAACCGCCATATTTGCACACGACTTTGCCGCCGCACGGCCGGCTTCCTAACGCGTCCTACTTCTCCTCGCACCAAGTCAAGCATGCCCATGCACCATGGTTAAGGTGCATTTTAACACCTTTGGCCTCTCCACCACAGCGTTTATTACCGCCCGAGAACCCGAATGGCCCTTAACCATGGCTCCACAAAATCTAGAACCGCCATATTTGCACACACGACTATGCTACCGCATAGCCAGCTTCCTGCATGTCCTATAGCTCTCGACACTAGGTCAAGCATGACCGTATGCCATGATTAAGGCATTTTGATGCCTCGGGCCTCACCACCACATTTTGTCATCACTCCGAGAGCCCGAACGGCTCCTAACTATAGCTCCACGACTCCGTAACATCCATAATTGCACACACGACCGTGCCGCCGCACGCCGGATCCCGTGCATCCTATGGCTCTCAAGACGGTCAAGCACGCCCGTATGCCATGGTTAAGCCCATTTTGATGCCTCTCACCTCCCACCATAGAGTTTTCCATCACCCGAGATCCCGAAGGGCCCTTAACCATGCCTCCACCTAGGCCGCAAAACCATATTTGCACACTTGACCATGCCGGCCGCACGGGCCGGTTCCAACGCATTTTATGGTTTCCTGCACCGAGTCAAGCATGCCCGTACGCCATGGTTAAGGCATTTTGACACCTCTCGGCCTCCTACCATAGCGTTTGCCATCGCTCGAGAGCCCGAACGGCCCTTAACCTTGGCTCCACCCGCCCAGAACTCCGCCATATTTGCACACACGACTACGCGTCGCACGCGCCGGTTCCTATGCGTCCTACGGCTCCTCGCACCAAGTCAAGCACGCCCATGCACCATGGTTAAGGCATTTTAACACCTTTGGCCTCTCCACCACAGCATTTTATTACCGCCCGAGAACCCGAATGGCCCTTAACCATGGCTCCACAGCTCTAGAACCGCCATATTTGCACACACGACATGCTACCGACATGCTACCGCACAGCCTCCTGCATGTCCTATAGCTCTCGACACTAGGTCAAGCACGACCGTATGCCATGGTTAAGGCATTTTGACGCCTCCGGCCTCACCACCACAATATTTGTCATCACCCGAGAGCCCGAACGGCCCTTAACTATAGCTCCACGACTCCGTAACATCCATAATTGCACACACGACCGTGCCGCCGCACGGCGGATCCCGTGCATCCTACGGCTCTCGGCACCGGGTCAAGCACGCCCGTACGCCATGGTTAAGCCATTTTGATGCCTCTCACCTCTCCACCATAGAGTTTTTCATCACCCGAGAGCCCGAAGGGCCCTTAACCATGCTCCACGGCCGCAAAACCGCCATATTTGCACACACGACCATGCCGCCGCACGGCCGGTTCCAACGCATCCTATGGCTCTCGCACCGAGTCAAGCATGCCCGTACGCCATGGTTAAGGCATTTTGACACCTCCGGCCTCTACCATAGCGTTTGCCATCGCTCGAGAGCCCGAACGGCCCTTAACCTTGGCTCCACGGCTCCGAACCGCCATATTTGCACACACGACCATGCCGCCGCACGGCCGGTTCCTAACGCATCCTATGGCTCCCGGCACCGAGTCAAGCATGCCCGTATGCCATGGTTAAGGCATTTTGACACCTCTAGCCTCTCCACCACAGCGTTTGTTGCCGCCGAGAACCCGAATGGCCCTTAACCATGGCTCCACAGCTCTAGAACCGCCATATTTGCACACACGAATATGCTACCGCACAAATGGTCGTGCGTGTCCTACAGCTCTTGACACTAGGTCAAGCATGACCGTATGCCATGGTTAAGGCATTTTGATGCCTCCTCCGGCCTCACCACCACAATGTTTGTCATCACCCGAGAGCCCGAACGGCCCTTAACTATAGCTCCACGACTCCGTAACATCCATAATTGCACACACGACCGTGCCGCGCACGGCCGGATCCCGTGCATCCTATGGCTCTCGGCACCGGGTCAAGCACGCCCGTACGCCATGGTTAAGCCATTTTGATGCCTCTCACCTCTCCACCATAGAGTTTTCCATCACCCGAGAGCCCGAAGGGCCCTTAACCATGCCTCCACGGCTCCAAAACCGCCATATTTGCACACACGACCATGCCGCCGCACGGCCGGTTCCAACGCATTTTATGGCTCCCGGCTCGAGTCAAGCATGCCCGTACGCCATGGTTAAGGCATTTTGACACCTCCGGCCTCTACCATAGCGTTTGCCATCACTCGAGAGCCCGAACGCACTTAACCTCGGCTCCACGGCTCCGTAACCGCCATATTTGCACACACGACTTTGCCGCCGCACGGCCGGTTCCTCGCATCCTACGGCTCCTCGCACCAAGTCAAGCACGCCCATGCACTATGGTTAAGGCATTTTGACACCGCTGGCCTCTCGACCACAGCATTTGTTGCCGCCCAAGAACCCGAATGGCCCTTAACCATGGCTCCACCGCTCTAGAACTGCCATATTTGCACACACGACTATGCTACCGCACAGCCGGTTCGTGTCCTACAGCTCTTGACACTAGGTCAAGCACGACCGTATGCCATGGTTAAGGCATTTTGACACCTCCGGCCCCACCACCACAATGTTTGTCATCACCCGAGAGCCCGAACGGCCCTTAACTATAGCTCCACGACTCCGTAACATCCATAATTGCACACACGACCGTGCCGGCGCACGGCCGGATCCCGTGCATCCTACGGCTCTCGGCACCGGTTCAAGCACACCCGTACGCCATGGTTAAGCCATTTTGATGCCTCTCACCTCTCCACCATAGAGTTTTCCATCACCCGAGAGCCCGAAGGGCCCTTAACCATGGCTCCACGGCAGCAAAACCGCCACATTTGCACACACGACCATGCCGCCGCATGGTCGGTTCCAACGCATCCTATGGCTCCCGGCACCGAGTCAAGCAAGCCCGTACGCCATGGTTAAGGCATTTTGACACCTCCGGCCTCTCTACCATAGCGTTTGTCATCGCTCGAGAGCCCGAACGGCCCTTAACCTCGGCTCCACGGCTCCGAACCGCCATATTTGCACACACGACTTTGCCGCCGCACGGCCGGTTCCTATGCGTCCTACGGCTCCTCGCACCAAGTCAAGCACGCCCATGCACCATGGTTAAGGCATTTTAACACCTTTGGCCTCTCCACCACAGCGTTTATTACCGCCCGAGAACCCGAATGGCCCTTAACCATGGCTCCACAGCTCTAGAACCGCCATATTTGCACACACGACTATGCTACCGCACAAACCGCTTCCTCGCATGTCCTATAGCTCTCGACACTAGGTCAAGCACGACCGTATGCCATGGTTAAGGCGTTTTGACGCCTCCGGCCTCACCACCACAATATTTGTCATCACCCGAGAGCCCGAACGGCCCTTAACTATAGCTCCACGACTCCGTAACATCCATAATTGCACACACGACCGTGCCGCCGCACGCCGGATCCCGTGCATCCTACGGCTCTCGGCACCGGGTCAAGCACGCCCGTACGCCATGGTTAAGCCATTTTGATGCCTCTCACCTCTCCACCATAGAGTTTTTCATCACCCGAGAGCCCGAAGGGCCCTTAACCATGCCTCCACGGCCGCAAAACCGCCATATTTGCACACACGACCATGCCGCCGCACGGCCGGTTCCAACGCATCCTATGGCTCTCGGACCGAGTCAAGCATGCCCGTACGCCATGGTTAAGGCATTTTGACACCTCCGGCCTCTCTACCATAGCGTTTGCCATCGCCGAGAGCCCGAACGGCCCTTAACCTTGGCTCCACGGCTCCGAACCGCCATATTTGCACACACGACCATGCCGCCGCACGGCCGGGCCCAACGCATCCTATGGCTCCCGGCACCGAGTCAAGCATGCCCGTACGCCATGGTTAAGGCATTTTGACACCTCTAGCCTCTCCACCACAGCGTTTGTTGCCGCCCGAGAACCCGAATGGCCCTTAACCATGGCTCCACAGCTCTAGAACCGCCATATTTGCACACACGAATATGCTACCGCACAAATGGTTCGTGCGTGTCCTACAGCCTCTGACACTAGGTCAAGCATGACCGTATGCCATGGTTAAGGCATTTTGATGCCTCCGGCCTCACCACCACAATGTTTGTCATCACCCGAGAGCCCGAACGGCCCTTAACTACAGCTCCACGACTCCGCATCCATAATTGCACACACGACCGTGCCGCCGCACGGCCGGATCCCGTGCATCCTATGGCTCTCGCACCGACCGGGTCAAGCACGCCCGTACGCCATGGTTAAGCCATTTTGATGCCTCTCACCTCTCCACCATAGAGTTTTCCATCACCCGAGAGCCCGAAGGGCCCTTAACCATGCCTCCACGGCTCCAAAACCGCCATATTTGCACACTCGACCATGCCGCCGCACGGCCGGTTCCAACGCATTTTATGGCTCCCGCTCGAGTCAAGCATGCCCGTACGCCATGGTTAAGGCATTTTGACACCTCCGGCCTCTCTACCATAGCGTTTGCCATCACTCGAGAGCCCGAACGGCACTTAACCTCGGCTCCACGGCTCCGAACCGCCATATTTGCACACACGACTTTGCTGCCGCACGGCCGGTTCCTGCACATCCTACGGCTCCTCGCACCAAGTCAAGCACGCCCATGCACTATGGTTAAGGCATTTTGACACCGCTGGGCTCTCGACCACAGCATTTGTTGCCGCCCAAGAACCCGAATGGCCCTTAACCATGGCTCCACCGCTCTAGAACCGCCATATTTGCACACACGACTATGCTACCGCACAGCCGGTTCCTACGTGTCCTACAGCCTCTCGACACTAGGTCAAGCACGACCGTATGCCATGGTTAAGGCATTTTGACACCTCCGGCCCCACCACCACAATGTTTGTCATCACCCGAGAGCCCGAACGGCCCTTAACTATAGCTCCACGACTCCGTAACATCCATAATTGCACACACGACCGTGCCGGCGCACGGCCGGATCCCGTGCATCCTACGGCTCTCGGCACCGGTTCAAGCACACCCGTACGCCATGGTTAAGCCATTTTGATGCCTCTCACCTCTCCACCATAGAGTTTTCCATCACCCGAGAGCCCGAAGGGCCCTTAACCATGGCTCCACGGCGCAAACCGCCACATTTGCACACACGACCATGCCGCCGCATGGTCGGTTCCAACGCATCCTATGGCTCCCGCACCGAGTCAAGCAAGCCCGTACGCCATGGTTAAGGCATTTTGACACCTCTCGGCCTCTCTACCATAGCGTTTGTCATCGCCGAGAGCCCGAACGGCCCTTAACCTCGGCTCCACGGCTCCGTAACCGCCATATTTGCACACACGACTTTGCCGCCGCACGGCCGGTTCCTATGCGTCCTACGGCTCCTCGCACCAAGTCAAGCACGCCCATGCACCATGGTTAAGGCATTTTAACACCTTTGGCCTCTCCACCACAGCGTTTATTACCGCCCGAGAACCCGAATGGCCCTTAACCATGGCTCCACAGCTCTAGAACCGCCATATTTGCACACACGACTATGCTACCGCACAAATGCCTCCCTGCATGTCCTATAGCTCTCGACACTAGGTCAAGCACGACCGTATGCCATGGTTAAGGCATTTTGACGCCTCGGCCTCACCACCACAATATTTGTCATCACCCGAGAGCCCGAACGGCCCTTAACTATAGCTCCACGACCCGTAACATCCATAATTGCACACACGACCGTGCCGCCGCACGCCGGATCCCGTGCATCCTACGGCTCTCGACCGGGTCAAGCACGCCCGTACGCCATGGTTAAGCCATTTTGATGCCTCTCACCTCTCCACCATAGAGTTTTTCATCACCCGAGAGCCCGAAGGGCCCTTAACCACGCCTCCACGGCCGCAAAACCGCCATATTTGCACACACGACCATGCCGCCGCACGGCCGGTTCCAACGCATCCTATGGCTCTCGACCGAGTCAAGCATGCCCGTACGCCATGGTTAAGGCATTTTGACACCTCCGGCCTCTCTACCATAGCGTTTGCCATCGCCGAGAGCCCGAACGGCCCTTAACCTTGGCTCCACGGCTCCGTAACCGCCATATTTGCACACACGACCATGCCGCCGCACGGCCGGGCCTAACGCATCCTATGGCTCCCGGCACCGAGTCAAGCATGCCCGTACGCCATGGTTAAGGCATTTTGACACCTCTAGCCTCTCCACCACAGCGTTTGTTGCCGCCCGAGAACCCGAATGGCCCTTAACCATGGCTCCACAGCTCTAGAACCGCCATATTTGCACACACGAATATGCTACCGCACAAACCGGTTCGTGCGTGTCCTACAGCCTCTTGACACTAGGTCAAGCATGACCGTATGCCATGGTTAAGGCATTTTGATGCCTCCGGCCTCACCACCACAATGTTTGTCATCACCCGAGAGCCCGAACGGCCCTTAACTACAGCTCCACGACTCTGTAACATCCATAATTGCACACACGACCGTGCCGCCGCACGGCCGGATCCCGTGCATCCTATGGCTCTCAAGCACCGGGTCAAGCACGCCCGTACGCCATGGTTAAGCCATTTTGATGCCTCTCACCTCTCCACCATAGAGTTTTCCATCACCCGAGAGCCCGAAGGGCCCTTAACCATGCCTCCACGGCTCCAAAACCGCCATATTTGCACACTCGACCATGCCGCCGCACGGCCGGTTCCAACGCATTTTATGGCTCCCGGCCCGAGTCAAGCATGCCCGTACGCCATGGTTAAGGCATTTTGACACCTCCGGCCTCTCTACCATAGCGTTTGCCATCACTCGAGAGCCCGAACGGCACTTAACCTCGGCTCCACGGCTCCGTAACCGCCATATTTGCACACACGACTTTGCCGCCGCACGGCCGGTTCCCGCGCATCCTACGGCTCCTCGCACCAAGTCAAGCACGCCCATGCACTATGGTTAAGGCATTTTGACACCGCTGGCCTCTCGACCACAGCATTTGTTGCCGCCCAAGAACCCGAATGGCCCTTAACCATGGCTCCACCGCTCTAGAACCGCCATATTTGCACACACGACTATGCTACCGCACAAATGGTTCCTACGTGTCCTACAGCTCTCGACACTAGGTCAAGCACGACCGTATGCCATGGTTAAGGCATTTTGACACCTCCGGCCCCACCACCACAATGTTTGTCATCACCCGAGAGCCCGAACGGCCCTTAACTATAGCTCCACGACTCCGTAACATCCATAATTGCACACACGATGCGTGCCGGCGCACGGCCGGATCCCGTGCATCCTACGGCTCTCGGCACCGGTTCAAGCACACCCGTACGCCATGGTTAAGCCATTTTGATGCCTCTCACCTCTCCACCATAGAGTTTTCCATCACCCGAGAGCCCGAAGGGCCCTTAACCATGGCTCCACGGCAAAACCGCCACATTTGCACACACGACCATGCCGCCGCATGGTCGGTTCCAACGCGTCCTATGGCTCCCAAGACCGAGTCAAGCAAGCCCGTACGCCATGGTTAAGGCATTTTGACACCTCTAGGCCTCTCTACCATAGCGTTTTGTCATCGCCGAGAGCCCGAACGGCCCTTAACCTCGGCTCCACGGCTCCGTAACCGCCATATTTGCACACACGACTTTGCCGCCGCACGGCCGGTTCCTATGCGTCCTACGGCTCCTCGCACCAAGTCAAGCACGCCCATGCACCATGGTTAAGGCATTTTAACACCTTTGGCCTCTCCACCACAGCGTTTATTACCGCCCGAGAACCCGAATGGCCCTTAACCATGGCTCCACAAACTCTAGAACCGCCATATTTGCACACACGACTATGCTACCGCACAAACCGCCTCCTGCATGTCCTATAGCTCTCGACACTAGGTCAAGCACGACCGTATGCCATGGTTAAGGCATTTTGACGCCTCCGGCCTCACCACCACAATATTTGTCATCACCCGAGAGCCCGAACGGCCCTTAACTATAGCTCCACGACTCTGAACATCCATAATTGCACACACGACCGTGCCGCCGCACAACGGATCCCGTGCATCCTACGGCTCTCGGCACCGGGTCAAGCACGCCCGTACGCCATGGTTAAGCCATTTTGATGCCTCTCACCTCTCCACCATAGAGTTTTTCATCACCCGAGAGCCCGAAGGGCCCTTAACCATAGCTCCACGGCCGCAAAACCGCCATATTTGCACACACGACCATGCCGCCGCACGGCCGGTTCCAACGCATCCTATGGCTCTCGCACCGAGTCAAGCATGCCCGTACGCCATGGTTAAGGCATTTTGACACCTCCGGCCTCTCTACCATAGCGTTTTGCCATCGCCGAGAGCCCGAACGGCCCTTAACCTTGGCTCCACGGCTCCGTAACCGCCATATTTGCACACACGACCATGCCGCCGCACGGCCGGGCCTAACGCATCCTATGGCTCCCGGCACCGAGTCAAGCATGCCCGTACGCCATGGTTAAGGCATTTTGACACCTCTAGCCTCTCCACCACAAGCGTTTGTTGCCGCCGAGAACCCGAATGGCCCTTAACCATGGCTCCACAAACTCTAGAACCGCCATATTTGCACACACGAATATGCTACCGCACAAACCCGGTTCGTGCGTGTCCTACAGCTCTTGACACTAGGTCAAGCATGACCGTATGCCATGGTTAAGGCATTTTGATGCCTCCGGCCTCACCACCACAATGTTTGTCATCACCCGAGAGCCCGAACGGCCCTTAACTACAGCTCCACGACCCGCATCCATAATTGCACACACGACCGTGCCGCGCACGGCCGGATCCCCGTGCATCCTATGGCTCTCGCACCGGGTCAAGCACGCCCGTACGCCATGGTTAAGCCATTTTGATGCCTCTCACCTCTCCACCATAGAGTTTTCCATCACCCGAGAGCCCGAAGGGCCCTTAACCATGCCTCCACGGCTCCAAAACCGCCATATTTGCACACTCGACCATGCCGCCGCACGGCCGGTTCCAACGCATTTTATGGCTCCCGGCTCGAGTCAAGCATGCCCGTACGCCATGGTTAAGGCATTTTGACACCTCCGGCCTCTCTACCATAGCGTTTGCCGTCACTCGAGAGCCCGAACGGCACTTAACCTCGGCTCCACGGCTCCGTAACCGCCATATTTGCACACACGACTTTGCCGCGCACGGCCGGTTCCCGCGCATCCTACGGCTCCTCGCACCAAGTCAAGCACGCCCATGCACTATGGTTAAGGCATTTTGACACCGCCTGGCCTCTCGACCACAGCATTTGTTGCCGCCCAAGAACCCGAATGGCCCTTAACCATGGCTCCACCGCTCTAGAACCGCCATATTTGCACACACGACTATGCTACCGCACAAACCGGTTCCTACGTGTCCTATAGCTCTCGACACTAGGTCAAGCACGACCGTATGCCATGGTTAAGGCGTTTTGACACCTCCGGCCCCACCACCACAATGTTTGTCATCACCCGAGAGCCCGAACGGCCCTTAACTATAGCTCCACGACTCCGTAACATCCATAATTGCACACACGACCGTGCCGGCGCACGGCCGGATCCCGTGCATCCTACGGCTCTCGGCACCGGTTCAAGCACACCCGTACGCCATGGTTAAGCCATTTTGATGCCTCTCACCTCTCCACCATAGAGTTTTCCATCACCCGAGAGCCCGAAGGGCCCTTAACCATGGCTCCACGGCAAAAAAACCGCCACATTTGCACACACGACCATGCCGCCGCATGGTCGGTTCCAACGCGTCCTATGGCTCCCGCACCGAGTCAAGCAAGCCCGTACGCCATGGTTAAGGCATTTTGACACCTCTCGGCCTCTCTACCATAGCGTTTGTCATCGCGAGAGCCCGAACGGCCCTTAACCTCGGCTCCACGGCTCCGAACCGCCATATTTGCACACACGACTTTGCCGCCGCACGGCCGGTTCCTATGCGCGTCCTACGGCTCCTCGCACCAAGTCAAGCACGCCCATGCACCATGGTTAAGGCATTTTAACACCTTTGGCCTCTCCACCACAGCAGCGTTTATTACCGCCCGAGAACCCGAATGGCCCTTAACCATGGCTCCACAGCTCTAGAACCGCCATATTTGCACACACGACTATGCTACCGCACAAACCCGGCCTCCCCATGTCCTATAGCTCTCGACACTAGGTCAAGCACGACCGTATGCCATGGTTAAGGCATTTTGACGCCTCCGGCCTCACCACCACAATATTTGTCATCACCCGAGAGCCCGAACGGCCCTTAACTATAGCTCCACGACCTCCGTAACATCCATAATTGCACACACGACCGTGCCGCCGCACGCCGGATCCCGTGCATCCTACGGCTCTCGGCACCGGGTCAAGCACGCCCGTACGCCATGGTTAAGCCATTTTGATGCCTCTCACCTCTCCACCATAGAGTTTTTCATCACCCGAGAGCCCGAAGGGCCCTTAACCATGCCTCCACGGCCGCAAAACCGCCATATTTGCACACACGACCATGCCGCCGCACGGCCGGTTCCAACGCATCCTATGGCTCTCGGACCGAGTCAAGCATGCCCGTACGCCATGGTTAAGGCATTTTGACACCTCTTGCCTCTCTACCATAGCGTTTGCCATCGCCGAGAGCCCGAACGGCCCTTAACCTTGGCTCCACGGCTCCGAACCGCCATATTTGCACACACGACCATGCCGCCGCACGGCCGGGCCTAACGCATCCTATGGCTCCCGCACCGAGTCAAGCATGCCCGTACGCCATGGTTAAGGCATTTTGACACCTCTAGCCTCTCCACCACAGCGTTTGTTGCCGCCCGAGAACCCGAATGGCCCTTAACCATGGCTCCACAAACTCTAGAACCGCCATATTTGCACACACGAATATGCTACCGCACAAATGGTTCCTGCGTGTCCTACAGCTCTCTTGACACTAGGTCAAGCATGACCGTATGCCATGGTTAAGGCGTTTTGATGCCTCCGGCTCACCACCACAATGTTTGTCATCACCCGAGAGCCCGAACGGCCCTTAACTATAGCTCCACGACTCCGTAACATCCATAATTGCACACACGACCGTGCCGCCGCCGCACGGCCGGATCCCGTGCATCCTATGGCTCTCGACCGGGTCAAGCACGCCCGTACGCCATGGTTAAGCCATTTTGATGCCTCTCACCTCTCCACCATAGAGTTTTCCATCACCCGAGAGCCCGAAGGGCCCTTAACCATGCCTCCACGGCTCCAAAACCGCCATATTTGCACACTCGACCATGCCGCCGCACGGCCGGTTCCAACGCATTTTATGGCTCCCGGCCGAGTCAAGCATGCCCGTACGCCATGGTTAAGGCATTTTGACACCTCCGGCCTCTCTACCATAGCGTTTGCCATCACTCGAGAGCCCGAACGGCACTTAACCTCGGCTCCACGGCTCCGAACCGCCATATTTGCACACACGACTTTGCCGCCGCACGGCCGGTTCCCGCGCATCCTACGGCTCCTCGCACCAAGTCAAGCACGCCCATGCACTATGGTTAAGGCATTTTGACACCGCTTTGGCCTCTCGACCACAGCATTTGTTGCCGCCCAAGAACCCGAATGGCCCTTAACCATGGCTCCACCGCTCTAGAACCGCCATATTTGCACACACGACTATGCTACCGCACAAACCGGTTCCTACGTGTCCTACAGCTCTCGACACTAGGTCAAGCACGACCGTATGCCATGGTTAAGGCGTTTTGACACCTCCGCCCCACCACCACAATGTTTGTCATCACCCGAGAGCCCGAACGGCCCTTAACTATAGCTCCACGACTCTGTAACATCCATAATTGCACACACGACCGTGCCGGCGCACGGCCGGATCCCGTGCATCCTACGGCTCTCGCACCGGTTCAAGCACACCCGTACGCCATGGTTAAGCCATTTTGATGCCTCTCACCTCTCCACCATAGAGTTTTCCATCACCCGAGAGCCCGAAGGGCCCTTAACCATGGCTCCACGGCAAGCAAAACCGCCACATTTGCACACACGACCATGCCGCCGCATGGTCGGTTCCAACGCATCCTATGGCTCCCGGCACCGAGTCAAGCAAGCCCGTACGCCATGGTTAAGGCATTTTGACACCTCTCGGCCTCTCTACCATAGCGTTTGTCATCGCTCGAGAGCCCGAACGGCCCTTAACCTCGGCTCCACGGCTCCGTAACCGCCATATTTGCACACACGACTTTGCCGCCGCACGGCCGGTTCCTATGCATCCTACGGCTCCTCGCACCAAGTCAAGCACGCCCATGCACCATGGTTAAGGCATTTTAACACCTTTGGCCTCTCCACCACAGCATTTATTACCGCCCGAGAACCCGAATGGCCCTTAACCATGGCTCCACAGCTCTAGAACTGCCATATTTGCACACACGACTATGCTACCGCACAGCCGGCTTCCGCATGTCCTATAGCTCTCGACACTAGGTCAAGCACGACCGTATGCCATGGTTAAGGCGTTTTGACGCACTCCGGCCTCACCACCACAATATTTGTCATCACCCGAGAGCCCGAACGGCCCTTAACTATAGCTCCACGACTCCGAACATCCATAATTGCACACACGACCGTGCCGCCGCACACGCCGGATCCCGTGCATCCTACGGCTCTCGGCACCGGGTCAAGCACGCCCGTACGCCATGGTTAAGCCATTTTGATGCCTCTCACCTCTCCACCATAGAGTTTTTCATCACCCGAGAGCCCGAAGGGCCCTTAACCATGCCTCCACGGCCGCAAAACCGCCATATTTGCACACACGACCATGCCGCCGCACGGCCGGTTCCAACGCATCCTATGGCTCTCGGCACCGAGTCAAGCATGCCCGTACGCCATGGTTAAGGCATTTTGACACCTCCGGCCTCTCTACCATAGCGTTTGCCATCGCCGAGAGCCCGAACGGCCCTTAACCTTGGCTCCACGGCTCCGTAACCGCCATATTTGCACACACGACCATGCCGCCGCACGGCCGGTTCCTAACGCATCCTATGGCTCCCGCACCAAGTCAAGCATGCCCATGCACCATGGTTAAGGCATTTTGAACACCTTTGGCCTCTCCACCACAGCATTTGTTGCCGCCCGAGAACCCGAATGGCCCTTAACCATGGCTCCACAAACTCTAGAACCGCCATATTTGCACACACGACTATGCTACCGCACAACACGGTTCCTGCGTGTCCTATAGCTCTCGACACTAGGTCAAGCATGACCGTATGCCATGGTTAAGGCATTTTGATGCCTCCGGCCTCACCACCACAATGTTTGTCATCACCCGAGAGCCCGAACGGCCCTTAACTATAGCTCCACGACTCCGTAACATCCATAATTGCACACACGACCGTGCCGCCGCACGGCCGGATCCCGTGTGCATCCTACGGCTCTCGGCACCGGGTCAAGCACGCCCGTACGCCATGGTTAAGCCATTTTGATGCCTCTCACCTCTCCACCATAGAGTTTTCCATCACCCGAGAGCCCGAAGGGCCCTTAACCATGCCTCCACGGCCCAAAACCGCCATATTTGCACACACGACCATGCCGCCGCACGGCCGGTTCCAACGCATCCTATGGCTCCCACCGAGTCAAGCATGCCCGTACGCCATGGTTAAGGCATTTTGACACCTCCGGCCTCTCTACCATAGCGTTTGCCATCGCTCGAGAGCCCGAACGGCCCTTAACCTTGGCTCCACGGCTCCGTAACCGCCATATTTGCACACACGACCATGCCGCCGCACGGCCGGTTCCTAACGCATCCTATGGCTCCCGCACCAAGTCAAGCACGCCCATGCACTATGGTTAAGGCATTTTGACACCTCTAGCCTCTCCACCACAGCATTTGTTGCCGCCCGAGAACCCGAATGGCCCTTAACCATGGCTCCACCGCTCTAGAACCGCCATATTTGCACACACGACTATGCTACCGCACAAACCGGTTCCTGCGTGTCCTATAGCCTCTCGACACTAGGTCAAGCATGACCGTATGCCATGGTTAAGGCATTTTGATGCCTCCGGCCTCACCACCACAATGTTTGTCATCACCCGAGAGCCCGAACGGCCCTTAACTATAGCTCCACGACTCCGTAACATCCATAATTGCACACACGACCGTGCCGCCGCACGGCCGGATCCCGTGCATCCTATGGCTCTCGGCACCGGGTCAAGCACGCCCGTACGCCATGGTTAAGCCATTTTGATGCCTCTCACCTCTCCACCATAGAGTTTTCCATCACCCGAGAGCCCGAAGGGCCCTTAACCATGCCTCCACGGCTCCAAAACCGCCATATTTGCACACACGACCATGCCGCCGCACGGCCGGTTCCAACGCATTTTATGGCTCCCGCACCGAGTCAAGCATGCCCGTACGCCATGGTTAAGGCATTTTGACACCTCCGGCCTCTCTACCATAGCGTTTGCCATCACTCGAGAGCCCGAACGGCACTTAACCTCGGCTCCACGGCTCCGTAACCGCCATATTTGCACACACGACTTTGCCGCCGCACGGCCGGTTCCTATGCATCCTACGGCTCCTCGCACCAAGTCAAGCACGCCCATGCACTATGGTTAAGGCATTTTGACACCTTTGGCCTCTCGACCACAGCATTTGTTGCCGCCCAAGAACCCGAATGGCCCTTAACCATGGCTCCACCGCTCTAGAACCGCCATATTTGCACACACGACTATGCTACCGCACAAATGGCCGGTTCCTACGTGTCCTATAGCTCTCGACACTAGGTCAAGCACGACCGTATGCCATGGTTAAGGCGTTTTGACACCTCCGGCCCCACCACCACAATGTTTGTCATCACCCGAGAGCCCGAACGGCCCTTAACTATAGCTCCACGACTCCGTAACATCCATAATTGCACACACGACCGTGCCGGCGCACGGCCGGATCCCGTGCATCCTACGGCTCTCGCACGGGTCAAGCACACCCGTACGCCATGGTTAAGCCATTTTGATGCCTCTCACCTCTCCACCATAGAGTTTTCCATCACCCGAGAGCCCGAAGGGCCCTTAACCATGGCTCCACGGCAAGAAAACCGCCACATTTGCACACACGACCATGCCGCCGCATGGTCGGTTCCAACGCATCCTATGGCTCCCGACACCGAGTCAAGCAAGCCCGTACGCCATGGTTAAGGCATTTTGACACCTCTCGGCCTCTCTACCATAGCGTTTGTCGTCGCTCGAGAGCCCGAACGGCCCTTAACCTCGGCTCCACGGCTCCGTAACCGCCATATTTGCACACACGACTTTGCCGCCGCACGGCCGGTTCCTATGCGCATCCTACGGCTCCTCGCACCAAGTCAAGCACGCCCATGCACCATGGTTAAGGCATTTTAACACCTTTGGCCTCTCCACCACAAAGCATTTATTACCGCCCGAGAACCCGAATGGCCCTTAACCATGGCTCCACAGCTCTAGAACCGCCATATTTGCACACACGACTATGCTACCGCACAAATGCCCGCTCCTCGCATGTCCTATAGCTCTCGACACTAGGTCAAGCACGACCGTATGCCATGGTTAAGGCGTTTTGACACCTCCGGCCTCACCACCACAATATTTGTCATCACCCGAGAGCCCGAACGGCCCTTAACTATAGCTCCACGACTCCGTAACATCCATAATTGCACACACGACCGTGCCGCCGCACGCCGGATCCCGTGCATCCTACGGCTCTCTGGCACCGGGTCAAGCACGCCCGTACGCCATGGTTAAGCCATTTTGATGCCTCTCACCTCTCCACCATAGAGTTTTTCATCACCCGAGAGCCCGAAGGGCCCTTAACCATGGCTCCACGGCCGCAAAACCGCCATATTTGCACACACGACCATGCCGCCGCACGGCCGGTTCCAACGCATCCTATGGCTCTCGCACCGAGTCAAGCATGCCCGTACGCCATGGTTAAGGCATTTTGACACCTCCGGCCTCTCTACCATAGCGTTTGCCATCGCCGAGAGCCCGAACGGCCCTTAACCTTGGCTCCACGGCTCCGTAACCGCCATATTTGCACACACGACCATGCCGCCGCCGCACGGCCGTTCCAACGCATCCTATGGCTCCCGGCACCGAGTCAAGCATGCCCGTACGCACATGGTTAAGGCATTTTGACACCTCTAGCCTCTCCACCACAGCGTTTGTTGCCGCCCGAGAACCCGAATGGCCCTTAACCATGGCTCCACAGCTCTAGAACCGCCATATTTGCACACACGAATATGCTACCGCACAGCCCGGTTCGTGCGTGTCCTAGCCTCGACACTAGGTCAAGCATGACCGTATGCCATGGTTAAGGCGTTTGATGCCTCCGGCCTCACCACCACAATGTTTGTCATCACCCGAGAGCCCGAACGGCCCTTAACTATAGCTCCACGACTCCGAACATCCATAATTGCACACACGACCGTGCCGCGCACGGCCGGATCCCGTGCATCCTATGGCTCTCGGCACCGGGTCAAGCACGCCCGTACGCCATGGTTAAGCCATTTTGATGCCTCTCACCTCTCCACCATAGAGTTTTCCATCACCCGAGAGCCCGAAGGGCCCTTAACCATGCCTCCACGGCTCCAAAACCGCCATATTTGCACACTCGACCATGCCGCCGCACGGCCGGTTCCAACGCATTTTATGGCTCCCGGCCCGAGTCAAGCATGCCCGTACGCCATGGTTAAGGCATTTTGACACCTCCGGCCTCTCTACCATAGCGTTTGCCATCACTCGAGAGCCCGAACGGCACTTAACCTCGGCTCCACGGCTCCGTAACCGCCATATTTGCACACACGACTTTGCCGCGCGCACGGCCGGTTCCTAACGCATCCTACGGCTCCTCGCACCAAGTCAAGCACGCCCATGCACTATGGTTAAGGCATTTTGACACCGCTGGCCTCTCCACCACAGCATTTGTTGCCGCCCAAGAACCCGAATGGCCCTTAACCATGGCTCCACCGCTCTAGAACCGCCATATTTGCACACACGACTATGCTACCGCACAGCCGGTTCCTACGTGTCCTACAGCCTCTCGACACTAGGTCAAGCACGACCGTATGCCATGGTTAAGGCATTTTGACACCTCCGGCCCCACCACCACAATGTTTGTCATCACCCGAGAGCCCGAACGGCCCTTAACTATAGCTCCACGACTCCGTAACATCCATAATTGCACACACGACCGTGCCGGCGCACGGCCGGATCCCGTGCATCCTACGGCTCTCGGCACCGGGTCAAGCACACCCGTACGCCATGGTTAAGCCATTTTGATGCCTCTCACCTCTCCACCATAGAGTTTTCCATCACCCGAGAGCCCGAAGGGCCCTTAACCATGGCTCCACGGCTCCAAAACCGCCATATTTGCACACACGACCATGCCGCCGCATGGTCGGTTCCAACGCATCCTATGGCTCCCGACCGAGTCAAGCATGCCCGTACGCCATGGTTAAGGCATTTTGACACCTCTCGGGCCTCTCTACCATAGCGTTTGTCATCGCTCGAGAGCCCGAACGGCCCTTAACCTCGGCTCCACGGCTCCGAACCGCCATATTTGCACACACGACTTTGCCGCCGCACGGCCGGTTCCTAACGCATCCTACGGCTCCTCGCACCAAGTCAAGCACGCCCATGCACCATGGTTAAGGCATTTTGAACACCTTTGGCCTCTCCACCACAGCGTTTGTTGCCGCCCGAGAACCCGAATGGCCCTTAACCATGGCTCCACCGCTCTAGAACCGCCATATTTGCACACACGACTATGCTACCGCACACGCCCAGCTTCCTGCATGTCCTATAGCTCTCGACACTAGGTCAAGCACGACCGTATGCCATGGTTAAGGCGTTTTGACACCTCCGGCCTCACCACCACAATGTTTGTCATCACCCGAGAGCCCGAACGGCCCTTAACTATAGCTCCACGACTCCAACATCCATAATTGCACACACGACCGTGCCGCCGCACGGCCGGATCCCGTGCATCCTACGGCTCTCTGGCACCGGGTCAAGCACGCCCGTACGCCATGGTTAAGCCATTTTGATGCCTCTCACCTCTCCACCATAGAGTTTTCCATCACCCGAGAGCCCGAAGGGCCCTTAACCATGCCTCCACGGCCGCAAAACCGCCATATTTGCACACACGACCATGCCGCCGCACGGCCGGTTCCAACGCATCCTATGGCTCCCGACCGAGTCAAGCATGCCCGTACGCCATGGTTAAGGCATTTTGACACCTCTCGGCCTCTCTACCATAGCGTTTGCCATCGCTCGAGAGCCCGAACGGCCCTTAACCTTGGCTCCACGGCTCCGAACCGCCATATTTGCACACACGACCATGCCGCCGCACGGCCGGTTCCAACGCATCCTATGGCTCCCGCACCAAGTCAAGCATGCCCATGCACATGGTTAAGGCATTTTGACACCTTAGCCTCTCCACCACAGCATTTTGTTGCCGCCCAAGAACCCGAATGGCCCTTAACCATGGCTCCACCGCTCTAGAACCGCCATATTTGCACACACGACTATGCTACCGCACAAATGGTTCCCTACGTGTCCTATAGCTCTCGACACTAGGTCAAGCATGACCGTATGCCATGGTTAAGGCGTTTTGATGCCTCTAGGCCTCACCACCACAATGTTTGTCATCACCCGAGAGCCCGAACGGCCCTTAACTATAGCTCCACGACCTGCATCCATAATTGCACACACGACCGTGCCGCCGCACGGCCGGATCCCGTGCATCCTATGGCTCTCGCACCGGGTCAAGCACGCCCGTACGCCATGGTTAAGCCATTTTGATGCCTCTCACCTCTCCACCATAGAGTTTTCCATCACCCGAGAGCCCGAAGGGCCCTTAACCATGCCTCCACGGCTCCAAAACCGCCATATTTGCACACACGACCATGCCGCCGCACGGCCGGTTCCAACGCATTTTATGGCTCCCGACCGAGTCAAGCATGCCCGTACGCCATGGTTAAGGCATTTTGACACCTCTCGGGCCTCTCTACCATAGCGTTTGCCATCGCTCGAGAGCCCGAACGGCACTTAACCTTGGCTCCACGGCTCCGTAACCGCCATATTTGCACACACGACCATTTGCCGCCGCACGGCCGGTTCCAACGCATCCTATGGCTCCCGCACCAAGTCAAGCACGCCCATGCACTATGGTTAAGGCATTTTGACACCTCTAGCCTCTCCACCACAGCGTTTGTTGCCGCCCAAGAACCCGAATGGCCCTTAACCATGGCTCCACCGCTCTAGAACCGCCATATTTGCACACACGACTATGC
>JAENPR010001892.1:0-97986 GCA_018135685.1 Themeda triandra | reverse complement strand
CCACAAAGTAGTTTGCAATTTACAAAGACAATTTGTGACACGCTAATCATCGAGCTGTTCGCTGCTAGAGTTTGTAAACACCACAAGTAGAGTTTGTGATATACAATAATAGTACAATTTGTAACATGCTAATCATCTGAGCGGCTGTCCTTGGTGTTTAAAGGACCGACAGAAGCGACCGGAGCTGCCTAAAACCTTCGAGGCACCGATCGTTGGCCTAATCCTGGATCCAAGATGCAAGCTTTGACGCTGTGTTTGTTTGGTCGTTTTACCATTAGGTGATTCTTGCTTAGTGATTTGTTGTGAGAAAAAGCATTTGTTGAATCATTTGGCAAAGCGATGATAAGAGTAAACGAACATGGCGTGAATTTTGGACTTACCTTGTTGTTGCTTGTATACTGAATTGTGTTGCAAATGTGACGATAAATAAAGAAAAAAAAGTTAGTGTGGCATACCTACCTTTGGTAACCCGCCACTAACGAGTCTATTACGATGAAAAAGTCATCGCTGTGTGTCTCGATCGATCATCGTGTCGATGTATGGCGCAGGCGATGCAGCACTACAGCCAGGTGGGGTGGAGTGGAGATGCACGAGGCATAAAAATGTTTTGAGTGGTTCTGCTATGTTGAATTGTTTCCATCCTTATGGCAGCACGGAATTTGTGCTGATATCACTCTGCTCATTGGCGATTAAACGAACTCTGTTTCTTCTTTCGTCGATATTAATGAACTTGCCGTTTGTGCCAGACAAAAAAAAAATCGCTTTTTTCCCCCACCGTGAACAAGAACGACCAGAATATTTCCACATTCGATCGAAGAAAGTAATAAAATGCCGAACAAATCCGGATGAACACAGGATAGAAAATTCTGAGCGACGCATCCACTGCTATTCTGCTAACACAGAAACAGCGATGTTCACCAGAAACAGCGATCAGTTAGCTAGTGGAGGGAGCTCGGAACGGAGTCACTGCTGGCGGTGTTTACGGCCGCGCCGCCGCCGCCGATGCTGGCGCGGGGAAGAACGCGCCGCTGGGGCCGGCCCAGGACACGCCTTCCTCGGCCTTCCACGCGCCGTCGTCGAAGTTGCGCGCGTAGCTGGCGGAGTCGTACCCCACCATGGCCCCGGCTCCGGCGCCCGCCGCCGCGCCCCTCCTGCCGCCGCCTGCCTTCGTCCTCTCCGGCGCGGCCACGGCCGCCGCCGCGGCGCCTCTTGCGCAGAGCCCCGCCCACGCCAGCCTCCGCGCGCGCCCGGCGCCGCCGACGCACCAGTACCGCCGCCGCGCCGCGCAGCTCAGCCGCACGGCCGCCCACCGCAGCAGCACCCACGCCCTCGCCCGCACGCCGCCGCCGCCGCCGCGCGCACGCTGGCTCTGGCTCCCCTGCGAGAGCAGCCGCTGGTACGTTACTCCCATCACGAGAGCTTTGCACGCGTGGCTCGCCGGCGCCGCGCCGTGTTGCAGCTAGCTAGCGCGCAGTCGTCTTGGCGTGGTGCACGCGAGATGGAGATGCGGGCGCGCCAGCTCGTATGGTAACGGCAGGCGAGAGTGGCTGTGGCTGTTTTGTTTGCGCGCGTGAAGTGCAGGGGCAGTTTGGGGGTTTCCATGTGCTTGGGTGGTGGACCGCGCTGCGCACCAGGAAGGTTTGGGCCGGCCGATGCGGGATGGGCCCCTTGCTATAGGTCTGTATGTCCATCAACAGATGCACATCGTGGTCTCAGGGCCCACGTCACCACCCCTTGTCCCCAACTATCATCTCTCTCTTAATCTCAAAAAAAAAAAAAAAAAAAAAAAACTATCATTTCTCTCTTGCCCACTCCAATTTCCCAATAAAAAAAGTTATCCTATTTTCATCTCAAATAGAACTATAATTTTTGGGGGAATTGAGTACATATGTGCATCCAAAGCACTTAGGGCGTGTTTGGTTACCGTATGAACCCAGCCAGCCAGGTTCCAGCCAGCCAGGCTGAATTTGCCCAGGCCGAATGCATGCAAGGGGTGGTGTTTGGTTGCATGCATCATTTCAACCAAGCTGAGCTGAGACGGTGTTTTGTTACCTGTATTTGCAGCTGCATTTGAATCTCAGATACAAGCATGGGTGTTTGGTTGGCTGCATACAAGTTGTTCTACTCACCCCTTGCATGAAGTGGTAACAATACCATTACCTAGTTCAGTTGCACACCAAATAAAAGTTTACATCAACTTTCAAATTAGGAACCTTATTACTAGAGTGATAACTAAAGTAATTACAACTTTAACTGTAGTATCACAAAAAAAAATCATCAGAGCGCAAATACTACATCTTCAACGAAGATTAATCATCATTAATTGCTCATGTCCAAAGCCTCAGGTCAAAGTGTAGTACCATAAAAATCATTAGGCTAGTCTCAATGCATGTTTCATGGGTGTGTCATGCACATTAAATATGGTGCCACGTCAGCAAATTGCTGACTTGGCAGGGTCATTAAATGAGGGAGTTTCATCAGATGAGAGAGAAGTTTCATCCCCATGAAACTCATTTGGCTCGGTTACCTAGTTTGCAGTCTTGGTAACTGTGTCATGAAACTATGCATTGAGACTAGCCTTAGAGAGCAACTGTAGCATAAAAAATAAATCATCATTACACACTACCATCAGCAGTTGTAAAAGGCATTGCAGTTGTAAATTTCATCCATGAAAAGCAAAAGCCTTTGGCATTGGAAAGTGCTCAGATTTACTGGAATAAAACAGTACCATCACTGACTTGGACATGAGCTCAGAAATATACTTCGTTTGCAATAATCAGAATAAGCAAGATGAACAAAATAGAGGGAGGGTGATGGTGTTCTTGTGCTCAGAATTGGAGAAATAATTAAACATCATTGGCATGATGCATGTGCTCAGAATTGAAGAAAAAAAATTAAACATCATTGGCATGAGACATGCTCAGAATCAAATGATCAAATCAGTTGGCAGACATGCTCATGCTCAGATCAGGTTCATATAAATGGCAATGCATCCATGAACAAACTGCCAGGACAAGTTTCAAACAAAACAAATGGCAATGTTATTGTTAGTAAAGAATGCAGTGCCACCAACAGCAGTTGTTGCCTGATCAGCAGACACCCCAATAGCAACAACATTCCTAGCACCCCAGAAGTAGCAACATTCTCAGCCTCAGTTCAGGGAAATACAAGATGGTCAACATGCATGAACTCCCCACTTAATAATATAAAACATCATTGCACATGTCTAATGCCTCAGTTATAGTGTAGCATCCAGAGGAACAATCATCATTGCACATGAATCATGCTTCAGTTGAAAACAAGTAAATTTTAGAGCACAAGAACAAACAATAGTGGACAGATCTGCGAGCGTGCAAAAAAAAAAAAAATTAATTTCAGAGACACATATTATGATTTATGATGGGAAAAAAAGGAGAAAACAAAGAAATTAGACCTCTACCTCAACAACAGTCAAGAACTCAGATATGGTGTTCCTACAAAGAAATTGTGAACAAACAGTGAGTTAGGGTTTGAAAATCGGGAAGAACAAAGGGGCAACAGGAGGGGGAGAACTTGCTTGCTCAAGGGCCTCAGATCCAGAACACTTGCATCATCACGAGAGAGAAGGGAAGGATCAGCAGGCCATGAATCAAGGACCACCGAAGAAGGAGGAAGATTTACCAGGGAGCGGCGAGTGAGGAACCGAGGAGGGCTGCGGCAGGGGAGCACATACCGGCGGACGATGGAGCCTACACGGTGAATGGCGCGAAAGGGGAGGTAACCCTAGCGACTCGCGCCATCTCCCCGTGCACGGAATCGCAGCGCGCGCGAGCTCCCGGAGCACGGAGCGATCAAGGCCCGAGAAAAACGCCCAATTTGGCCGTTCTTTTTGAGCCAGGTCGGAGGGGAGTTTTTGCACGAGCTCAGCCAGGCTCAGGGGAGCGGTCAGGCAACCAAACAGAGGCAGGTTGTATCCCGGGATGCTCGTTCGCCCAGATGCGGGCAACCAAACACGCCCTTAGTGTATATGTAAACGTTTTTTTTTTACGAGGATTGCAAAGAAAAAGGTCTTACATCTAGTCAGCTGCTGCACCTCTGCCCCTTCTTTCGGAGTGGCTAACTGAAGCCACAACCATGGCCAGATGGACATGAGGAACGATCTGACTACTTTCAAGTTTCAAGCATGAATTCGACATTTAGTACAACTACTAGGATGTTGTTCTCATTCGTGAGGATGGGACTTTGCTTGTATTAGAGCATCTCTAAGGGCCTCTCCAAATGAGTTTTGCGTTTGTGAATTTGCAAAAACCTCAAAAGAGGGGCTCCAACGGTTCTCCAAATGACTTTTGCGATTTGTGCGAGTTTTGCAATTCTCTGGTTGGGTTTTGCATATATGGAGAGGAGCTCGACTCTCCAAACGCCGTCCTCTCTCTCGCGCCCTGAATTCTCCCTCCCTCTTTCGCGCCGACTTCTATTTTTAGTAATGCAGAGCCAATTTTGCAAAGGCCGTTGGAGATGGCGTCTTTTAGAACTGCGTCTATTTTGAGCACGGAAAATAACCTCTGAAAACTGGCATTTAGAAGGCCTTGGAGATGCTCTTAGAAGCTCTGTCAGGAATCAAAGAGTTCATTCATAATCCTGCAATTCATAGAGCGGGGAGTCGGGGACCACTGCCAGCCAACTCTCGATGGCACTCGCAATCGATCTGGCATGAGATTTGGCTAATTGGATCCTGCAAGGCTGCAACACGATCGAATCTGAAAATTATTCTGACCGTGACGATGCGTGAGGCCGGCCGGCGAAGTCAGCATCAATAATGCTGCAACTGCACCACACATCATGCTGTAGCGTCGCCATGCGAGGCTGCCCCATCTCTTCTTCTCCATGGAGCATGATCAGTTAGCAGTAGCTGGCATGCAAAGGCAAGTCTTGTAAACAAGCTTCCATGTCGTCTTCTCCATGCAGACGTAGCCATCAGGACAGTGATGAACAGAGGCTGCTGCTCCCTGGAACAAAGTATGGTCAGCTGATCGGTTTGCATGCTTGCCGCCGGTTCCATATGCTCGTGTGGGGCCGTGTGATCACTGATGTGGCAAAATTGCATGGGTTCAGGATTAGTAGACCCAACAGTACCTTCAGATTGGTAGGTGACGGAAATAACTCTTGACCCCCGCGTCGTCTCCGTGCGGGGCGACTCGGGGGGCGACGACTCCGCCGCCGAAGCACCCCCGCCGCGCCGCCCCGGCCGCCGCCGCGCGCCGCCTCCAGCAAGCGGTGGCGGCCCGCTCCTGCTGGGTTAAAACGGCCACGCAGCGGCACCTTCCCCACCCCTCCTCCAGCCCACCCCCGCCCCCTTCCCCCCTCGCGGCACCGTGGCCGCCGGCGAGCGGGCGGTCCGGCCTGGTCTCGTCCGGATCCGGCCGTGCCTTCGCGGATCCGCCCCCTCCCGCTGGGCCAGGGTGGCCCGAGCCGCGGCGGGCGACCCTAGGGCGGGGCCCTAGGGTTCGTGGCGGCCGGTTGCCGGCAAGGCGCGGCGCGCGGGGCCCAGGATTCCCAGCCGAAGCAGGGCGGGTGGCGGTGCCCGTCCCCCAGTGCCCTCCCCACCCTCGAGCGGCGGCGGGATGGCCGGGCCGCCCTCCCCACGGGCGCGACGCGGCGCGCCTCGGGCGCGTGCGGCGCGTGGCCCCGAGCCTCCCGGGGCTGCGCGCCACCTCCCTTCCACGGCACCGGCGGGGGCCGGCGGCCGAGGGGGCCGGCGCGGCCTGGGCCGGCCGTGCCGTGTGGACACCCTTCCCGGCCACCTCCCCTTTCCCTTGACGCCCCATCGGAGGGTCGAGGTGGCCGGGTTGCCGCTTCATCCCGCTCCTCGGCCGACGGCGCGGGCGCCCTCGGGCGGGGAGGCGTTGGTGCTCGCTCCTCCCCACTTCCCCACCTCCCGCTCCCCGTTACCCGGCGGTGCCTGTTGTCCTTCGCTTCCGCCACCGCCCGACCGGCTTCACCGTCATCGCCGCTGCCGCGGCCTCTCGCGGCAGGCGGTCATCCGGCCACCACCTCTTCTCCGGTGGTCGGCGGGCGCGCGCGGCGTGCCCTTACGATGGGGGTGAGGCCGCGGTGGGCGGTTGGAAGCAGCAACCTCGCGCGGACCCGGCGACCTTGCGACGGCCTACGCATGTTTGACCCGGCTCCGGCGGCCCCCTCCCCTCGGCTCATGGGGTGGGCGGCGCACGCTTAACCCATCTCCGGTGCCTCCCGTCGTCTTTGCGCCCCGCGCGCCCGCCGTACCCCCGGCCTCGGCGGGGGCCTCGGCCGGGTAGTTGCGGCGGGGAAGCCCCCGGTTGCAACTCCGCGGCGCGCGGGCGGTTCTTGGCGGCGGGATGGCCCCCGCGTGTGCCGCCTCCCCCGGCCGGGCGGCGGCGGTGGGGTTCGTTGGAGCGCCACGGTCCACTTGCACTACCCGCCCCCACCGCGCTTTCACTCTTCTACTACACCGGCACACCCCTCCAGACAGGCCTTGAGGTCGGGGGACTTCGGCCGTGTTTGGGGACGAGCTGCTAGGGGGGGGCGGCCGGGCGGGCGCGCGCACGCCAACTCCTTCTACGGGGCCCGTCCTCCCCACGGGGTGGTGGGTCGAAGGCCGGCGCCCGCGGCGCGTCGCCCGACTACCTAGGCAACGGCGTCCATGGCTTCTCTACGGGCAGGCGACCCCTCGGACGACGGTGATGGTGAAAACCAAGACTCCTCGGCCGTGCCGGAGCGACGACGGTGGCGTACTCGTCATCCCCTTCTGAAGGCGTCGTTGGCTCTCCGTTCGTGCGGGGTCGCCGGTGGGCTCGAGAACGAAAGTTCGGCGGATCACCTCCGAGTTGGCGCCGAGGGCGTCATTCCCTTCTTGAAGGCTCCGGTGAGGCCGCCACGAGCTACCACCTCGTCCGTCAGCCCGTTGCTTCTTCGGCGCCATCGGCACGCTCGATACCTAGGATAGTGTTTCGCGTGAGCTGTGCTCCGCAGGATGTTTGTTGTTGGGAGGTGGTCTCTTTCTTTCTTTCTTGTTGTTTTTACCGGAGGTGCCTCGGCTAGTTTCTCATTGTTCCAATCTTGTTGCACCCCGGTTACTTTGTACTTTGTACTGCATTTGCATTTTGCATCCTTCTACTTAATTTAAAAAGAAACGCAAAGCTTTTGCGTTTTCGAGAAAAGAAAAGTACCTTCAGATTGGTTGAGAAAGCTGCTTCGATTGATGTTCCAGCTTCAGAGTTCAGACACCCGAGGTATCACCGTATCTGATAATCCGACAGAGTCTCAGTCATTTCAGTTCAAACACCGGCATTCTGATTTATGCAAATTTGACAATAATGTCATGGCTGTGTTCATTTAGGCCTTGTTTAGTTCCATGCCAAATTGGCATTCTGCATAGTGCCACATCAAATCAGCGCACTGTAGCATTTCGTTTGTATTTGGTAAAAATTGTCTAAACTTTGACTAATTAGGCTCAAAATGTTCGTCTCGCAAAGTACAATCAAACTGTGCAATTAGTTTTTGATTTCATCTACATTTAGTACTCCATGCATGGGCCGACATTTTGATGTGACGGGGAATAGGAATTCTGCATAGTGAATTTGGTGGCAAATTTGGGAATCTAAACAAGGCCTTAGTTTGTAGTGCCAGTTTGCAAAAACACGGTGTCGTTAGTAACTCTCATCACCTTCTGATCATCTGAAACCCAATCCTCGACAAGCTAAATATACAAGTCTGCTTTTCTTTTTTTAATAATGGATATGCATATCCGGGCTCTACATCCGAGGATGTACACAACCAATTATTACAAGGTTTTCAAATTAAACAAAGTGAGAAGACCAAGGTCTTATAGAACGACCCGGACGCTAATTCAAACAATAAAAATGTTTCCATCCTTTATTGGATATCTCTAAAGCAATAACTTCTAACTTCTTGCTCATCGTAGAGAGTGCGTCCTTGGCTGTCCCATCATGCTGCTGCTGTGGCCACAAGCGCAACCAATATGCTCCTCTGAAAATGACCTGCATAATAGAGTTATATTTCATTTGATTAAAGATAACATTATTACGGCATCTCCAGATAGCCCAACACATTGCAGCCACCCTCACCTAAATTAATTTTCTAATCTTTTTATGTTGATTAGTTAGCCAACTCCCAAATATGTGGTTGATTGAACTAGGTGGGGTTAGCTTAGTAGCAAAGAAGATAATCCTCCAAATCATTTTGGTAAGGGGGCAATCTCGAATATTTTCATTCCCATTACGGCGAGATACATTTCGACTCCCTTTTCAATTTTTCTTAGCAAGGTTGTCTTTAGTTAAAACGACACCCTTTTGTAAGAACTAAAGAAAGATTTTGATTTTTATAGGTATTTTTAACTTCTAAATCATCCTATGACGAAATGGTGGGCGTGTATTTATCGAGATAATGATACATGGAACAGACGAAAATAACCCGATTTGGTTAAAGTCCAACGAAAATAATCGGTTCACGCCACCAATTCAACATTGGAGATTTGTGCTACTAAGCTCCACCATTCGAAAGTTTATTATCCACTAGTGCCCTTCTAAAAGAAATGTTTAGGGGTCTAGTATTCATCACTTTTGAGACCGTTGCATGTGGGTCTCGTACTATATTAAATAAGGATGAATACTTAACTTTCAATGGCGTATTGCCTACCCATATATCATCCCAAAACCTAGTATTAGTTCCATCCTTGATATCGAAGGAACCGTTAACTAGTACCTCGTCTTTGATCTTTTTTTTTTGAAAAAACAGTGGGAGATTCCCCGCCACTTATCTTTTTCATTTTCATTATAAGGGTGAAAAAAGTAACCTTACAACTTTTGGGCACGAGCAGTGCAACCTCGTCTTTGATCTGCATGAGACCTCTCCAAAAATAAGAGTAATTGGGTTTGGTCGTCACTTGAGTAAGACTTTTGGAGTTTAGGTATTTATTCGTTAGTATAGATTGCCACATGTCTTCTGTGTTCAAAAGATTCACCAACCATTTGGTTAGAAGACATTTATTTTGCAGATGCAAATTAAGGATACCTAATCCTCCTTGGTCCTTGGGACGGCACATGATATTCCATTTGGCAAGTCGGTATCTGTGTTTATCAGAGGAACTTTGCCAAAGTCTGCTTTTCTTGTGGCCCAAAATACATGATCAGATTGGATTGAAATTGGTATGGACCCTTGTTAATAACAAATACAAACGTGTTAATGCGCATTGAAAAGTGACAACTATAAAAGATATGTAGCTAATAAAGTCAGAACAGTATATAATTAATAAGGCTTATACTCGTTTTAATTAATCGAGCAGATTATCAGCTAGGGACTTAAAGACAAGCAACGAAATGACCATCTGGTATCTTCCACTTTTTGGTTGTATCTTGACATTAAGAAGACATGGTCAAATAAGAACAATTTGATCTTCCGGTTTCAGAAGCAGATCATACAAGCAACAAAGTACATATGTATTCACTAATACAATCAATCTTCAATCCTCTGTTGGCTCCTGTCGCAATATAAAGTCTTGCGCGAGTTTCCATAGCTAGCGACGACATTGTTACTAATCGGAGTAGCAACTAGATTCTGCAGACCCTTCAGATCTGAAGTCAGAAGATCTGTTATGAGGATGGATATTTAGGGGATAATTGGGGATAACTAGGCCTTATGCTTTGCCAAGAGCTTGAGAGGTTGGCCTTATGCTATGCCAAGAGCTTGAGAGATAGGGGGAGACTAGATTGTTTCTTCATAACTGATTGCTTCCTTTCCATTGTGCCCCATGGGCTGAATATAAAGGGTACATAGGACTAACACCACTTGTGCCTAGATAATATGGTACTAATCCTATAGATAAATAACTAAGAGAGACACTAATTAACACTAATGGGCTTAAGGCCCAACTAGGACACTTGCGCCCTATGGCGCCCCTCTTTATGCCCATGACATCTCCCCCGCCCTTGGAGACCCAGCTCGTCCTCGAGCTGGATAGATTCCGCGGACTTATTTGACTCGACATAACGTTAAGCCTTTTACATCTCGGCTTACCTATGTTATTGAAGACTAAAATTGAAAATAAATTGGAAACTAAAATATAAATTTGGACGGCAGCTATGTCCTTATGTCCTCCGGGATCCCAAGGAAAAGACCCAACAGTTAGCTTCACCAGGCCTGCGAATCGGAGGACGACCGCAGATGGAGTGGTCGCCGCGGCAGCAGCTGGAGTGGACGGCGCGATGAAACCAGTGGTCGGCGCGACGAAGAAGGTGGTCGGCGCGACGACGAAGGTGGTCGGCGTGATGACGAGGGTGGGCGGTGCGACGAAGAGGGCGGTCGGCGCGACAACGAGGGTGGTTATCGGCAGCAGCAGGCGGAGATGATCGGGAGCGAGTAGGGCAGACGAGCTGAGGAACATGCATATCTTTCGCACCATGCGACGGACAAGCAATCCTCGCACTGCTACCTGGAGGCGCACCGTTGCTTGCGCCTTCGATGCTTTTGTGGCACGAAGAGTCTGCGCTCGCCGGCGTTCCAGAAGTCCCCGTACTGCTGCCTGGAGGCGTACCGTTGCTAGCTCCTTCGATGCTTTTGTGGCACGAAGAGCCCGCGCTCGCCGTGCCGGGAGTCCCGTCTTTGCTGCCTGGAGGCGTACCGTTGCTAGCTCCTTCGATGCTTTTGTGGCACGAAGAGCCTGCGCTCGCGACGTGCCGGGAGTCCCGTGCTGCTACTGGAGGCGTACGGCCGCTGGCATTCACGGTGCTCCTTCGCCTGAAGGTGCTCCACTAGTCTGGTCATCTCAGCAAGGGTGCGCCGGCAGTTGTCGATGCCAAGGGACAGCCGGTGTAGCGGGTCGTGGCACGGGGGCGGTTTGAAGCGTCGCTGCAGGAGCTCGGTGAAGTGACGCCGACGGGGTGCCTTCCTCCTCCCGGTATTGGAGGAACCAAACCCGAGCGTCACCGACCAATTTGCGGGAAACCAGCCATACCTTCTTTTCCGCCATGATGCGCTCTCGGCGGAAGTAGGAGTCGCAGTGGTTGACGAAGGCCGCAGGATCAGAGTTCCCATCGAATTTTGGAAAATCCATGGTGGGGGAAGGGGAGGGCTCGGTCCTGGACTGGTGCTTGGTGGTGCGGCTAAGAATAGAATCTTGATGGTGCGGCAAAGAATAGAAGAAAGGAAGGCATGCGTTGGAGGATTAACATGCAGTGGTGGCCGGCGGATGGTGGTGGAGATCGGGAGAAAGTGATCTAGATCGAGGCTCGAGGAGCTGGAGGCGCGGCGGCTGGTGGAGACGGGGAAGAGGCTGCCAAAAATAGAAGAAGGGCATGCAGCATTGGAGTGGCGGCGGCTGCTGCTGGTGAAGAATGCGGTGGCGGCGGTGCGTAGGTTGGGCGGCGATGGAGGGGGTCGAGGAAGGATCGATGATTGCGGCGGCGTGTGGTGGTGGGAATCGGAAGAGGGGGGACGGGATCGTGGTGGCTGTGGTGGGTGGCGGCGACGCGTGATGGGGTGGCGGTGATTTGGATCGAGGATGAACTAGGGTATGGATGAGGACGGCTGATTTGTTGGGATTTTTTTTTGGATGAGCAGTGGCTGTGGATGAAGGATCGAAGGCTATCTGATACCAGGTGTTATATATATAGATAGTTTGGGGGATAATTGGGGATAACTAGGCCTTATGCTTTGCCAAGAGCTTGAGAGGTTGGCCTTATGCTATGCCAAGAGCTTGAGAGATAGGGGGAGACTAGATTGTTTCTTCATAACTGATTGCTTCCTTTCCATTGTGCCCCATGGGCTGAATATAAAGGGTACATAGGACTAACACCTCTTGTGCCTAGATAATATGGTACTAATCCTATAGATAAATAACTAAGAGAGACACTAATTAACACTAATGGGCTTAAGGCCCAACTAGGACACTTGCGCCCTATGGCGCCCCTCTTTATGCCCATGACAAGATCCAAATTAACCAGATGCAGTCCTGAAGGGTTTTGTATACTAATAGTGAACTACAGCTAGATGCAGTACATTATTTTAGGATCGATTGGATAGACTAGGTTTCGATCAGATAGTGCAAATATTTAAAGAACACATTCACAGCTGGAAAGATCAAATGGCATATAAACTTTCAGAAAACAGAAGTTTGAATATTTGTTACGAAGTTTCTAACAAAAGACAAATAAAAATATTTCAAACATTTAACATTTCAGTCCACGAGAGAACCTTTTTGTAACTACTTGAATCCAGACAATACGACATTTGTCAGCAGTGCCGGAGGTGTGGGCGAGGGTGACATCAGTGCGTCAAAGTCTTGTAGTTTTGTTAAAGGTGGTGTCAAGGACTCCATCAAGTGTTTACCCGGTAATACACTACGACAACATACTCTCTTGTTCCCTCAAAAAAAAAAAAAAAAACATACTCTCTTATGGATTGGTGAGTCCCAACTGGAGAATAAAATTCAGTTTTGCTCATTGTTGGTCAATAGCGAGAAGTAAAATTGACTGTTGCTCTGCCGGCATTCCATCTCCATGCATTTTCATGGAAGCGCCACACGTCGTTTTAGCGCGCCAAAAAAATTAAACTGTCATTGCAAGCTCTGACGATGAAAACGTCCAAATTATAAGCTAAGGCCAGCTAGCTGTCCACCACAATGGAGTTCACATTATAAGTAGTTCACTGCAGTGCGTGGTAGTTAGTTATAACATAGTAACAGCTAACAGTAAGCTGAACCACCAGATCCCAGGCAAATCACCTCTATACGTCCCATGGAGTTCTCACATCGTCTCTGCCTTCCGGTGGTCGTGTGGGTGCTCGCCGGCGCCGCCGGCGCCACCACAGACGTCCCGGTGTCACCGAGGCCCGGCTGCCCAACGATCGCGAGGTGCGGTGACATCGACGTCCCGTTCCCGTTCGCACTGGAACAGCGGTGCGCAATCAACGACACCTTTCATCTCAACTGCACGGAGACCGCGAGCGGCACCAAGCTGTTCAATGGTAAGTTGGAGGTGACGAAGATCATCGTGCAGCATAACAAGGCCTGGATCAAGACTCCTATATCTCGGATATGCTACAACAAATCCGCGAATAAGGGGGTGACACGGTCCCAGGAGAGGATGGACATTAGGAGCACGCCCTACGTGCTTTCGCGCCATGATAACAAAGTCTTCGTTCTCGGCTGCAATACGACTGTTAGCTACATCAACAGCGACAATGTAAGTAAAATTAGTCTCTTCTTGATCGATATTCTCATCCACAGTTCTCTAAACATCTAGCTGATATGAAACATTTGCAGTACAGGGTCGGCTGCAGGCCGAGAAGTGTGGAAAAACCTGTGAACGGCACATACCGCCCTAATGCTGGATGCTGCCAGTTGGACGTCCCCAGGGAATTGAAGTCTACTACAGCCTTGTTCGTCGTGTTGAACAACAATAGTCAGATATGGAGCGACCTTCCAATCCCGCGTTCGTTCGCCCGGAAGCGAACCGAGCGAACGATGACCACTGGTGAGCGCCTTCCGTACGTGCTGACATCAACCCTGACATAGGCGGAAAAAAGTGAAACATTTATTTTAAAATAATATAACTGTCAAATCGTGTATCCATTTGCAATTTCGTTTGCACCGGTGTGTTCTACGCGATGAGACGAACAAAACTAGATCCCACTTGAATATATTTTAAAAATATTTTTTTTTCATTTTTTTCCTATGCTACAGCTATTCTATTACCTAAGTTATACGAAAAAGTTAGAATTTTAACTTTTGCAACACTATTAAGTGTCTCATGTAATAAGTTAGATGTATAAGTTATGAGCATAACTTAGAAATATTAAAAGTCGCGTAAGTTATGTGTTTAAGTTAGATTGTAACTTTACAACATTATAAGTTATTTGTTTCTTATAATAAGTTAAATATATAAGTTATGATCATAACTTAGAAACGTTAAGTTATGTGTATAAGTCATACATATAAGTTATAGATCAAAATTATGTGTCTGACTTTTAATTTTGTCTTCATTTTGCTAAAAGATAGAAAACTTTCCAAAAAAAACAAAGTTGCGGGAATTATTTTTTTACTAAAAATAGAAAGTTATGGGGCTGTCTCATCGTTCGCTACTTGGTGTTCTAGTGAACGTTCACCAATTAGTTGGCCCCGATATGGAGGGAGTACCCTTGCAGTTATGTTACTGTGATGAACAAGAAAGCCTTCAACTTCAGCACCACTTATCTCACCTCGACGGCGTTCTATGACACAAACAACGGTAGTGTGCCTGTTGTGATGGAATGGGGGATCCCAAATAAGAAATGTAAAGATCCAAAAATTTTCAAGAGTGGTTCCTATGCCTGTGTTAGCAACAATAGCGAATGCATCGACACTGATGCTGGCTACGCCTGTAAGTGCTCTAAGGGATATGAAGGCAACCCTTACCTCGTCAACGGATGCACAGGTTCATCTTCATGTCCCACCATATTTTCTTGTACCATTTTTTTTAGATTCTGTACTTTTTCTGTGGAACGGTTTTTTGTTTTTTTATAGAAGTACCCATCATTTCTATTGAAAGATAAAACAAACATTCTTCGTACTGCTAATTAGAGGCTTCACTTAAAACACCTACATTAGTCCTCACCAGATATGATAGAAAGAGATACTCGATGCCTTCAGTATAGTAAAGCAGATCCTATACCACTAACTACAATAACCATTTGATCTACTTTGTCAATCAACCCGATGCCTTGCACAAACTACTATTTTAAGAGACATAAATGCTAGATAAATTTTAACCTATAGCTAATCAAAATTTCTTATCTTTGGTCTTTATAACATTTTCATAATTTAATACTGTTCTCCTTAGGAAATTTCTAAAGTACTTTATCTAGATAGATTTTAGTTATGAATTATTCTATATAATTTATTTACTTCCACACATCCATAGGTTTCCTCGCATCACATTTCCTTGTATATTATTTGACATGAAAATTAATATGTCATCGCTTCGTACATGTAAATCAATGGTCACACACATTTTGCATGTACGAGTTCTTTTTTTTTGGCTATATTAACTATAACAAACGTGAGTAGTTTCGAAGAATTTACATAAGTACATTGGGATATCTTTATAATACAATTCAGGTGCAAATTTAGGGGTAACTTTATGTTACAGTTAATAATGGTGGAGGTAAGTAATTTAGGTATAAGGGGGTTCCCTACAATAGTTTTTCAGAATGGCATATGTGTGCTTACTTTTGGTTATTTCTAATAATGGTGTAATGTAGATACATATTTATGGGTTACCTTAGATTATTTACCATATTTACATAAGTGGGTAACTTAGGCAATCATTGGGGAGTTTAACTATTTTGTAATGGCAGAGGTGGATAGTGGCAGAGATGGGGTAACTTAGACATAATTTTTGGTGATATTTTGAAGCATTTTATAATGACATAGGACAACCATTTAAACATGAATAGAATCCATGTATAATAATTGATAATTGAAGGCTATCATTTAAATAAAGATTACATAGTATCTATATAAGTGTATTAGAAAACGAAGGGAGGGCAAAGATAAGAAATTTTTATTGTCGGTTGGTTCTTAAGTTATCCCTAGAATTTGAATATTTATGTCTCATAAGGTTCTTGTTTGCGCAAGAGCATGGGTCGATGGACTAGTGCATTGTCAATTTATATCTTCCTCCCAACATACATAATTTCCTTCTTAATAATCTCCAATGTACATATTTTGTAGATCTTTATCTAAAAATATATTCTGTAGATATCAATGAGTGTGAGAACCCAGAACACCACTCATGCTATGGTGAATGCCGAAACATACCTGGAGATTTTCAATGTTGGTGTCAACGTGGGACCTATGGAAGCCCTCAAACAGATGGGGGATGTGTCAAGGGTTCATCCACAGGTAACAAGCCATTGTGTCCATCGTATTTACTCCTTTTGCTAAAAAGAAATGGTTGTTTTAGTTTTATCCTAAGTAAATTTTATTCAGGTTTTAATCAAGTCTATAGAAAAAATGCACCAACATTATAATGTAAAATTAGTTTCATTAAATCAACAATGAAATATGTCTTGGTAGTCAATGTATCTAACATTATTTTAGATTTTAATATAATATTCTATAATTTTTGTCAAAGTTAGAGAACTTTTTTTCAAGACAAAACTAAAACAACCAATACCTTGGAATGGAATGGATAATGTTTTTTTCCTAATGCAATTTCAAGAATTTTGATCCATCGTTTTACATTTTAGGTTTGAGCATCGGGCTTGGAGCAGCCAGTATCACATGTTTATTGGTTCTAGCACTCATAGGCCCCTCCATAATGAATAAGATCAAGAAAAGAAAAATGAAACAAAAGTTTTTCAAGCAAAATGATGGTTTATTGTTGAAACAACTGATATCACGAAATGCAAACATCGGTGAGAGGATGATTATTACCTTAAGGGAGTTGGAGAAAGCTACAAACAATTTTGATAGAGAGCGTGTGATTGGTGGTGGAGGGCATGGCACTGTGTTTAAAGGGAATATAGATCTAAATGTTGTGGCGATCAAGAAATCGAAGATTGTAGTACAAAGAGAAATCAATGAATTCATAAATGAAGTCGTCATTCTTTCTCAAGTGAACCACAGAAATGTGGTTAAGCTCTTAGGATGTTGCCTTGAGACAGAAGTTCCACTCCTGATTTATGAGTTCATTTCAAATGGAACCCTTTATCAACACCTTCATGTTGAAGGACCAATATCATTATCATGGGCTGATCGACTGAGAATTGCACTTGAAGTTGCCAGAGCACTATCCTACCTACATTCGGCTGCTTCAATGCCAATATTTCATAGAGATATTAAAACCACCAACATACTTCTTGATGATAGTTTAACTGCAAAGGTATCAAATTTTGGTGCTTCAAGGTACGTCGGAATTGATCAAACTGGAGTGACTACAACCATTCAAGGAACAATCGGTTACTTGGATCCCATGTACTATAAAACAAGTCGATTAACCGATAAGAGTGATATTTTTAGTTTTGGTGTAGTTCTTGTAGAATTGTTAACTAGGAAAAAGCCATTTTTCTATCGGTCTGACAATGGTGATGACCTTGTTTCACATTTCACCTCGTTACTCATAGAAGGCAGACCAGATGACATAATAGATCCTCAAGTTATGGAGGAGGAGGATGGAGAAATCCTAGAAGTAGCTAGATTGGCGACATGGTGTACCAAATTGAGGGGAGAAGACCGGCCTCCAATGAGGTAAGTTGAGATGACATTGGAGAATATAATTTTTAGGAAGAAGCAAGTTCCTTTCATTAAAATGTCATTGAGTAGATATGGTCCCAATCAAACCATGGATCACAACAAGTTGATTGAATTGGTTACCAATGAAGCAAGCAGGCAATACACTATGGAAAAGGAGATCTTATTGTCGGCAACCTACCCTAGATGAACTTTCATGTTTTTGTGTTATTTGAATATTTGGATTCGAAAATCCTCTTGTAATTAGTGTTGCCTGATTTCTCACATGTAGGGATGAAGCTAGAGTTTTTTGTTATCCAAAAATGTAATTATATATAATGGCAGTGTGGAAATTAGTTGGGAACACATCTTGTTCTGTACCTAAGTGAACCATGGGAAGTACATAATATGAAACTTATGGTGTTGATTATGTTTTATGCGGAACAATAGGTCAACTGGATCGCCAATTGAATTTTTATTTTTATTGTCCGAGATAGATAATGAGTCTTTATGCAAACCATTCTCTGAAACAGAGATATGGGAAGCTTTATCTCGGATGGAGAAGAACAAGGCTCCTGACCCTGATAGTATTCCAATTGAGTTCTATCAGCACTGTTGGAAGATTATCAAAGTAGACATTTTGATGTTATTTGATGACTTTCATAAAGGCCATGTTGACATAAGTAGAATTAATTATGGCATTATTACCTTGCTACCTAAAGTGGCAGATGCTGCAAAAATTCAGCAATATAGACCAATTTTCCTTCACAATTGTCTATATAAACTCATTACAAAGACATTGACTATGAGGATTGAGGGTGTTGCGATTCATCCTGTTCAGACTGCCTTCATGAAAGGCAGGAATATCATGTCTGGAATCATGATACTGCATGAGGTTATACATGAAACCAAAAACAAAAAAGATTGTGAGATTATTCTTAAGTTGGACTTCGAAAAGGCTTACAACAAAGTCAGTGGAAGCTCCTATTTGAATGGATGGAAGCCAGGGGCTTTGGGGTGAAGTGGATTAGCTGGATAAAGCAAGTGGTAACTGGTGGGATAGTGAGTGTCAAAATGAATGACCAAATTGGAAAGTATATTAAAAGCTTCAAAGGGTTTAGACAAGGTGACCCATTGTCACATATTTTGTTTAACTTTGTAGCTGACTGTCTCACAAGAATGGTTTATAGAGCCCAACAAAATAATTTGCTTACTGGACTGGTGGATCATATAGTGCCTAAGGGAGTTGCAATCCTCCAATATGCTGATGACACCATTGTGTGTCTCAAGCATGATCTCGAGGGAGCCAGAAACAAGAAACTTCTCCTCTATTGGTATGAAATTCTTTCTAGCCTTAAGATAAACTTCAACAAAAGTGAGGTGGTACCGTGGTAGTGATTAATGACCCTGGTTCTGTTGCCCACAGTTATGGAGAAATATTTAACTGCCAAACTCCTCATTTTCCTATTTAGGGGTACCCATCAGTCCTAGCAGACTGCATGTGGGACTGGATTCCTTTATTAGATAAAAATGCAAAGAGATTGGATGTATGGAAGGGATCATCAATGTCCATTGTTGGCAGAACTACTCTCATTACTGCAAATCTTAATAATGCACCAATGTATCATATGTCTGTCTATAGATTACCAAAATCTACCATTAACAGTATGGATAAAGTGAGTAGGACCTTCTTGAGGACATACTAAAAGGAAATATCACCTTGTCAAATGGATCAAGATTTGCAAAAGCAAGAAAAAAGGTGGCCTGGGAATTAAAGACATCTATACATCTTATATAAACAAATCCCACTAAATTATTCATCTGACCTCTTCTTGCGCCACATCAGCAGGTTTCAGTTTACTTTCAGCTGCCCAAACGGAAGTCCATCGTACGCCATCCATCATTTCCGAACGGATGGACTCCATCCTAGCCCAGCCTGCCGAACGGATCGACTGACCCCAGCGTTTCTACGTTTCCTCTTCCACTAGCCACCATTAAAGCTGAAACATGTACTCCTTGCGGTTCTCATATAATGTGGACAGCCAGAGAAGGATGCAGAGGAGTATGGAACGCAGAGCATGGCGTCCTGGCATCCACATCTGCGCCAGTGCTTGGTTTCGTATGTATGTCGACAGCCCTGTCTTTGTTCCGACGAGGACGACGGTGCTCTGTCGGCTGCAGACTAACATCGCTCGACCACCATCCCACTACCCCCGCCTCCCAAGTTCCTCTGCTGCCGCCGGCCGCTGCCCCATGGCAGGTTGGCCCCAACCGCTGCTGGTCCTGGTGGTGGATGCAGACGCAGGAGCCGAGGACCAAGGAGCCCGGAGGCTGAAGTCCGATCGGTCATGAAGCAGGCCGCCGCCACCGGATGCAGAGGACTACGAGAATGCCTGATGCCTTCGGGGATTTTGGCACCATCGAGAAGCCCAATGCCTTCGGGTGCGTGTGTGTAGTCTTTGCTGGGCATTTTGGGTGGGCCAGCTATGAGCCTTTTTCCCTTTTTTGTTTTTATTTTTCATCTCCATAAAAGAGAAGGATGGAAAGAACTAAGCAAGACAACCAGCCAGCGGAAGCCAACGTCGTCGTGGGTACACCGGCAGGTTACATCGTTTTGTCTTATTATTTTTGTTTCTTTCTTTCATTCTTTGTTTTCAAATTTACTATTTAAATACTGTACTAAGATCCATGTAAAACTGTAAGATTTCCGCAGCAACGGTCACTAATAACCTCTAAAATCGTGTTGTTCAAACCCAAATGTCTTCTCAAATTAGTTCACGTGGCTCTTTGTTTTCTAACCTTTGATATCCATCTGTCTAATATACTTCTTCCACCCAGACATCCATTTATATCCTTCCTTCATACCCGCGGCAACGCGCGGGGAATCCACCTAGTAAATTTAATGAACATTAGCTTATTGTGCAAGTGGTGGTGGAAACTTGAGAAAGAAGCTGGGTTGTGGCAAGACATTATAAGATACAAATATCTGAAAAAGAACTCCATATCTACTGTGAAACACGAACGAATGACTCACCCATTTGGGCTCATCTTCTCAAAATCAAACATGTGTACATGCAGGGTAGAAAAGTGAGGGTAAGGAATGGAAATAGTACAAATGTTTGGCTAGATGTTTGGTTGTATGATAAACCACTTTCTATTCTTTATTCTGAACTTTTCAAGCTGTGCACACAACACAATATCAGTGTGGCTCAATTGATTAAGGGTGAAAAGCAAATTTCTTTCACCAGATGGCTTACCCCTAAGCTGGAAGCTCAATGGGTAGTGGTGCCGGAGACAATACTCAAAACCACCCTGGTGGATGGGGAGGATCAAGTCTTTTGGAAGTTTGGTACTAAGAAAAATTTTTCTGTCAAGTCAACATATATTGCTCTAACCAAAACTGATACTAGCACATCATTTGGTTATATCTGGAAAGGAAAAAATCCTGCAAAGATTAAAATCTTTTTGTGGCTTGTGGCAAACAATGCAATCTTGACCAGGGACAATCTTTTGAAGAGGAGGTGGACTGGAGATCCTGCAGTTCTGCCATCAGAATGAGACGACAAATCATCTTATGTTCTCCTGCTCTATGGCTAGATGTGTCTGGGGGTGATTGCTACTGCCCTGGGAGCTTCGGATATCCCTTGCAGTTTCAATCAGAGTTTAGTCTGGTGTGACAAATGGTTACACAACTTTAAGCAATTTCATACGATTGGGGTGGGGGCTGTTTGTTGGTCCATCTGGAAGACTCAAAATAATGTTTGTTTTGAAGGCAAGACAATATCTAATCCCCTAACTATCATTAGTCATGCTTGTGCCTTGATGAAAAATTGGGCAGGGCTATTGAAAGAAGATGACAAGAAGATGATGGTGGCTGGAGTGGAGGCTATGTACAAAGTTGTTGTTCAACTACTTCAAACAAAGCCACAAGTCAAGACCACGATCTTGGTTGACCGCTGTGATGATGAAGGCGATGAAGACCCCCCGCACCGGATGAAGATGAAGCCCGGGCCGAAGGATGGAGAAGGCTTTCTTTCGTTTTATGTTCATCTAGATTTCCCGAATGGCACCCCGTGTGGCAAAATCGTAGCTCGAGAGGAGTGTTGTTTTGTGGTAATTTCTATTTCGAAACGATCATTCTTCTCCGGGGCCGTTCCTCTAGGTCGTTTCTTCTTACGAACATGTCTCAAAACATGCTTGTATTTCCGTTAATTCGTTAATGGAAATGGGGATCCCCTAGTTCAAAAAAAAAAAAATGATTTTTTATTTATGAATGTGATGGTGTTGTAATAGATTCTTTCTCTGATTCAGTTAGTTGCAGACTTCCAGTTTGCTTTGGGACGCAAACATCAAGAAACGGTATTTTGAAAGAAATGTCCGTTTCTGAAATAACATGGCTTGATTAATATCTCGCTATGCTTTTTTCCCCTTATTTTGTGAGTGTATTATTCATAATGGTACCAAACACAAGCATGAGGAAACCAGTTCCTTCACCGACTGACTGGTGATAATAAGAGTGGTGATAATAATCTCTTCTCCTATTTCTTTTCTTCTATTTTTTGATAAATGATTGTCGTGGTTATAGTATCATATATGTGATCAATCATGCCTCTCTGTTGGCCTCAGTCGTGATGGAACCAACAACTCTAGCTTATTGTCATGAATCAAGGTGATTCGAGACGGATAACTGGAGCAGAATTGAGATTGGGAAGAGCAAGAGGGCGGTTGGGAAAAGCAAGAACGAGTTGAGGCCGGGAAACGAAGGTTCGGGGGAAAGTTTCCTTATTTGATCGATGATCCAATCCAATGTTACAATACGCCTTTTATACGCGCGAGGCTCACGCCGTGACTTGACAATAGACGGAACGCGCTTTAACCGACCCTGCGCCGCGCTTAGCCACTAACAGAATCATCAACGGCAGCTTCGGACGTTATTGTCGGACGCGGAACAGTACCCTTGCGTTGCCTTGCCTGACGGCGCTTGTAATGCCTGACATTGCCTCCTCCTTTGAAAGCGGCTTGACCCCAAGCCGCACTGTCAGGAAACCGACGCCTCAAATCAGCAGCTTCCTCCCATGTAGTCAATGACTTTGGAATGTCTGACCACTGCACCTTGATTTGGGATAGCACCGAGGATCCCTTGCGCACCATGAGGGAGTCAATAAAGCAGATAGGTTGTAGCTCTGCTTCCGGTTCCAGAGGTATGTCATTGATGTCGTCCTCCACAGTTACTGTAGGTGGAATGTGTTTCTTTAACTGAGAAACGTGCACCACCGGGTGTATCTTGCATTCATCAGGAAGCTTGAGCTTGTAAGCTACTGCTCCCACTCTAGCCAATACTTCAAATGGCCCATAGAACTTGAAGCTGAGCTTTTGGTTACTCCTGGGAGCCACTGATGACTGAATATATGGCTGAAGCTTCAGGTAAACAAGATCTCCTATAGCACACTCTTTCTCTGAGCGATGCAGGTCTGAATAATGCTTCATTCGATGCTGAGCCCTCGAGAGGTTGTATTGGATGACATTGTTGGTATAAATTAAGTGCACATAAAATAAGAAGGATTCCGCAAGCGCCGTAACTTACCATTGTAGCATTTTACCGGAGTAAACCAGGGTATCGTTATTTATATTTTACCACGGGGAAGCAAGGGTTAAAGAATCTAATAACTCACCATCATGCATCTACTAACTTAGTAAACCAACTAACTATAGCGGGGATAAATGATACATGAAATGATAGGATTTATACAATATGTCACACATGGGATAGGTCTCTAAAGATATACAACTAGTTAACTTGGGAGATCTAGGGTGAGGTCGATTCCTATGATATTCTTATCACATGGTCAAAGATATACCCAACTATGCTAAGACTTACCACACTCTTGTGCACTTCGGGACGTCACTAGACAGGAGAGAGCAACACAAAGGATACCTCTACTGACGTGACTACGGTCCTACAATTTAAGAACCTCGGCCGACAGAGATATGGACGGGCCGTCACCTCCCGTAACTACCATACAACTAGGGAACAAATGGTGTACTCACAGCGAGCATCATGTAAGCACCACGCTTACATGAGGCTCGGCTACTTAGCCCAACCATGGTAAAGCAAAGACTAAGCGCTCTATGAACTAGCACACAAAAGCAATGATAAACTCAACTAGAAAGATATAATGAAAGTAAGCATAGCCATGTGAATAAGAGAATAAGTATAAGTCTTACGAAATATTGAAGTGAAGATACAAGGCTATACCAAGCCTCCATGACTAGATCCGGAACCTTGAGCAAGATCCCAACTCGACCCTCTCTCCCAAGATACTAATCTATTACATTGGAGAAGCTAGACCTAATCCCCTAGAGAAGAGAAGTCATCCATTCAAGGGACGCCTCTACAACTCTGATCCCGCTGGGAGATAATGAATTAGGGTTTAAGGGATGCCTCCTCCAGGGGCCAGGGGCCCTGCTTATATAGCCCCCTAGGATGCACCACAGCCATCGGATCAAACCGACCTAAACGGACGATTATTATTCATCCTCAAAGGCGGTGGAACAGGGATCCGCGAGACTCGTTCTGATTGGTCGAGATGACGGGTCGGCCGACCAAGGGTGGGAGTCGGCCGACCCTTGGCTGGGCCCAAATGGGCTCATATTTTGTGGGCTGATGGATCTTTTCGTTAGCTTCGATTCGCCGCGTGGATCACCTAAATCGGAGTTCGTATGAGGGAGATATGCCCGTTTTACTCCGGACAGCTCTTGGAGCACAATTGCAATCTTCCGGATGGCGTAACTTTGTCGTCTGGACTCGATTTGGGTGAACCAAAACTCTATTTCATGTGTCTCGATGAGCTCTATGCAATGGTGCACTTTATTCCATCATTTGACATACTTCCATTTGATGATTCTGGTACTTTTCTAGTTTAGTCCCCGCAAAATGGACATTTACCAAAACTCGTGGAATTCCATTAGTGTAAGCCCTATATCTAGAAGGTAATTATGTTTAGGTCCTTTTTCATGTCTAGTTGACGGTAAAAATTGGCACTTAACGACCGTCAACAACTCCCCCAAGCTTTCCTTTTGCTCGTCCCGAGCAAAGATAAACTCAGTGGGATCGGGAGTTGCTACAATGCTTTCACGCCTCAAAAGTACACATGCGTTCAAACAAGAACTCTCCTCCGTTAGAGTGAACTATTCGACTCAAAACTTACTCATATTACCTTTCACCATGGGGCTTGTAACCGTCACTTGGGTCTTGAGCAGTTGAAAGACGAACGGTCAAGTCAAACGCTATGTTTCTCGCTCTTTGATCAACTATTATTCTAGAGTTTTTGCAAGATTTTCAAATAAAACTCGAGTTCCTTGTATGAACCTTTCGGGTCTCTCATTTGTGGTATTTCTCGGATCCTCTCCAAGGCATGAGTAGTGTATGCCTTCTCTCTTCTCTCAAAATATGTGGTATTTGTGGAATTAAGGCATAGTGGAAAGTGCCTTCTCTCTCTCACCCTACTTTCTAATAGGCTTATGTGGAGCTCATAGGTGGGGAGACACTCAAACTCACTTGCATATATTGCACGGTTAAACCATGGATCCAATAGGAACTAAAATAATAATAAAGTCATATGTGCATGTGAATGAGGAAATGGGATGGATGATAAGATGATGATGATAAAGAAATGATTATGAGGGGTGATCACTTGGTGAACATCTACTTCTACACTTGCTCCTTTGGGGATAACATGACTCCCTTTATTCGGAAACCTTGAAACTTCTTGAAGGACTTGGCTACTCTTTTCTTTTCTTTCTTTTCTCTTTTTTTTTCTCTTTTCTTTTTTTTTTTAAACTAGAGCAACCAATCCTCTAAAACGAAACTTTAGCAACGGGAGTGTATAACTTGAAATGATAATGACTGGAGCTTTTATGTAGGCAATTGGAACGGCGATGATTATTTCTAGATGTTCACTCCCGGATAGGATGGCCATGAATATTTTTGAGTGTTCACTCCCGAGTGAGTAGAACATTTTCTGAATGGAATAAAATGAGTGGCATATATATATGTGGAAGAATGGATGGATGGATGGATGGATGCGTACTCCCAGGGTAGGAGCAGCATAGGTGCGTATCTCCAGGGTAGAGACAAAGACAATATGTGGGGGAATGCGTACTCCCGGGGTAGGAGCAAGATAAGTGTGTACCTCTAGGATAGAGATAGCACAATATGTGATGGATGTGGATCTATATGTGGGTGGTACTTCTAGGGACGTAAGTAGCACGAATGAATGTAGTATTTATAAAATGGGTGCATGCTTCGAGGACGTATAGCATAGATCAATGGATGGAGAGCACATAGTATTGACTTTAACTGCATGACTGATTCCTTATGGGTCCACAGCATAACCACACTCAATGCCTATAAAGACTACACTCAATGCCTACAATATGATCTATAAAAACAGATGGGTTTTCCTAATCTAGTAAGCATGAATATATGGCTGTGGTAGGAATTTGAACTCTCATCATAAAGGAACTCATCATGCAGAATTTAATATTTTCAAAGATAAATTCTCCGAACTCTAGTATCTCTAGGAACAAGATGGACAAGAGCTCAAACCTTCCCATATCATATCCACCAACTACCTAGACTTAGATCAAGCATTCGCTACCCACAAGTTTCGTGTTCGTAGCAAATCTCAAATCTAAACAATTGTGTCTAAAACTCGGGAGAGTGCAAGGTTGAAAACTAGGTACTTGAAAGGAATTACGGCGAGCAACTATTCATCATCTCCATGTAGAGTTTATTCTAGGGATTACTTAAAGACATTAATAAGAGCTCTCCAAAAGTAGAAAAGATAAATAAGGAAATCTTTCGGGTTTCTAAGGTTATGCATCTTTTTTTTAGTTGTTTAGCAAGCTCTATAAATAAATAGACAAGTTGGAACACTTAGCTTGATACACGGGGATGCTCTCCCCCAAGCCGGATGTTGACATAGTCTCGGATATTGCCGACGAGCAATGAAGGAGTTCTAGTCTTCCCGGAGTTTCGTGGATAGTTGCCGTTGGAGACAAACGTTCAACCGTTGAGGGCAAACACTTCGACATGAGACTGACATCCTTCTGTCTGTTAGCTTTTCTTGATCCTTTATGTTCTATGAAGCTCAAATAGACAACAAAGCTTGTGGAACTATTAAGCGTTAGTGATAAAACCTCTAAGCCTTGGTTGTCTAGAACAGCCTTAACTCAAATGTCTTATAACAGGATCACAAGAAATATTTTTATCTTTTTTATAATAAAGGAATGCAAACAGAGAAAATAGATATGCTAAAAAGTTATTTTTATGCCACCACAATGAATGATTATTCACATGGGGCTTAGTAGTTTTCTGGATGCAAATGCACAACATCTTTATTTTCTTTTTCTAGTGCAAAGATAGTAAAGCGAAGATGCAATTAAGATGCATGTAGTGAAAATAAATATTCTTAAAGGAAAATGCAATGCTGTGAAAGGAAATGCCGATAAATACCAAGTTACCTCCTTGGCGAGGGTTCAATGATTTAAGTCCTCCGAACAGACTTCTTGCCATGTTCACTCCTTCGCATCATTTGATCCCAAAGGTAGAGACCTTGAGAACCGCACCTCTTGAGATGGTAACTCTAGGAAAGGGGTCACCCATGTTCTTTTCTTATCCAACAGTCTTTATCACTCGGAGTACCTTGTGATGAAGAGTAGATGCTTCTAGTGGTCCTTTACTTCTTCTTGGAGTTTGCCTTGCTTGATTGACCTCTCTCCTTGAGCATCTTGTCTTCTAAAATTTCACTCCTTCTCTTTTTTTTTTTCCTCTTTTTTTTTTTATGCCTAGACCTTGTGCTCCACTCATTGTTTCTTCTCAACGTGCAAGAGTGACGGGGGCTTGAAAAGAGGAAGAGCATTGCTGGATCATTGTTTGAAGAGTCATCGGCCTTCCTCCCCCAAGCTTGACCTTGTTGTCGCTCGCCACGTAAAACCAAATACGAGTGTTGAGTCATCCCTCAGAGTGTGTTGTACTCCTATGTCCTCGACACCGTTTTGTCCTCTATTTGTAAGCCTTCATGTATCCGAGAGGGACTTCGATTATAGGTCCATTGAGTAGAAATCTCTCCTTTGCATTCTCCCGCTTTTGTTTGGACTATCCAATCCGGGATGAGGAGACAGATACTTTCATGATCTTCTTTCATCAACCATTCTTGATTTTCATTGAGTCTTGGTTGACGCATTGATGTTCATTGGAGATGTAGACTCGACTTCTTCCTTGATGGTCTTTGTCTTCTAGCGGCATGGCGAAGAGTTGTACGCCATCCATCTTGATGATCAAGGAAGGAGCTTCTTTAGAATTTGTATGCATGCTTCATCTCCAATGGCTTAGGGATATTATCTTGCAACCATGGTCATGGTCCTTCAAGGCTTGGTCGATGGTCAACCCTTGATTGGTGATTGGTTGACACAAGGATGCATGCTTATCATGCCATCCTTGTCCTTGCCGCCAATGTGCAAGATGGTGTCTTCACTCTTCGGGAACAATGAGAGCAGGTCTTTAATTGGCTAAAATGAGATGTGTTGCACCCGCTCCTCATTGGCATCCTAGCTCGAGTGTTGGGCTCAATGCTATGATGTCTTCAAGGTTGCTCACAGCTTGTCGCCTTGATCCACTTCTTTGAGTGAGTTAAAGTTGTTGTTCCTTCTTGTGGAACTCTTGTCTTCTTCTTTGTTCCATCACCGAAGTGGCTATTTCGCAGTGATGCCAATCCACGAATAGGCACATCATAAGTTCTTTCCCGCAAAATGTTAGTGGACACATACCCGAAGGATTGCACAATTTCAAACTATGGGCTATTATCCACTATGTAAATGATCATCATCTATGCTAATGAAAAGATGGATTTGAATTACTTTTAGCATAGACTTTATTTATAAAGTTTTCTAACAACTCTTTTTATGGCACGTTAACATGGTTCAAGGCAAAGGTAAGTTGCAACAAAAGACAATGTGAATGATATTTCTTACTTACAATTCTTCCTTGGATAATGAATGAGTTGTGTCTTTTGTGCGAAGTTGTTCGAGATCATCATATGCCTTGCTTCATCTCCGAGGTTGTTCATCTCTTGACTTACCCAATTTGGATTTGAGAGTCTTCTCATAGGGGTTAGTCCAACAAAATAACCAATATCTACTAAAACATATTTTTAGCTCAATAACCAAACTAGACTCCATGTCTAATTTAATTAAGGAAGGCTACTTAACCTAAGCACCACGCTTAATTTAAAAGCCAATGGAAGTATTTGAGTACTTCCAAACCAAAGCATGCTTTAGGAAACAAAGGTAGCATGAAAGCATTATAGAGAGTTACTCAAACAGAGATGACAGAGCATGATCATGGTGAGGATTTTTTTTATTATTTTTTATTTTTTTAGATGCAAAGGCGATGTGAATGCATGCAAGAAACTAAACATGCAATGGATGAGCAAACATAAATAAGCTAAATGGAGTGATTGCATGAATTGTTAAAAGTAAACATGCAATGGGGTGCAAGAATTCAAAAAGATAACTACTCATAAATTTTAAAATCCATGAGCAAGACTATCTCACCATTATTGATCATACTTACCATGACTCACATTTTGGGATTTGTGAGTAGTGCAACATCCATGTTCGTCACTGATGTGATTTGAATTCTTGTGACGATGACCTTTTTTTTCAATCTACACATGGTTAGAAAATATATATGTATACGCAAACCTGTGAGGTGGCAGGGTTCCAATGTTGATGAATGTTGAATGTTGGGGGACCCCGGGCTCTTTAATGTCTCATCTTTTCTTGTGGAAACTTGCCGGAAGGTCAAAACGGCTTCTTTTGTCCCGTCTATTCCACACTTAACAAACAAGGGGTAATCCTACTAAAGCTAGTGGTACACTAAACTAGCAGACATCAAGATCATTATCAAAAACTTAACACCGATTGCTTCCTCGCAACGGCGCCAAAAATGCTTGTTGGTATAAATTAAGTGCACATAAAATAAGAAGGATTCCAAGCGCACGAGAACTTACCATTGTAGCATTTTACCGGAGTAAACCAGGTATCGTTATTTATATTTTACCACAGGGAAGCAAGGGTTAAAGAATCTAATAACTCACCATCATGCATCTACTAACTTAGTAAACCAACTAACTATAGCGGGGATAAATGATACATGAAATGATAGGATTTATACAATATGTCACACATGGGATAGGTCTCTAAAGATATACAACTAGTTAACTTGGGAGATCTAGGGTGAGGTCGATTCCTATGATATTCTTATCACATGGTCAAAGATATACCCAACTATGCTAAGACTTACCACACTCTTGTGCACTTCGGGACGTCACTAGACAGGGAGAGAGCAACACAAAGGATACCTCTACCGACGTGACTACGGTCCTACAATTTAAGAACCCGCCGACATATGGACGGGCCGTCACCTCCCGTAACTACCATACAACTAGGGAACAGGGTGTACTCACAGGCAGAGCATCATGTAAGCACCACGCTTACATGAGGCTCGGCTACTTAGCCCAACCATGGTAAAGCAAAGACTAAGCGCTCTATGAACTAGCACACAAAAGCAATGATAAACTCAACTAGAAAGATATAATGAAAGTAAGCATAGCCATGTGAATAAGAGAATAAGTATAAGTCTTACAGAATATTGAAGTGAAGATACAAGGCTATACCAAGCCTCCATGACTAGATCCGGAACCTTGAGCAAGATCCCAACTCGACCCTCTCTCCCAAGATACTAATCTATTACATTGGAGAAGCTAGACCTAATCCCCTAGAGAAGAGAAGTCATCCATTCAAGGGACGCCTCTACAACTCTGATCCCGCTGGGAGATAATGAATTAGGGTTTAAGGGATGCCTCCTCCAGGGGCCAGGGGCCCTGCTTATATAGCCCCCTAGGATGCACCACAGCCATCGGATCAAACCGACCTAAACGGACGATTATTATTCATCCTCAAAGGCGGTGGAACAGGATCCGCGAGACTCGTTCGATTGGTCGAGATGACGGGTCGGCCGACCAAGGGTGGGAGTCGGCCGACCCTTGGCTGGGCCCAAATGGGCTCATATTTTGTGGGCTGATGGATCTTTTCGTTAGCTTCGATTCGCCGCGTGGATCACCTAAATCGGAGTTCGTATGAGGGAGATATGCCCGTTTTACTCCGGACAAATGCTCTTGGAGCACAATTGCAATCTTCCGGATGGCGTAACTTTGTCGTCTGGACTCGATTTGGGTGAACCAAAACTCTATTTCATGTGTCTCGATGAGCTCTATGCAATGGTGCACTTTATTCCATCATTTGACATACTTCCATTTGATGATTCTGGTACTTTTCTAGTTTAGTCCCCGCAAAGCAGACATTTACCAAAACTCGTGGAATTCCATTAGTGTAAGCCCTATATCTAGAAGGTAATTATGTTTAGGTCCTTTTTCATGTCTAGTTGACGGTAAAAATTGGCACTTAACGACCGTCAACAGACATCCTGCAACAGATTCCTTTCAAGCAGCCACTGATCCAAGTCAGTCGCATGAACCAGAGCTTCACTGGATATGCCAAAATGTCTAGCTGAATGGCCATACAAGACTTCAAATGGGGACATGCCAAGAGCTGAGTGGTAAGAGGTATTGTACCAGAATTCAGCAAGAGGCAACCACTTGGCCCACTGCTTCTGACAAGAAGGAACAGAGCATCGGAGAAAGGCCTCTAAACACTGATTCAGTCGCTCTGTCTGCCCATCTGTCTGTGGGTGATAAGATGAGCTCACCCACAGCTGAGTATGAGTGAGGGAAAATAGCTCTTGCCAAAACTTGCTGGTGAACACCTTATCTCGGTCAGAGATTATGCAGTTTGGTAACCCATGCAACTTGTATATGTTAGCCACAAATGCTTCTGCAACTTGAACAGCATTGTATGGATGTGCTAGGGGAATGAAGTGACCATACTTGGTATACTTGTCAATCACAACTAAGATGGTGTCAAACCTGTTTGACTTGGGTAACCCCTCTACAAAGTCCAGAGATATAATCTGCCAAGCCTGAGTTGGCACAGGTAATGGTTGAAGTAAACCAGCTGGTTTCTGATGTTCAACCTTGGCTTGTTGACAAATGGAACAGGCTCTCACAAACTGATTGATAGCCTCTCTCATACCAAGCCAAATGAACAACTGCTTAATCCTGTAATAAGTAGCCAGCTGACCTGAATGGCCCTCGATTGCACTACTATGCATTGCTTGCATCACATGTTGCTGAGCCAACACACTGTGTCCCAACCAAATTCTGCCTTTGTGTCTAAGAACACCTTCCTTGACTGAGAATTGACTAGGAGTATTGGGGTTATTCTGCAACTCAGTGATGATCTTCATGGTTTCAGGGTCATCAGTGTATCCCTCTTTTACCCTGGCTAGCCAATCTGGATTAGATGCAGATATTGCTTGGATTGTATTTGCTAACATACATCTGGATAAGGAGTCAGCTGCCTGATTTGTAGCCCCCTTCCTATATTGTATCTTGAATTCTAAGTCCATTAATTTCAGTAGTGCCTTTTGCTGCACCTTGGACTGAATTCTCTGGTCAGTTAAATGGAGAAGACTCCTATGATCTGTTCTTATCAAGAACTATTGATGCTGTAGATAGGGTCTCCATTTGTCCACTGCCAGGACTATGGCCATGCATTCCTTCTCATAGGTGGATAATGCCTTGTTCTTAGCACAAACTGCTTTGCTTAGGTAAGCCAAGGGACGACCTTCTTGCATTAACACTGCACCAAAGCCCAGGTCACTTGCATCAGTCTCGAAAACAAATTGTTTCTAGAAATCTGGTATTGCTAATACAGGAGCTTGAGTTAAGGCTGTCTTCAGATGCACAAAAGCTTCTTCTGTAACTGGTGACCATACAAATGGAACTAATTTCTTGAGCATGTCAGACAATGGCCTACTGATCAAACCATAGTGGCTAATAAACTTCCTGTAGTACCAGTTAACCCCAGGAAACCTCTTAACTCTTTCAGATTTGCAGGTCTTGGCCAATTCTGAACTGCAGCAATCTTGGATGGTTCAGTTGCCACCCCTTGACGGGATATGCAGTGGCCCAGATATTCTACCTTCTCTTGAGCAAAGAAACATTTGGATCTTTTCAGAAAGAACTTGTGCTCCCTAATCACCTGAAACACTTCCTTTAACAATGCCAAGTGTTCTTCCAAAGTAGCTGAGTAGATCAAGATGTCATCCATGAATATAATGATCCCCTTTCTCAGCAAGTGAGCAAAGATTCTGTTCATTACTCCCTGAAAAGATGCTGGAGCATTTGTAAGTCCAAAGGCCATCACTAGGAATTCATACAGTCCACTGTGAGTCTTGAAAGCAGTCTTGTGTGTGTCACTAGGGTGAATGCACAACTGATGGTATCTAGCTCTAAAGTCAAGCTTAGAAAACCACTTAGCACCAGCAAGCTCATCAATCAATTCATCCACTACAGGCATTGGGTGCTTATTCTTTACAGTGACTGCATTCAGATGTCTGTAATCAACACAAAATCTCCAAGTGTTGTCTTTTTTCTTCACCAGAAGTACAGGTGAAGCAAATGGACTTTCACTATGCTTAATGATCCCATTCTGAAGCATTTCTTGCAACTGCTTTTCTATCTCATCTTTTTGTGCAGGTGAGTACCTGTAAGCTCTCACATTGACTGGTTGAGCCCCAGGAATCAATGGAATTCTGTGATCAAATGGTCTTGGTGGGGGCAAGGAGGTTGGTGCCTTGAAAATGTCATCATACTGTTGTAACAGTTGTTCAACCTCAGGTAACAAGCTTTGGTTCTCAATAGCAGAGACCTCATCACCATCAAACACCTTGTCCATAAAGTCCAACTTGACCTGCAGACAGTGAATAATGTCTTGCCTGCACAGCATACCAACCACTGACTTCCCTGAAGCAGAAGAGCAAAGTACTGAATCATTGGTCACTCCATGTAGTACTACCCTTCTATTGCCATCTGAGAATTTCATGATCTTCTTGCCCCAATGCACCCACATGGGACTATGCTCCTCAAGCCAATCCTCACCCACTATCATGTCAAAGCACCTAAGTGGAAGGATGCCCACAGATGATACAAATGTGTGACCCTGAGCAAACCACTAAAGGCTAGGTATCCTCTGGTCACAAACCATGGGACTGCCATCTGCAGCCACCAAGTTTACTGGAGCACAGGCCACTGTAGCCATCTGTAACTTCATAGCCAACTGATCGCTGATGAAAGACCCCACACTTCCTAAATCCACCAGTATCAGCACTGACAACTTGCCAATTGGGCCATTCAACCTCATAGTCTTCCTCTTCACAGGTTCAACAGCCTTAGCCTGAGACACTGTGGCAACCACTTCCTGTTCTTGGTCTGCATCCTCACCAGAGTCAGAGTCAAACTCTTCCTCAGAATTCAGAGCATCCCACACTTCTTCCATTACATGAATTGGCACTTGAGCAGGGCACTTGTGACTCCTGTCCCACTTGGCCCCACATTTAAAACACAACCCCTTCTTCATTCTGTCCTCTCTTAAGTTTGACAGCTTGTCCACCCCTTCTTTATGACTGTGATCAAACCTTGTCCTCTCAGGTTCTCCACTGTTGCCTGTGTCAAAACTGTGCTTGAATTGAGGTCTGAATCTTGATCTTGATTTGCTTAGTTCCTCTTCTTGAATCAGAGCCAAAGCACTTGCAGTGTCAACATCTTTAGGACGATGCAAGGAAATCACAGACCGAATCTCCTCCTTGAGCCCAGTCACAAAATGATTGACAAAGAATGTGTCATCATAGCTGCTATTGTACATAAGCAACCCTTGAGCCAGCTGCTCAAACTCCACCTGATAATCCTCCACCGACCCCAATTGCTTCAGCTTATCAAACTTCTTCATCAGGAGTTGGTATTCATTCTTGTCAAAATGGTTCATCACCAGGGAACAGAGTCTGTCCCAATCCTCAATTCACCCATGCCGCTGAACTGTCTGCAGCCAAGTCTTTGACTCCCCATGAAAATTGAGTGCCGCAAATCTTGTCTTGAGCATTGGGTGAACCGCATACAGCTCGAAGAAGTTCTCACATTCATCCCGCCATGCACGAGGAAAAGTTCCATCAAACTTTGGAAAATCCAGCTTAGGGAAGGGAGGCGAACGAAAATGCGCGCTATCTTCAGAATGAGCAAAAACAGGGCCCATCGGCATGATCTCAGGAGCGGTAGGAATGGGGAACGTACCCTTGAAGTCGTTCGGTGGCCGGTGTCCCAAGACACCGCCGCCGTCCTCGCTGTGGCCATCGGCCCGCTCCCCGTCCGCCGAAGATGAGCTCGGCGACGTCCCGGGAGCTGCGTTGAGGTCGACGTTCCTCAACGCGTGCGCGGGTTGAGACGAGGATGGTGGCGCAGTTGTCGCCCCCGCTCGAGTCTCCAACGCCGCCATGCGCATCGCGTTCTGATCCACCTTGGTCGTCATCGCCTCGATCGATGTTGCGGTACTCTTTGCCTTGTCCCGCAATTCAACGAACACCTCGTCCGCGGCGGTCTGCCAGGTGGTGATGGCTTCGACAGAATGCATCGTACTCTTGAACATCATCTGGAGACCGGCGAACTGCTTCATCATGGCGCCGAGCTGGGTCGACACCTCCTCCACGGATTGCGCCATCTCCTTCTAGAACTTCGATGGCCCGCGCTTGTTCGCCAGAATTGCCGGAGACGGGTATCACCTCGCCGCCGATTCACCGCACCACCGCGTAGTCGTCCGCTTCAAATCAGCCATCGCCTCACCACACCGCCGCCTCGAGACAGCAACCGACCCGCACCGGAGTACCTTGCGTCGCTTGAACTCCGCCTGAATCCGCCGCTCGTTCACCTCGGCTCGCAACCGGATGAACTCGCCAAAGCACTGTTGACACTTCTAACACCACTCACGCTAAGTTGTTATCCCTAGCATGGCGCCAGAAGTGTTGGTATAGAAACTGCTCCTCTAGTAAAGAAATATGGGATCCGCAAGCGAACAGATAATACACCATCGTAGCACTTCACCGGGAAGTATTCCAAGTATCGTAATTTATATTTAGCTCAAGGGAAAGAACTAAGGACTTAAACAATGAGATGAACTTGCTAAACATGACTACTTATGAGTGATTGATTGCACTGTCACATACTTTGCGTAGGGGTAAACCATGATAAATAAGGGAATATAAAGTATAAAGCTCGGGGTATAAATCACACGTAGATTAGATATAGACTACTCAACAAAAGGTAGGTTGACATCTGATTAGTGCAAGAAATAGAAATCCTATATAGGTTCTAATCTACTAAGTCATTCATCTACTCCAACTCTACACTATCACATATAGTACAAAAGACTCTTCATCTATGTATAAGGATCATTGCTATAACAAGCCAAGACATAGCGGGACTTACTACGCAACTTTAGTTCTCTAGACCTACCAACGGGGATGGAATACAAAGGACTCAACAGAATGTCACTTCCATGATCTACCACACGACCCGGCCAATAGGGTGCATTTGCGGGTAAACGGCATCTAAGCACCATGCTCACATGAAATCTACCACCTAACCCTCCCGCGAAGAGAGCTAAGCGCTTTGCAAACATATACATAAACTTATTATCAATCATAACCATATCAAATGTAGAACTAGAATAAACTAGGAACATAATAAATAGAAACATAATGATATTAGAATAAAGTCACAAGAATGGATACAAGATAATACCAAATTCTTGATAATGAAGATCCGGAATTCCGAGCACAGGCGCCCGATTCTTCCTCTATCTAGTCTAAACCTATGTAGAACTTGAAGAACTAGAGTAGCTATTCTAATTCTCTGGTGGAAGATCTATCTAAACCCTGGCTTTGCTGATGGCTACCTCTGAATAATGAATTCTTGAATGAATTAGGGTTTCACCCAGGGGGAGGGGCCCTGAATATATAGCCCTCTCGAAGGAACCACGGCCGTCGGATCAAACCGATCTAAATGGACGATTTTTATTGCTCCTCAAAATCGGTGGAGGCAGGATCCGCGAGACTCCACCTGATTGGTGGAGGTGGGGAGTCAGCCGCCCCTCCCCTGGAGTCGGCCGCCCCTGGCCAATGCCAGGTGGGGCTCCGCTTCCAGGGGTTGCCTTCCCGAGTCTTCCAGATTGTTCTTTTTTACTCGTTCGGTCTTTCTCTCTATGTAAATCCGACATGTGGGCCTTCTTGGATGATTTCCTGATAATCCCCTGCGAAAACACATATTCACCAAAACTTGTGAAATTTGTCAGTTTAATCCCTATGTCTATGGTGGTGAACAGATTATGCCCCTCTTTCTCTCTCTAGTTGACATATAAAATTAATCGTTAACAACCGTCAACAAACACCAAGATGCTCCGACCAATTCCACCGATCCGACGGGATTTACGAACGAGATCACACGCCACAGATCGGGAGCTGATACCAATTGTCACGAATCAAGGTGATTCGAGACGGATAACTGGAGCAGAATTGAGATTGGGAAGAGCAAGAGGGCGGTTGGGAAAAGCAAGAACAGAGTTGAGGCCGGGAAACAGAAGGTTCAGGGGAAAGTTTCCTTATTTGATCGATGATCCAATCCAATGTTATAATACGCCTTTTATACGCGCAGGCTCACGCCGTGACTTGACAATAGACGGAACCGCCTTAACCGACCTACTGCCGCGCTTAGCCACTAACAGAATCATCAACGGCAGCTTCGGACGTTATTGTCGGACGTGGAACAGTACCCTTGCGTTGCCTGGCCTGACGCCGCTTGTAATGCCTGACACTTAAGTAGTCCGTGACTCTGCCTTGGCTAGCAACATCGTTACCAAAGTACTTAGTAGTAGTAAAGGTGCAGGCGTGCAGCAACTGGATTTTGCAGATCCTTAGTTTGGCCAACTCATGCCAAGTGTTGTCACTTGAACCTGTAGCGCGTTGTGTTTTTCTAAAGGTGGCGTGTCAAAGACTCCCTTATCTGTATACCTGCAGACAAGACACAACAACAGTAACATATGAATTTGCGTTTGATAAAAAATCTAGGCAAGTTGACGATTCCAGGAGAATGAAATTTACTTTATTATCTTCTAATGTAAGCCAAAGGCAATCGTCCGAATCTTGAGGTGACGCGCGTCAAAATTGCCGGCTCTGGGCGGCAGCACCGGCAGGCAGCGCCGAATCATAGCGCACTAACGAGCAGCTGTTACAGTGCGTTGCCAATAGTAAACTCTAAGCCTCTCATCCTTTTAAACTCCCTACAGCTGTGGTACTGTGAGCAACCACACCGCAGGCAAATATCACCCAGCTAATACGTCACATGGAGTTCTCATGCCTCCTCCTCTGTCTTCTGGTGTCCACGCCGTCCGTGCTCGCCGACGCCGCCGTAGACGTCCCGGTGGCACCAAAGCCTGGCTGCCCAACGATGACAAGGTGCGGCGACGTCGAGGTCCCGTACCCTTTCAGCTTGAAACCCTGGTGCGCAATCACCAAGCAGTTTCAACTCACCTGCACTACGACTGCGGGCGGCCGAAAGCTTCTGTTTCATGATGATGGCCATGGCAATAAGTTGGAGGTGATGAACATCGACGTGACGGGTAACAGGGTCCGGGTCAAGACTCCTATCTCTCAGCAGTGCTACAACCAATCCAGCGAAGCGCGGATGAACGTCACCGACATGCCTTACGTGGTATCACACAAGGATAACACAATCATCGTTCTTGGGTGTGAAAGTTCTGCCACCATGGCAGCTCGCATTGTAAGTAATCTTAATGATAAGTTAATATAAATTTAGCACTCTAAACATGTACTTCTCTGCTAGCTGACATAAAAACTGCGCAACATTCGCAGTTCAAATTTGGCTGCAGGACAACATGCAATGATCCTTCCAAGAACGGCTCTTGCTCCGCTGATGCTGGGTGCTGCCAGGTGAAATTCCCCTCCACTAAAGTGCGGATCACTCGAGTCTATTTTGACGACCCATTGCAGAGCGCCACACAGAATAATCCTATTCAGAGGGAGGGGTACTCTTGCAGCTATGCCACTGTGATGGAGAGCAAAGCCTTCAACTTCAGCACCACTTATCTCAACTCGACGGCGTTCTATGACATAAATAATGCAGAGGTACCTGTTGTGATGTTATGGGTGATCACAAGGAATGACTGTGAAGCTGCAAAACTTGACAAGGAAGTGCCCTATGCGTGTTGCTAACAATAGCCAATGCAACAAGACTGGTGCCGGCTACTCCTGTACGTGCTCCCATGGATACCAAGGCAACCCTTACCTCCTCGACGGGTGCACAGGTTCATCTACATGCTTACTATTGCCTTATTGTTTTTGTTTTTTTTCTCTATAATAACTGCTCTTTTACTTCTTATGTACTACTCCCTTCGTCCTATTAAAAGTGCCATTTTTTATATTTAGACTCCTTATTTGACCGTTTGTCTTACTCAAAATTATATATAATAAATATAATTTATTTTGTTAGGACTTATTTTATCATTAGACATATTTTAACAATTATTTATTTATTTTATTATTTACATAAAAAGGTCAAATAAGAAGACTAAAAATAAAAATGATATTTTTAATGGGACGGAGAAAATACCTCTTACTTGTTAACAGAAAGAAACATTTGACGAGCTATGGTGTGGTTCTAGGGCAAGCAGGTCTTGGTTGGGAAAATAGAAGGGGGGGGGGGGGGGGGTGAATAGTCTAATAAAATTTCTAGCAAACACTAAACCACTAGTTAGACAACTAGATGATAAATGTGCAAAGCTAATGCTTCGACTATTCGATGCAAGCCACCCTAACAAGATCAAGGCTACTCAATCACACACAATAACAACAACCGTGATAGCGCTACACAATTAAAGCTCACGGTGAACCACAAGGCAATTCTACTTTGCACAAAGTAAGGCTCGAGATAACACTACACAATTAAGGCTCTTGGCAAACCACAAGCAATTCTACTTCGTAAGAATATAAAGCCGAGATAGCGCTTACACAATTAAGACTCTTGGTGAACCACAAGCAAGTCTAGGAATGTAAGCACAAGAGGGGATGAAGGTTTATACCGCCGCGTAGAGATGAAGATGGTCAATCACCGGCGTAGAAACCAATCACCTATGAACAACCACAAGCACAAGAACAAGGAGGTCGAAGCCTCGCCACACAAATCAACACAATGATTTTTTACCGAGGTTCACTTGCTTCCCGGCAAGCTACTCCTCGTTGTGGCGATACACTTGGTTGGTGAGTTGCCCGCTCAATTGGCTCGATGCCAAAGACCCTGACGGGGGCCCGCAATCTCCACACAAGACAAGGATCCACAAAACCACGAGCAATCCACTAGAGTATCCTTTCGTGAATCTCCCGCGGGGAAGGACCAAGAACCCCTCACAAATGTCCGGTGTGGCCTCGAACAATCACCAAGTCAAGCTTACACCACCTGCTGCTCTAAACCGTCTACGGTGACGGGAATAACTGAAGAGTAACAAGAATCTGCAGCCACCTCGATAAACAAGTGCCTCTAGATGCAACTCTCAATGCAACGCACTTGATCTCACTCAAATCTCTCTCAAGAATGATCAAGCAATCAAAGAGATGAGTGGGGAGGAGTCTCTCTAGCTCAAAGGATGCACAAGCAAGTTAGAATGGGCAAGAGTTGGCCTCCCGACAGGCCAAATGGCTATTTATAGCCCCCTTCACGAAATAGAGCCGTTACTCTCCGCGGGCATCCAAGTCACCAGTGACGGACGCGTCCGGCGCTGTTGAGCCGCCAGCCAGTCGACCGTTGCTCCTCCACAATTTGAACCACTCCACTGCATCAGACGCATCCGCACCGGACCGTCGGACGCGTCCGGCGCCTCCTCCGTGCTGCCTCCAGCTGAGCATCCGGCGCCTTCCGCCAAAGTCCGGAGCGAGGGTCCGACGGCTGGCCCAAAACTTTCTGTGTCGCGTCCGTCGCCCCGGCCCGGCGTCCGGCGTGCGGAGACGGCGTCCGACACCCGCATCCGCAACCCAGCCCACTAAGGGCGCTGCTAGACTGCATCCGGCGCAAGGCCACGCGTCCGGCGCGCCACGCCAGCCGCGTCTAGCGCCACGTAGAAGAGTAGACTTCGTCGCTTCTTCGCGCCGTCTTCGATCCAAGTCCATCCACTTGCCTTAGGTTGCCAACTCCCGTATTGTAGATCACATCTAATGCACCGGAGTTAGCGTATCATCTCATGAACACGTCGACAAGTGTTAGCACTCTAGTTAGTCTCTCATGCATCATGCAAAGTCGAATCTAGAGGCATTTTGGACCGCGAGTCAACCGTGGATTCCCCTCTTGATAGTCGGTTGTCTATCCTAAATGTGATCACACTCTCTAAGTGTCTTGATCACCAAACCAAAAAAGCCCTATCAAGTATACCTTTGCCTTGATCTCCATGGGCCTTTTCCTTCATCACCGGAGCTTGATCATGCAACATATCCACAATGTCCATCACCATGATCTCCATGCTCCATCTTCACGTCATGTTGCTATGTGTCTAATCACACTTAGAGTAAAGCATTAGCAACATCGAGCGTCATTAATTACCAAAACCAAACGGGAGCTTTCATACATCCGAGCACCATAGGGATATCATTTTTGTACCATTTTCCCTCAAATCTTGTGAGGGGTGCAAATCCATGATCCAGACTCAAAATAACATGTATGAGTAATAATTAAACAAAAAAACCATTTGACAGCCTCTATGCACTCCGCCCATCCATCCAAGATCAAAAGTTCAAAATTGTAACTCTCTTTAAAGAATCGTGTCAACCTTCATGAAAATTATTCATTTCATATTAAATTCACATTTATTCCTTATATATGCACTCCTAGGTGTTACAATGGTATCCATATGTGTTAAATAAATAAAGCGAGATAGCAAAGATAAGAAATTTGAAGAGTTATGGGTAGTAAAATTATCCATAAACTTTGAATATTTATGCCTTTGAAGATTCATGCCTACACAAGAGCATGGTTGATGGACTATTACATTTACATTTTCTTCTCACATATGAAATTTTTATGTCAATAGCTTTTAACTTATATTTATTTTTTTTTCTAGACATAGATGAGTGTGAGAACCCACAAGCTAACTTATGCTACGGTATCTGCCTAAACTCCCCTGGGAGTTTCCAGTGTCAATGTGGACAAGGGACCTATGGAGACCCTTGGAGAAAAGGGGGTTGTATCAAGAACTCTACCATAGGTACATGTCACTTTGTGCACTTATTATATTTACTCCTCTTATTCCGAACATAAGTCTATTTTAGTTGAAATAAAGTTTATCTATAATAACTTTGTAGAAATACATCGATGTTACAATATGAAATTAATTTTATTACATTCATGCTGCAATATATTTTGGTAGTGTATATATTTTTTATTACATATGTTAATCTGGTGCTCTGTTTTTTCTCCCCACTAATAAATTATCTGGTGTATTGAATTCTTTTGTCATCTTTTGTTGTGTTGAATTGTCTGGTCAAAAACATTGTGGATGCAAATTTCCAAGCATGTATGTATTTGCCAACATCCTACTAGTTATATAAGAAAGCACATACAAGCTATATTTTTCCAGTCCCCTACTGGCTACATAGGTGATGGTTTCTTATAGTTAGTGCTTCAATCTCTAATGGATGCGAAGGTATGGAATCATGAAAGCCTATTTGCAACACCTTCATCCCAAAAGTTGAGCACTTGAATATGGTAGGTATGATCATCATCTCCTAGCCTTGCTTAACTCTATCATGTGGACCTAGCTTAATACAAAATTAAGTGTGGATTACATTCACTAACTACATATGTGTCCATTAGTATGTCCTAACTCCAAGGTCATGAATTTGATGGTGTATTTCTTTCAGGTTTAAGCATTGGGTTAGGGGTGGGAGGTAGTACAACATTGTTGCTTCTAGCACTTGGTGCACCCCTCATAGTACGTAAAATCAAACTACAGAGGTTGAAGAAGATGAAACAAAAAAACTTCAGACAAAATCATGGGTTACTATTGAAGCAATTAGTATCAAGCAACACAGACATTGGGGAAAGAATGATAATTGCCCTAAGAGATCTAGAGAAGGCCACTGACAATTTTGATAGATCTCGTGTGGTTGGCGGTGGAGGACATGGAGTCGTGTTCAAAGGAATTCTAGATCTGCATGTTGTGGCAATCAAGAAATCAAAGATAGTAGTACAAAGAGAAATCAAGGAATTCATAAATGAAGTTGTAGTTCTTTCTCAAGTAAACCATAGGAATGTGGTGAAGTTCTTAGGATGTTGCCTTGAGACTCAAGTCCCGTTGCTAGTTTATGAGTTCATTTCAAATGGAACCCTCTATAGCCATCTTCATGTTGAAGGACCAACATCACTATTGTGGGCTGACAGAATAAGGATTGCACTTGAAATTACTAGAGCTTTGTCCTATCTACATTCGGGCTCTTCTATGCCAATATTTCATAGAGATATTAAGTCATCCAATATACTTCTTGATGATAGTTTAACAGCAAAAGTAACAGACTTTGGAGCTTCCAGGTACATCCCAATTGATCAAACAGGAGTAACAACTATCGTTCAAGGAACACTGGGATACTTAGATCCTATGTATCATTACACAGGCCGATTAACCGACAAGAGCGATGTCTTCAGCTTTGGTGTTCTTCTTATAGAAATGCTTACTAGAAAGAAACCATCCAATTATAGGTCCAATGATGGTGACAATCTTGTTTTACATTTTGAGAAGATGCTCACAACAAGGAATCTAGCAAGTATAGTAGATTCTCAAGTCATGGAGGAGGAAGACAGAGACCTCGAAGAACTAGCCACCCTTGCATTGATGTGTACTAGATTAAGGGGAGAAGATCGACCTAGAATGAGGGAAGTGGAGATGAGACTTGAAAACTTGTTTTTGAAGAAAAATCTTGTCCCACGTATTACAACAGCAAGGAGAAATAATGAGGATGAGACACAGTTTCAGTCCATGGAAATTGAACCGGTAACCAACGACACAAGCAGACAATACACTATGGAAGAGGAAATGCTATTATCAGCAAGTTACCCTCGATGAACTTGTGTAGTCATGACTTATGAACAGTGATTAACTTCCTTAATAATGTAGATTTTGCATGGTTCTGTACATGAACACTAAAGATAGTATTGATGTGCTTGCCTTTTTTTATTGGACGTCAAATGTTCTTGATTTGTTTTCTAGTGTGTAGTAACTTGTAAGCTTGTAAGATCCTAGTATTTAAAAGCAGAGTAACGGACGACTGTATTAGCGGGAGAAAGCAGCTAAAAGTGTTCTCTATTGGCATATGTACGCTTGCAATGATGTGACTATGTGAGGCAGATAGAGAGCGCAGACATTCTGGGACACTGAAAAATGTGGGAACACAATATGCAATCAGTCAATGAAATACAGTTCGCCTTGACGACTACCGGTCCATCTTCCCCTGGATTGAAAACAACATTCAGAATGGTTTTTTTTTTTTCGAATACGCATGAGTGTGCATATCTTTGTCATGAGTGTGCATATCTTTGTATTAAAAAGGACAGAGTTTATATACAAGATTGCCGGAACCCGACGCCTAGAAAAGGTAAAGATAATTACATAATAAGAAAAACTTCGGGGGCAAGACACCAAACTCATGGCTGAGCCAAAGCTCGAAGCCCGCTTTCAGAATGGTGTTAGATGAGTTCAAGCTACAAAGAATAATATCCAACATACCTTGGAAAAATTGCCAGGGGTACTGCAATTATAAGATTCATTGATTACCGTTGAGTAATATAATCCACTGAAAGTTATCATGAACTAGGTGTACCTACCTCACGTCATTTGTGGGTCTGAAACTCTTAATGTGGATTAGAACTGAAGAGGACGCCATGTCTCTGAAAGTCCCCTTTTCTAAAAAAAAAATAATATTTCTGAAAGTCCTACAGTTCCTTTCCTTCCACAACATTCATCTTACTAGCAACACCAAAGAGTCGAAGTCGCGTCGCCTATGCTTTGGCACTTGCTTCCTGTATGCCAACCACCATAAGAAGAAGCGCGGCTGCTGAGAATCATCAGAGGCAAGACCGAGATGCTCCCAGAACCCTGCACCAGATCGACTTCCCTGCTGAACACACACCCTACATGCAAGTGATCGATAGTTTCAGGCAACTGAGAGCAAAGAGCGCATTCATCAGAATCCTGCAGGCCAGCGTTTGTGGAGCACCATCTAGCTAGAGGAAGAATCTGACCCTCGGTGGTACACTTGATTTCCATAGTTCCTTGGCCCGCAACAACGTGCAAGAATTATCCCAGGAACAGAGCCTTGTATATATGCCGATGAAGCTCCAAACCAGCCTCTCCGCTACACAATCCCGGTCTCCAGGAGCTGCACCCGCTCGAGCATGTCCCAGACACGGACGTAATCCGTGAGAAGCTGTACTGTCAGCACACCCTCCGATCACGAATACCGGCCGCCACCGTCCTGGAACGTCTGCTCCTAGGCACGGCAGAGAGGAGCGCAGGCGCAAGGTAAACTGACAGAGTAGGTATAAAAACAGAGTAGCTCAACGCTGTCTCATAAAACAGAGTAGGCTCAACAGCAACATGAAGTGGCGCCGCTGTGGCGGTACCCATCGCCATCTGAGTGTCTGGAAGTCCGATCCTGTTGTTCCTTCCCTTTCCACAACATTCTAGCGATGCCATGCCGCTGCGATCCAGGCGCTGTTGAGGATTACACGGTCGAGAACGTGAGTTATATTTGAGCATTTAACAAGGATAGATGGGATTATCATGGATGGTGAACCTGAAATTTTTACATTCCTCATTCAGCTGATCCAAGATGGCAATGGCAACACACATACAGAAGTGAAACAAAATGAATGGATTCATCGAAGGCGAGGTTACTTGGAGATCTTTTCAGGCAGGCTTAAGCCTCACTGAAAATGGTTCTAAAGCCATCTTGGTGCAATGGAAAAATAAGTTCCTCCACCTAAAGACTTGTGACCTTGATTATTTCTTCCCTATTCTTTTTTTCTTTCTGTTTCTTGTGAGCTTTGAATAATTCCTGTCATGGTTTTGATACTATACAAAAGAGATGAGTCCCTGTCATCTGAAACAGGAGCTTGAATGAATGTTATAAATTCCATAATAACAAAAAGACAAATAAGAACTGGATTAAAAAAAAAAGACAAATAAGAATATTTCAACTGTTTTGACATTTGAGTCCACGAGATAACTTTTTGTAATCACCAGAATCTAGATGGGAGACATTTGTCAGTTTGGTGAGGGTGACAGTGCGTCTAAGTGCTTTTCTAAAGGTTGCGTCGAAGTGTTGTTTACCTGCAGGCATGGCTCAACAACAGTAGGTGAGTCTAGGAGAATGAAATTTACTTTCTCTGCAAATGTAAGCCAATGTAGTTACACGGACCTTGAGGCCGGTGACGCATCAAAATTGCCGGCTCGGGGCAGCAGACGGCACCGCCGGCATGCCATTTCCACGGGAAGAAGCTAAGGGACGACACACGTCGTTTTAGCGTACTAACGAACTGTTCTAGGCAGCGTCATGGAAAAAATTAAAAAGGTCTGTTCACACTTGCATATGCAGTGCGTTGACACTAGCTAGTAACTTTTTTTTTTTAGAGGAATCGACACTAGCTAGTAACTAAAGTGTCTCTGCGTCTAATCATCTATAATAGGCTACAGCTGTGGTACTGTGAACAACACAAAACCAGACCCCAGGCAAAGCACCAAATACATCCCATCTCATGGTGTTCTCACGCCTCCTTCTCGTCTGCCTTGTGGTGGCCGTGTGGGCAATAACGCTCGCCGCCGGCGCCGCAGAATTTCCGGTGTCACCGAAGCCTGGCTGCCGAACGACGACATGGTGCGGCAAAATCGAAGTCCCGTTCCCGTTCGCCTTGAAATGGGGGTGCGCAATCACCGAGCAGTTTCAACTCAACTGCACGACGACTGCGGGCGGCGGCAGAAAGCTGTTTCATGAAGATGGTGATGGTAATAAGTTGGAGGTGATCGACATCAACGTGACGGATAACAAGGTCCGAGCCAAAAATTATATCGCTCGGCAGTGCTACAACCAATCCATGAAGACGATGATAGCTGACGAAGCACACATGAACATTACCGGCATGCCTTACATGCTGTCCAAGGATAACAAAGTCACCGTTGTGGGGTGCTCAAGCTTTGGCTACATGGTCGGCCGTATTGTAAGTAATATTTTTTTGACGAACATTTCACAGCATAAACATATATATACTCCTCTAGATGCTGGGTGCTGCCAGGACCCAGGAATATATATCAACTCACAGCTAGCTGATATGAAATTGCGCAACATTTGCAGGGCGTAATCGGCTGCCACTCGACATGCGAAAAAACTCCCAGGAACGGCAAGTGCTCGTTTACTGCTGGATGCTGCCAGATAAACATCCCGAAAATGGTGACGAAAACCCCCCGACTCACTTTCAACAACCCACTGCAAAATGCCACACAGAATCAGATAAAGAGTGAGGAGTACCGCCCTTGCAATTATGTCACTGTAATGGAGAGCAAAGCCTTCAAATTCAACACCACTTATCTCACCTCTACGGCGTTCTATGACACTGACAATGCAACGGTACCAGTCGTGATGGACTGGGGGGTCACAAAAAAGAAATGTAATAAGACTGCAGAAAATGACAAGAATGTGCCCTATGTTTGTGTTGCCAACAATAGCCACTGCGTCAACAAGGATGCAGGCTACGCATGTACCTGCTCCGGTGGATTCGAAGGCAACCCTTACCTCATCAATGGATGCACAGGTTCATCTTCTTGTCCAATATTTTCTTATTGTTTTTCATTTCAAATGCTCTTTTTTTTAAATGTCTCTATTTCTTTTTTTTAGAAAGGCTAGACGATATAAAGAAAAGGAGGCTAAAAATTTACAGAGAAAACATAAATGAAACTACCTGAACGCCCAATAGTTGTACCATTACTAATTTGAGGCTTCTTTATTTAGAGCTTTTGGGTTAATCCCCACAATACGAGCTAGGAAAACGAAACAAATAGCAGAAAATTAAAAAATTATATATCTCAATCTAATCATCTTTAACATCAATAACCATAGGATTTGCTTGTCCATCACACTGTACCTCTACGCAATCTACTAGTCGTTTTAATAATTCTTACAACCGTATCTAATGTTTTCATATTATGATACGGTTCTCATACACACATTTTTCTTATATCTTTGTCTGGCAATGCTAGATTAATATAGTCAATAATGGTTTCCCCCCATACATTCATAGTTTTCTTCAACTTTTTTCATTGCAATTCTCATGCATATTTGACATGAAAGTTAATATAACTAGGAGGATGTCCCGCATGTTGTCGTGGGTCTAAAGGAGAAATGATGTGATAATTCTTGTGCCAATGAACTTTAATTACAAACAATAGTGGATTGTTGAGGTCGACACATTGCATGTTAAGAGAAATTGTTAGGGACAAATAATAGTGGACTGCTCGATAGATGCCTTGCATGTTAAGAAAAATTGTTAGTAGCAAATGATAGTGGACTGGTGATGTGGACACCTTAAAACATCTTAAATTTGACTAAATTTATATGATAAGATAATAATATTTATTATATCAATTAAATATTTTTACATTCTTCATTAATTATATTTTCATAGTATACCCATTTTGTTTCACAATTTTTTTGTATTTTTTCTATAATTTTGGTCAAACTTCGATGCTTCGACTCTCCAAGATTCTTAGAATGGCTTACAATTTGAAACAGAGGGAGTACTAAATTTGTGGTGCAATCTATTGATTGTTAATAATTTTAGGATTTATTATTTTTCTAGTGCTTGTCATGATGATTAATATGGAGGCTTCAAAGGACTCACCAATTAATAATGGTAAGGTTATATTTAAAAATACCCACAATTGCCATTACAAAAATTATCATAATCAACCACTAAAACAAATATCTAAATTAACCTCCTCAACCATTTTGAAATAAGATGTAAGTAACTACCTAAATTTGCATTTAAAATACCATTTGTCATGATGAAACATAGTTTACATCAAGCCCCTAAGTTTTCGTCCCTGCAAGCCATTTACTAAAAATAACTAAATTTTCTACATCAAAATTACCGACATATGATGTGAGAAAAAATACCATAAAAGGAGTCGTCAGGGGTAAGAAATTTGGAAAGGAATAGGTAATAAACTTATACACAAATTAAACTTTGGTATATTCATGTCTTCAAATATTCTAACTCATATAGGAGCATGTTGATGGACATTAGTCAGTTTACATTTGCTTCTCAACATATGGAATTTTCATATCAATAATCATTGAAGTGCATTTATTTTTTTCTAGACATAGATGAGTGTGAGAACCCAGAAGCCATCTCATGCTATGTGGTCTGCCTAAACTACCCTGGGAGCTTCGATTGCCAATGTAAACATGGGACCTATGGAAACCCTAGGACAAAAGGGGGTGTAAATCAATCAATCACTTATCCATAGGTACATGCCATGTGTGCACTTACTGTATTTAAACCTTATGTTCTAAAACATAGGTTTATTTTTGTTCTAAGTAAAGTTTATTTGGTTCTAAAATCTACAGAAGAATACACCGACATCACAATAGAAATTAATTTTATTAAATTCAAAATGAACTATATTTTGGTAGTGCATTTATTTTATATTAAAGATGCTAATCGAGTGCTTTATTTTTATCTGCACTATTTATTCGGTCTATCAAATTCTTCTCTAATCTTCCCTAGGAAAGTTAGATTATTTTTCTACTCATCGTGCCATCCAGTGCATAAAATTCTTATATTGGGTTTAGTTTGGCAATGTACTTATGAAACCTACGAAGATTATCATGCCCTTGTTACCTTTTTTCAAATTTGTTTCATTATAATAATTCATTCTTGGAATTATGTGTGGATTAGTTGTACTCAATCACAAACTAAATATTTTCCCCTTAATATGTCCTAACTCCAAGGTCATGAATTTAATGGAGTATTTCTTTTCAGGTTTAAGCATTGGGATAGGAGTGGGTGGTAGTGCAATACTTTTGCTTCTAGCACTGGGTGGACCCCTCATAGTACGGAAACTCAAACTACAGAGGTTGAAGAAGATGAAACAAAAAAATTTCAACCAAAATCATGGGTTATTATTGCAGCAATTATTATCAAGCAACACAGACATTGGTGAAAGAATGATAATTGCACTAAGAGATCTAGAGAAGGCCACGAACAATTTTGATATCTCTCGTGTGGTTGGTGGTGGAGGGCATGGAGTTGTGTTTAAGGGAATATTAGATCTGCATGTTGTGGCAATCAAGAAATCAAAGATAGTAGTGCAAAGAGAAATCAAGGAGTTTATAAATGAAATTGTAGTTCTTTCTCAAGTGAACCATAGAAACGTGGTGAAGCTCTTAGGGTGTTGTCTTGAGACGGAAGTTCCATTGCTAGTTTATGAGTTTATTTCAAATGGAACCCTTTATAGTCATCTTCATGCTACCGGGCCAGTATCACTATTGTGGGCTGACAGAATAAGGATTGCACTTGAAATTACAAGAGCTTTGTCACATCTACATTCAGCTGCATCTATGCCAATATTTCATAGAGATATTAAGTCATCCAATATACTTCTTGATGATAGTTTAAGAGCAAAAGTATCAGACTTTGGAGCTTCAAGATACATTCCAATTGATCAAACAGGAGTAACAACTATTGTTCAAGGAACATTGGGATACTTAGATCCTATGTATCATACACAGGCCGATTAACGGACAAGAGCGATGTCTTCAGCTTTGGCGTTCTTCTTATAGAATTGCTTACTAGAAAGAAACCATCCAACTATAGGTCCAATGATGGAGACAATCTTGTTTTACATTTTGAGAAGATGCTCACAATAAGGAATCTAACAAGTATAGTAGATCCTCAAGTCATGGAAGAGGAAGATGGAGACCTCGAAGAAGTAGCCACCCTTGCAGTGATGTGTACTAAATTAAGGGGAGAAGATCGACCTAGAATGAGGGAAGTGGAGATGAGACTTGAAAACTGTTTGTTACTGAAGAAAAAGCTTGTCCCATGTATTACAACAAGAAGGAGGAATAATGAGGATGAGGCCCGGGTTCAGTACATGTCAATTGAACCGGTAACAGACGGCACAAGCAGACAATACACTATGGAACGGGAAATCCTATTATCAGCAAGTTTCCCTCGATAAACTTGTGTAGTCATGACTACTGAACACTGATCAACTTCCTTGGCTGTCTATCTTCAATATTATTCGATAAATCTTTGAGCAAAGGCATTTGCTCTAATGTAGATGCTTGGTTTCTTACATGAACACTAAAGATAGTGGTGGGGGGCTTACCTTTTTGTTCATTGAACGTCGAATGTCCTTGTGTGGTGTAAGCTTGTGAGATACTAGTATTTAAAATCAGAGTAATGGACAATTGTAGTAGTGGAAGATTGGGAGAATGCAGCTAAAGTGTTCTCTCTAGTCCTATTTATGCTTGCCATCAGGTGAGGCAGATCGAGAGCTACGAAGACATTTTGGACACTGAAATGTGGACAGCTAAGAACACAATCTGCAATCAGTCAATGAAATACATCTCGCCATAACGACCACCGGTCCATCTTCCTCTCATAAGTTAGCAAATAAGCTGAAGGTAGCAATGAATTTTTACTGTTTAGCACCTGACTTCTGTATAGAGCACTCCCTTTAAAACTCATCTGGTTGTTTTCCAGTCCTCCTCTCGGACATGCTAAAGCTCAAGCTGAAAAAAACTGTGCGATCTCACTGCTTTCAAGCATGAATTTGTTATAAAGCTCAAGCTGAAACATTTTGGACACTGGCATATGGACAGCTGAGAAGTAAGAACACAGTCTGCAATCAGTCAATGAATTACACAGCTAACCATGACGACCACCGGGCCATCTTCCTCTCATAGGTTAGCATATAAGCTGAAGGTAGCAGTGAGTTTTTACTGTTTAGCACCTGACTTCTGTATAGCACTCCCTTTAAAACTCATCTAGTTGTTTTCCGACGCGCCTATCTTCTCTCGGACATGTTAAAGCTCATGCTGAGACAAATCGTATGAGGCGTATGACCTCATTGCTTTCAAGCATAAAATTTGCGCATGACATTTCCATGGTGATTTTCAGGACTGGAATTGCTTAAATTCCCAGTCCTCCCAGAATTTTGAGTCCACCAGCAAACGAAGGAGGGGGCCACTGCCAACCAGCCAACTCCATGGCGGAGAAGCCAGAACAATGGAAACGGAGCAATCATGCATGGATCTGTGGCTGAGACGCAGCTGGCATGCATGCAAAAGCGGGCTTGCAAGCCCATGGAGACGTCGCCGTCATGGACAGGGATGAGCAGTGGCTGCTGCATCCTGGAAGAAAGCATCATCAGGTTGGCCGGTTCGCCGTCCGAGTGCGCGGGTGGGGCCGCGTCACTACTCACTGATGTTGCAAACTTGATTGGATCCGGATTAAGACCCAAGACCCCTTCGGATTAGTTGAGGAATTGAGCCCTTTAGCCCCCATTTGCTGATGTCACTGTCCGGTTGCTGCATCGAAAGTCACTCGAATAAAGGCATGTGCTGTGTTCATCCAGATATGTCAGACTGCACACAGGGTCACATGCCATCAACATCGAACCATCTGAAATCAACAATTATGGCCCCATTGGAGCGCACAAAGCTAGAATTGTAGATGAATTTCACATAAATCAGTTCATTTTCACATAAAAAATACTCTCCAGGCCCTTGTGTTGAATGCTCCGAATAACTGCTTGTAATGCCCCATATTACAAGACAGAAGAATCGTATCGTATCAGAGAAAAACATGCAAAATACTGTGTTTTATGAAGTGTTTCAGAAAGATAGTTACAACAGAAACTTCTCAGAAACGCACTAAATAAATATTAAGGAATACAAAAGGGGAGCCAATAAAGTTTTGACCATAGTATTCTTAAGATTTGACTGCAGCAGCAGTCGTTTTCAATCCAACCATCTGGTATCTTCCAGAACTCTAGTCCTATCTTAGAAGTTCAAATGAACATATGGTCAAATAAAGGAAAAAATTATCTCTGAAAGCAAATCTTATAAATAGCAAAGTCTCTTAGTTTCACTTTCACCGGATGCATGTATACTATGCACATTGACAAGTCGGGGACTAACAAACTTCAGCATTCTTTCTAGATCTCTTTACTCAGCTGCCCTCGATTATAGGAAAAGGCCGAGAGACCACAACTTCTGGATTCTTTAGCTGAAGCAAGACTCTTCCGGGGATTATTCAAAGCTGAGCTGGCGTGGTGGAAATAAGAGTGAGTAGGTTCGATGAAACCTGACCATCTTGGTTGTACAGGTGAAAGCTACAGGCTGCAGCATTATCCAAGGGAAAGCTCTGGGCATCACATCTTGTTGACACATACTCACAATGATAGCAATCGAAGACGATGCATCCATTAGTTCTCTTCAGAAGCGAAGGGTTCAAAAAGCAGGAGTTCAATGTCATCAATCTCACAATACATCATGCCGCAGTGTCTATCCGGTCATGCTTTCTTTTGTTAGGCCGGGAGAAAAAGCAGAACTGAGCCCAAGTCTTCTTTGTCTTCGTTGGTTGTGATCTTGTAATTCTCTCTTTTAAGCCGCCGATGGTGAGGACGGACGAGTTAGGGACTCAGGCTCAGGTCCACAGGCTCCTGCGCCTCCTCCATCACGGAGTCGTCAAAATTTGTCCACCTCTCATCGAAACACCTGATGTCAGCTGTAGGACAACCTGGGTGTGCATCAACAGCGTTTCTTAGCGCGGACAATGCTGCTCTTCGATTGGATTCCCTGGCACCAAGGCCCGAAATTCGCACAATGACCTCCTTGAGGCCTGACAAATGCTCGATGCCAGCGGGTGCACCGCCGTGCTCGTCCCATCCTGAAGCGTTGAAGTATGCCTCCAGCATCTGGAGACTGGGCATTGCCCCTGCCTCAAAGATCAGGTATGACATCCTGCTGCATCCAATCTCAAAATGCTTCAAAACAGGGAATCCAGTCCTGCAGATGACCATGCTCTCTTTAGGAATTGCTAGAATTTTTAGGTGGAGATTGGCGAGCGAGGCTAGCTGTGCAAGGATTCTGATGTCATCTCCAAGGACCTCCTTGACTGAAATCTGCAGGTCGTGGAGGTTCTGGAGTTTTCCAATCCACCTGGGAAGCCTGGAATGCCAGCCCCACAAAGTCACGAATCTCCGGAGGAGGAGGGAGTACCGCTACCAGAGAGTGAACTCAATCCATCGTCCAGGCAATCGTCATGCTTGATATCTAGTTGTCGGAGATCGACAAGCTTCCCGAGGGAAGAGTGCAGAGCATCCATTGACTGTCTTGCTGCTGCCTCGTAACCTGTTGATCGCCTTTGATGACTGAACTGTAGTTGAAGATCCCTCAGATTGGTGAGCTCCCCAATTTCTCTGATGCTGTCTGCAGCGCTCAAGCTCATACACAATTGACTAAACCGTAGCGTGTGTACGGATTTCATGTTACCAATGCCTCCGGGCAAGCTGAACCCGCCATTAACGATCAGGTGCCGCAACTGGCGCAGATGAACAACATCTGATGGAATCTGCACCTTGCTCACATCGATTTCCAATGTCTCCAGCTGCTGCAATCCTGAAATTTTGCTTGGTAGCTCTATATAACCGTAACCAAAAAGCATAATTTTCAGATACCTTAGTTGGAACAAATAACACAATCCAGTGAGGTCCGCTGTCATGTGCGCGGCACTAACTCGAAGTTCCAGATTCAAAACCCGCAGATGCTTGAACTCCACTAAAGGAGGTATGTATGTTGATGTGCCAAATCTGGTTAATGCTCTTACATGTGAGAGTTGACTGGTTCCAATAGATTTGCCATCTGTAACACCATTCAGGTAAAGGGACAGTCGACGAACGGTGCTACGCGTTCCACTAATGTCTTGTATGTCATCACTTGCAGTGGCAAAATTCTCTTCTCTGCATTTGTGTATAATGAGATCAAGCATCATATCGTGCACCCTACAGGACAGAACATCGTTGTTACTATCTGTATGTGCCGGTTGAATAATGCTCCTATTGACAATCTCATTGAAATAGTCGACTGCAATATCCTCTGCGTCTTGCCCACCTGCTTTGCTGATAAAACCTTGAGCTACCCATTGTCTGACCAAATCATTCTTGCTGATTTCGTGATCCTCTGGATACATGCCCAAATATAGCACGCAAGCCTTCAAACAATGAGGAAGATGTGTGTAGCTCAGGCTCAGTATCTGCCGCATTCCTTCCAAGGTGGGATTCAGTTCAAGGATGCCACCCAAAGAATTTAGTGTGTGCTCCCATAGCTCCCTGTCCAGTTTGTTCCGTTGAGTAGCCAAATGGCTAGATAGAGTGATAATTGCAAGGGGCAAGCCACCACATCTTTTTAGAATACCAGTTGACACTTCTTCCAAATAGGAAGGACAAGTATCCTCTGAACCAAATATCCTTTTGAAAAATAACCTCCTAGAGTCCTCGGTGCCAAGTGCCTTCATCTTATAAACATATTCATAGTCATTGGAGCAGCATGCTGCAGCGACAGCCTCAATTCTTGTAGTTGCTATCACTCTGCTACCATTCTTGTTTTCTGGAAGAGCGCATCTAATAGCACTCCATGTTGTGGCATCCCATATATCGTCAATTACAATGAAGAATCTGCCAAATGATTCCATTCACAGAATAACAAGAATTAGGCACACAAAGATTAAATATATACAATAAAAAAAAGAACATCACTTTCTGAAGTGGATTTTAAAATGTGAAGACTGTTAAAAATAAAGACAATCGATCAAACCTTAACGCCTAAGTTACATGCCATTGACAGAACTTGAACAGGCTCAACAAAGGATTTTGCTATGGTACACTCAAATGACCATGAGCCATTCATTTGTTTCGATCTGACGGTTACAATCGCTTATTACCTCCTAGGAGGTAATGGATGATATAATTTATTTAATTTCTTATTTTGTAATATATGATAAAGTTTAGATATGAAAAATATTTTTTTCTAGATTTGATTGATACATGCATGATCCTATTGCAGAAACAGAATAATATATAGAAATCGAAGGACAGGCTAACTAGTAACTATGTCAGCATGATAGAATTTTGCCTATAAGTATCATAGTAGGCTAAACAAAGAGGAACTGCAGTAGAAAATTACTCTGGACCGGAGCAAAGTCATTTAAAGATTAGCATACCTCTTGCCTGTAAGGAATTTGTGCAGAGTGCTGATGAGTTCATCCACATCCCATATTTCCAAGTTGGTGTTCTCTGGTGCTGCATAGCCGACTTGAAAGAGTACCTTCCTCAAAACATTCCATAGATTTGGTTTCTGGGACACAGGAACAAAGCTTTGACACTGGTACTGCCCCTCCAACTTGTGAAATATCTCGCTTGCAAGGGTAGTTTTACCAAGGCCTCCAAATCCCACAATAGAGATCACCTTAAGCTGATCATCTTCACTCATCATCAACTGAATGAGCTCATCCCTCGGCCCGTCGATGCCAACAAGGCGTGCTGTCTCTGTATAGAGCGCCAGCATGCGAGGGTCTATAGGCGTGCTGTCTTGTTGCTTGGAGATGGTGTCATCAATCTTGTACCTCTTGCGGCGCTCGCTCACCTCCTCAGCAAGTCTTTTGAGGCCTCGGAACTTCCTTGTGATCTGATGGTGAGCCTTGATCGTCGTCAGCAGGCTCAGGCACCTGTCGATGAATCCCCTAAAGCCTTGTGGTCTGCTGTTAGATTCCTGCTCCACACGAATCATGAATTCATCAACGCTGTCGTCGATGTCATATGACAGCTCGCGTACCTCATTCATCCAGCACTTTGCTTGTTCGTTGGGATTGGGCGTGCCTGACATATCCCTGAGGAACGCGTACATGTTGTTGAGCTCAGATTGAAGTGATCTGATCTCCGTCTTGGCTTCTTTGAGTAGCTTGTACTTGTCGGTGAGCAAATCACCCAGCTTGCTAAGAAGCGAGTCCATGGCGCCATGGGATGCACTGACCATAGCCATTTCTTTGACTGGGATTACTCTCGATCTACCAAGGCATGCTCAATCAAGAGATTAAGGAGGACTAGCTGCAAAAGCATATGCTGTTTTCTCTGGAGTAGCTATATGTGGTCAACGTCAACCCCTCTCTGAAGTAGCAGGTTTCTGGTGTGAAGATGCTCCTCGCACTATGGCAACATCCACCATACAACATCCGCCATATAGATATGGTGCTGGTAGTGCAAACGGGAGTGCCAAAAGGACGACAGGCTTAATGTGACGTCGGCGGACCAATTCCGGGCTGCCACCTCACTATGGCAGGTTCCACTCGCTAGACCTCACTATGGCGGGTTCCACTCGCTAGTGAGAGAGGCCACAGAAAAGGGACCGTGGTTGCTTTTTTTAAAAAAAAAAATGGGGGACCGCGGTTTCTGCAATTCCTCCTCCGCCGAGAGGAAGCATCGGCGAAGTTACCAAGGACACAAGCAGACAATACACTATGGAAGTCGAAATGCTATTATCGGAAGTTACCTTCGATGAACCTGTGTAGTCATGACTTATGGGCAATGATTAATTTGTCTTTTTTAAAGCGTAAATTGCTCATTATGTGAAAGTGGTAAATTACATAGGATTCACATGTAATCCATAAATTACCAACGAATCTAACAAACGCAAACATACCGGTAAGAAAAGACGATGGGGGACCTACATTAGAAGACCCAACACTATGGGAGGCAGCAAGGCAGTGTAACTGCAGAAGCGACGACCACGGCGGCTAAGCATCCACCGGAACCAAGGCGGCAACGCATCCGCCAGAAATACGACCATCACGCAGCAAAGTATTCGCAAATGGGGCCATCACGCTCATAGCAGCGAAGCATCTGCATGGGAGAGAGGGCCTAAACAACAATAAGCCAGCAAAGCATCTGCCGGAAACGACAACCATCAACGCGGCAAAGCATCCACGGATGGGCCAACGCGCTCTCGGTAGCAAAGCATCTACCAGAGAGGGGGCCTAAGCGACATACAACGATCATCAATGCGGCAAAGCATCCGTGGATAGGGCCACCGCGCTCTCGGCAACAAAGCGTCTTCCTAAGAGGGGGCCTATGCGACATTGGCAGCAAAGCAGTCGCCCGAGCAATAACTACAGCTACACCAACCACTAGCAAGACGAACCAGAGTGAAGAGTAACATGAAGCACGATCAAGCACAATACAACGACCAAACAGTGGCATAGAGACGAGCCGTAGGTGATTCTTCAATGACGCCTTCAAGGAGGTGACGACCAAGGAGACCTGGACGCCATCGTCGTTGGCCTAAGAAGGCAGGACAAGAGCCCAGAATTTGGTGAAGCCTAGGTAGCCGGATGGGGTTGAACAATGACCCCCCCCCCCCCCGAGAGGTGTGTGGCGCTCAAAGCATCACCGCGTCCGCCCGGGCGGCCGGGCCGAAGCTTTCGTCTGCCCCTTCCACCATGCGGCATGCAGGCAAGGTCCCTTCAAAGCATCCAAGGAGGCACGGATCTCGTCGGTCGGCTGCCCCATGGCTGTCAAGGTCGCTGGAGGGGTGGTGGAGAGGGGCGAGAGGAGTGGAGGGGTGGGTTGCGGCGGCCGCCCATTTTTTATGGCAACCTTTGCCGGTCGCCGCCACACCGCGTGTTGAAGGGTGGTGGGCTGGCCGCCGCCGGGAGGAGGCCGGGAGGGAGGCTGGCGGAGGCTTCGCGTCGCACCGAGTTAGTAGTTGGGGGCGCTCGGGGAAAGGAGAGCATACTACTCAATTTCGCCAGCTTCCTTAGTGTGTGTTTGGTTGGGCTTTTGGTTGTGGTTTTTGCCCCTAAAAGCCAAAAGCCCAACCAAAGGGATCAAAAGCTAAACTTGCTTTTGGCAAAAGCCAGCTTTCACCACAGTACAAATTCAAAAGCACCTCCATCCCTGCTTTTACTGGCTTTTGGAACCAAAAATTACCCACCTACCATTGGTTTTTTTTGACTCACCTGCCACTGGTTACACACATACCGTTTCGTTTCCTTTTCTTTTCCCTTCCTGCTCACGAGAGAAGCTGCCCGACCTGGCTCCCATCTCAGCACCCGACGAGGTTCGTCCCTGTGCGGCGGCGCCCGACGAGGCGACTCCCCGGCGCGGTGGCGCCCGGAGAGGCCCCTTCTTCGGCCTCTTCTTCTACGAGAGCACGGCGGTCTTCTCGCCGCTTACGCGGTTCCGGGACTTCGTCCTGGACGTGAAGCGCTTGCGGGACCTCACCGGAGCAGACAGCCCATGTGGCGTGGACGTCTACAACGGCCTCCTGGTCCGGTTCGTGAAAGCGTCGGCGGCGCACCTAGGCCAGCCCGAGGACTCGGTGGTGGTGGACTTCAACTACTACCGCGCGTCAGACTCATGGCACCGCGGCTGAGCGAGGACGTGTGGGAGGAGGTGGAGCAGCTGGCGTTCGTCAAGCACGGCGCCCGGCCGCACTGGGCCAAGAACCGGCTCGTGGTGTTCACCGACGTGAGGGGGAAGTACCCGCGGTGGGCACAGTTTGCGGCGGCGAAGCGGCAGCTGGACCCCCGGGGACTATTCGACAGCCCGTGGTCCGACGAGGTCATCGGCACGGTGGAGGTGGACAAGGGCGACGGGTGCGCGCTGGATGGCCGGTGCGTGTGCTCCCTGCACTGTGGCGTCCGACGAGGCTGCTCCCTGCACTGCGACGTCCGGCGAGGCTGCTACCTTCCCCCATGGTCGCAGTGGGCCGGAGCACCCCTCCTCCATTGCGGAAGGCGCCTCCTCCTCCATGGTCGGCGCAACGGCGAGCCCCATTGGATCCGGCGAAAATCGACCGTGGGCCCTCATCCCCGTCTCCGTCGGTTGCGGCCCCATCCCTGCGAAATTTGGCAGGCACGTGGGCGGCCCCGTCCGCGGCAGGCGGGCGGGCGGCCCCTTCCCCGGCACTGGCGGGCGGACCCGTCCCCTGCACAGAGGAGGAAGAAGATTCAATGTGTGCATGATATGTGGAGCCTGCTTGTAAGTGATGTCGGCTTTCCAAAAGCCACAGACTTTGAACCAAAGGAGCTTTTCCCAAAGCCACAGCCCACATTCCACAACATCCTTTTCAAAAGTCACAACCCATAGCTATTTTCCCAAAAGCCACAGCCCAACCAAACACACCCTTAGTCGTCCTTAATATCATTCAATAAAACCATAGAGAAATGCACGTTCTAATGTAGATTTTGCATGGTTCATGGTTCATGTTCATATGATCGTTCGTCGATCCACGGTTCCAACAATATATTGGTATCTAGAGCCAGGTTGATTCATTTTCGCTAGTGCCGCGGCCAGCACGTGGGGGCGATCAACGGCAGTGTGGCGCTCAAGCTCCAGACCGTGTGTCGGTCTATGAAGGTGTGGAGAACGACGTGTGTCGTCGGCCGTAGAAACGACGTGTGTCACCAAGAAAAAGACTGGCGTTCGAGCGGAGATACAAAGGTGGTCACGTCAGGTCACGAGGTCATAGCGGCGGCTATGGCGATGAAGACAACGTCAACTGTAGTAACCCCTCCAGTTTCTTTCCAAAACAAACAAACAAACAAACCAGACCCAGGCAAAGCACCTAATACGTCGCATGGAGTTCTCATCACGCCTCCTTCTCGTCTGCCTTGTAGTGGCCGTGTCGGCAATGCTCGCCGCCGGCGCCGCAGACGTCCCGGTGTCACTGAAGAAGCGTGGCTGCCCAACGATGACAAGGTGCGGCAACATCGAGGTCCCATTCCCATTCGCCTTGAAATGGGGGTGCGCAATCACCGAGCAGTTTCAACTCAACTGCACGATAAACAGGAGTGTTTGGATATTATAGTTTTGAAACAAAAAAGACAAATACGAATATAATTTTCAACTGTTTTGACGCTTGAGTCCACGAGAGAGGACATTAATTTTTTAACCACGTGAATACATATGTGAGAGGCATTTGTCAGCACGTAGTGTGGGTGAGAGTGACAGTTCGTCGAAGTGTTTTTCTAAAGGTGGCGTCAGTCAAAGTGTGCTTTCCTGCAGGCAAGACACAACAACAGTATATAGTATATTGTACTTACTTGTGTGAGACAAAAAATATCAGGAGAACAAAATTTACTTTACCTGAAAATGTAAGCCAATCGCGCGAATGTTGAGGTGACGCATCAAATTGCCGGCTCGGGGCGGCATGCAGACGGCATCGCCGGCATACCATTTCCACGAGAAGAAGCTAAGGGACGACACACGTCGTTTCAGCGTACTAACGAACTGTTCTAGGCAGCGTCATGGAAAAATTTAGAAAGGTCTGTTCACACTTGCATATCCAGTGCGTTTGACACTAGTAACTCAAGTGTCTCTGCGTCTAATAATCATCTATAATACCCTACAGCTGTGGTGCTGTGAACAACACAAACCATACCCCAGCACCCAGGCAAAAAGCACCTAAATACCTCCCATCATGGAGTTCTCACGCCCCCTTCTCGTCTGCCTTGTGGTGGCCGTATGGGCAATGCTCGCCGCCGACGCCGCAGAAGTCCCGGTGTCACCGAAGCGTGGCTGCCCAACGATTACAAGGTGCGGCAACATTGAGGTCCCGTTCCCGTTCGCCTTTGAACGGGGATGTGCAATCACCCAGCAGTTTCAGCTCAACTGCACGACGACTGCGGGCGGCGGCAAAAAGCTGTTTCACGATGATGGCCATGGTAATAAGTTTGAGATCATCGACATCAACCTGAAGGATAAAAAGGTCCGGGTCAAGAATTCTATCTCTCGGCAGTGCTACAACCAATCCATGAAGACGATGATAATCGACGAAACACACATGAACATTACCGGCATGCCTTACGTGCTATCCCAGGACGATAACAAAGTCACCGTTCTCGGGTGCCTCAGTTTTGGCTACATGGTCGGCCGTGTTGTAAGTAATATTGTTAATATTTGACAGCATCTAAACATTATATATATATACTCCTCTGATGCTGGGTGCTGCCAGGACCCAGGAATATATATCAACTCGCAGCTAGCTGATATGAAATTGCGCAACATTCGCAGAACATAATCGGCTGCCACTCGACATGCGAGCATTCTCCCAAGAACGGCTCGTGCTCGTCTACTGCTGGATGCTGCCACATAATTGTCCCGAAAAAGGTGCTCACCACCAGACTCTCTTTCAACGACCCATTGCAAAATGCCGCACAGTATCAGATAAATCAGATACGGAGTGAGGAGTATCCTTGCAATTATGCTACTGTGATGGAGAGCAACGCCTTCAAATTCAACACCATTTATCTCACCTCGACGGCGTTCTATGACACTGACAATGCAACGGTACCTGTCGTGATGGACTGGGGGGTCACAAAAAAGAAATGTTGTAATAAAACTGCAGAAAATGACAAGTGTAATAAAACTGCAGAAAATGACAAGAATGTGCCCTATGCTTGTGTTGCCAACAATAGCCACTGCGTCGACAACGATGCGGGCTACGCCTGTACCTGCTCCAGTGGATTCGAAGGCAATCCTTACCTCATCAACGGATGCACAGGTTCATCTTCATGTCCAATATTTTTCTTCTTATTTTTCATTTCGAATGCTCTTTTATTTTTGAAATTTCTCTATTTCTTCTTGGAAAATAACACCAATAGTTGTACTATTGCTAATTTGAGGCTTCTTTATTTAGAGCTTTTGGGTTAATCCCCACAATACGAGCTAGGAAAAAGAGACAAATAGCAGAAAATAAAAATCTAATCATCGTTAACCTCAATAACCATTGGATCTGCTTGTCCATCGTTCTGTACCTCTACGCAAGCTAGTAGTTTAATTTTAGTAATTCTTGCAACTGTATTGTTAAATTTGGATTACTTATTTGTGTTCTCTCTAATGTTTTCATATTATGATACGGTTCTCATACATACATTTTTCTTATATCTTTGTCTGGCTATGCTAGATTAATATGGTCAATAATGGTTTTCCTCCACATTTATAGTTGAGTGAAATGCACCGACTTTGCTCGCTGTATCAAATAGGTCCCTAGACTTCGAAAATAGTCATCTGCCCCCTTGAACTTTCATTCTGGTTCACGGGAGGCCCAAACAAGCCTGGTCAGCGTTTTTTTTTTTCCTATGTGGATTCGCCAGCGTGGCACGTGAGCCACTTGTGGCCATGGCATTTATGCATCAAACCCCCTGAACTCTTCCCTTCTCGGTTCCTGCGCAGGGACAAAGTGGCCGCCGCTGGCCTCGACGCGGTGCGCGCCACCTTGTCGTCCTACCTCTCCCGCCTCTTCCCGTTCACCGGCCGCGTCATGCCCGACCCCGAGACCAAGATCCCTGAGGTCGCCTGCAACAACGCCGGCGCCGAGCTCGTCGTCGCCGACGCCGCGATGCTCGTCGTTGCTGCCGGATCACGACGACACCGAGTTCGCCCGGTTCATGCCAGAGACCATGATCAATGCCCTCCTAGCCGCGGCCATCCGGTGGCGGATGTACCGCATCGACGCGGCCGACCTCGCGGCGCTGTAGGCCGCGGCGTCGTCTCCCAGTGATAGGGACCGACGCGCGTCCCGTTTCGTGCCGCTGTGCGACGTGTGTGCACGTGTGGAAGCTCCTGGCACGCGCCGTACAAGGCCCGCGAGGCGAGCGTGGCGGAGCTGCTGCGCGCGCCGCACCCGGAGATGGCGGCCACGGTGCGCGCGACCATCGTGGGGGTCATGACCGCGGCGCGGTTCCTGGCGGGCTCGATAGAGGAGCGGAAGGCGACGTTCAGGGATGGCGGCAAGTGGACGGAGGATGTTAACCTGGGGCTCGGGAGCCCGGTGCTCATCATCTCCGAGCTGCTCCCGTTCGCCATCGACGGGGACCTTGACGGTGTGGATGGTGGTGCCCAGCCCCAGCGGCAACGGGTCGTGGGTTCTTCGGCGCCACGAGGATGACCGGCCGCGGGCGAGCCGCGCGCGGGCGCGGGGAGGGCCGTCGTCTCCGGCCGCCGGCAAGCCACGCTCCTCTGTCCCGCCCAGGTCGTCGTGGAGCACCGACAACGGCCTCCCCGTCCACTACCACGCGCCCGCCCACCTCCACGTCCTCCTCGGCGGCTCGGCCACCGCCATGCGCCCGCCCCCATCCTCTCCCTCCATGGCAGCGGGCGCGTTGAACTTTCCAGCGCGCGCTCGCCGGCGAGGCTTCGCGTGCTCGCCGGCGCTTAACGGCGCCGCTCCGCCCCCGCCGCCGTATCCATCCAAGACGGCGGCGCATGCCCACGGCCGGCGGCCTCGACCGTGGCGGAGGCGTGCTCACCCGCGGCTCTATCGAGCTCGCGCCTCTGCTCCATCTGCATCCACGCGCGCCTCTGCTCCGTTCGCCGCCACAGCGCGCCGCCATCAAATCAAGGGGCCGCCGGGGAAGCAGAGGCCGCGGGCCCCTACCCCATCTACGGGCAGCGTGGGCGCCCAACGCGCGAGGAGGGGCCGCCATGGGGGCACGCGCACGGGGAGGCCCGCCCATCCGCCGTGGAGGGTCGTGAAGCAAGCGTGAGCAGGCCTCCGCCGAGTCAATGGCGGCGCGACGAGAAGAGGCCGCACGCGTCGGGCCATGCTCGGGGTGGGGTGGCGGGCCGGTGAACGGGAAGAGGCGAGAAAGGTAGGACGGCAAGGTGGCGCGCACGACAGCGAGGACCGCGTCGAGGCCGGCGGCGGCCACTTTGACCCGGCGCAGGAGGAATGGAAGAGTTCAGGGGGCTTGATGCATAAATGTCGTGGCCACAAATAGCTCACCTGCCACGCTGGCCAGTCCATGTAGGCAAAAAACGCTGACCAGACTTGTTTGGGCCTCCGGTGAACCAGAATGAAAGTTCAAGGGGCCAGATGGCCATTTTCGAAGTCGAGGTACCTATTTGACACAGCGAGCAAAGTCCAAAGGGTTGTGGTGCATTTCACTCTTTATAGTTTTCTCAATAATTTTCATTGCAATTCCCATGCGTATTTGACAAGAAAGTTAACATAACTAGGAGGATTTCCGCGCCGTCGCGAGTCTAAAGGAGAAATGATGTCTCCTTACCGACGTGGATATTATAATTCTTCTGCAAGTGAATTTTAATTGCAAATAATAGTGGATTGAGGTGGACATCTTGCATGTTGAGAGAAATTATTAGCAAATAATAATAGACTGCTGAGGTGGACGTCTTACATGTCAAGAGAAATCGTTAGTGGAAAATAATAGTACACTGCTGATGGGGTTTTGCTTTATAAGAGTGATATATCATTGCTTCCTAGATATATGTATATGCGATCCACCAATCATTCGGTACATCTTGAGTTAATTTTTGCTATAGTAATTAACTATGACAAAAGGGTATGATAATTATTAGTGGAAGCAGTAATTCAGATGGAAATTTGCCAAAAAAAAGTAATTCCGAATCTAATTAGAGGGTCACCTGCATTTCATCATGGCATAGGTAAGTCGTTACTTTTAGCTAGTTCTAACAATGTGATGATGGGTAATGTAGATGGATATTTATGGATTATCCTATAATATTTTTTATAAATGTGTACTTAGATGAAGATTTCAGAACTAAGATGTTAGTCAAATGTAAGAGGTGAGTAATTTAGATATATTTGTATATTGGTATAATTGATAATCCAGATATAAACTAGGAGTTCCTTTATAATTAATGGCAATGGATCATAATTTAGATATAGATTTATAGGATTATTCTATACTATCTTTGTCAAGATAGGGGTAGGTAATAAATAAAGGATACGATATATCTGATGGTTGTTATTATCAATGCTGATTAGTGTCTACTCATCTCAAATTATAAGTCACCCTAAGAATCTGAGAATCAAAATATCTCAAGTTTGACCAAATTTATATGATAAGATAATAACATTTATCATGTCAACTAAGTACTATTAGATTCTTCATTATTTACATTTTCATGGTATACTCATTTTATGTCAAATTTTTTTGTAGTTTTCTCCATAATTTTTATCAAACTTCGATGCTTTGACTCTTCAAGATTCTTAGAATAACTTATAATTTGGAATAGAGGGAGTACATGAATTTGTGGTGGAATCTATTGATTGTTAACAATTTTAGGATTTATTAGTTTTGTATTGCATGTCACGAGGATTAATATGGAGGCTTCAAAGTGTTGACGCAAAATGTGACCACCCCGCGTCTCACACACAAGAAGCCGGGAAAGCCTAGCTTCATCGGGTGCCCGGCGTACGAATCCGGAAGCGTGCCGATTTGACCTGAAAATCGACAAGAGATAAAACAGTAAAATCATAACTGGAACGTGGTGAGACCAGATAGTTCCATCTTTACGGCCCCGAAGCCACTTACGACGACATATAGCTATAGAAGCTATCTCGCCAACAGATTGCGCTTCATTCGGCTAAAGTACATAACTGATGTAAACAAACGAAATTGCCGAATACGATAGATGAAGACATGTTTGAACAAAATTGAATCGTGAAACGCATATCAAACTACTTCTCGTGTTTAAAGCATCATCAAGCACTTAATAATTAAGAATAAGTAACTTATAAATATAAATCTACTAAACAAATACATGCATAGGCTACTTCAACTAGTCTGCCGCACGTCTAGCCTTCATAACCCGTCAAGCATAAACTCAAGCAAGCTAATCCACCGCATGATACCACTCACTATGAATTTACACCACTCCTTACTACTAGATCAATCCACCGCATGATACAATCTAGCAATAGAGAGCTAAAAGCACGTGATTGTCTAACAGATCCATAGATACTCGCTACATGTATAAGCATAACCGTATCGGCAAGATTGCCGAATCGGGGTCCATGAAGAAGGAACAAACAAGTGACATGTAAAAGGAACCTATCGATTAAACCGATCTCTAGTCCACCGATGACTAGCTCTAGAGTAACCCAAAGACCAGATTCGCCGCACGGCATCCGGTCCCGTCAAGGCTTATCTACATATGACGTGGATGAACCCGCAACACGTAACAACCTAGATTGATCTAATTCGGCTATATAAGCTTGATCTACTCGATACCGAATAAGCATGAAAGGAACGACCAACAAGCCGAAAGAGTATCAATCTAGATTGGGCAAAAGAGTGTTGCAAATAATTAAACATTAAATAAAGCAAGCAACACGTGATAACTTAATGAATCTATTAGATCATGCCAAATCTAAAAGAGCCGATAACTAGCCTCTAAGCTTAGATCTTAGCCTCGCCGCACGACTCATGACCTAATCGTAGAAACTTTGGTAACTAGCTCCTAGCTAATCTTAGCCCGCCGCACGACTCATGACTAACACGGAACCTCTTGGTTCAATGCTTAAATCCACCGCATGATACTAAGCATTGCAACAAGACTTCTGCATCATTATCTAAATCCGCCGCACGATACTAGACATGATAGCAAGGTTGCCGGGACTTACGGAGGTCGACGGATCGATTGGCCCTCTCGAAGAACTCGACGACACGACTAAAAGGACTCGAAGGGTGGCGCGTAGCCGGTTGTATTGATTTGGTTGTGAACCCTTATTACAATGGTCGAGGGTTTATATTTATACCCCGACGTAACATGAGTCCTAAGCACTTACGAACTATTTTAAACAAAATTGGAAAGACCAGACACGCTAACTCTATCCATAATCGGAGTCCTTGACCATCACGACTCCTTCCCTTTCTCGGCCGCTTCACCTTTCCTTCTTTTGCCTTCAAACGAAGCCGTTTACCGACCGCTTGATCATTTGCCGAACACATGGAAATTAGCCGACCGCATACGCATTTGCCGAACTGCTCTCTCGCTCCCTTGGGCCCACCCGTCATATTCCCGACCAAATTCTAGTGTTAACACATGCCCCCTCAATTCCGAGATAAAAGGATTTTATTTCGAAATTGACTGGCCGCCGCTTTCGCTAGGTCATCACCGCCAACACCCGCAGCCGCCACCTAAGATCTCGCACTCGCTTATCCTCAATGGCGACGGAGACTTCAACCACTCCATCATGGCAACAGGAACCCAAGAAGAGTTTCTAGAGGTAACCCTATCTCGCTTTACCCATTCGGCAATTTTCTTGAATCGGTTTTCGATGAACTTCTTTGATCCATTCGCTTCAATTTTTTCTCAAAGGAGATGAAGAATGAGATCTTGATCTCCAATCTTGCGCGTCCTGGATTGTTTTTTCTTGGTCCGATGGGAGACCCTAATCCGAGGGATTTCATCGAAAGGGAAACTTTGAGGATCCCATTTAAATCTAGGATTTCCTCCTCAAATAGATGGCCAAACACTTTCAAGACCTGGCCCCTTCCTTCAATCACAGGATGGCGTGATTGGTACCGCAGATGCGTACCAAGAACAGCCGATTTTTGGGAATCTCAAGATATCCAAGACTTTGTTTGGAGCTTTCCTTAGCCGAAATGCCTAGGAATGACTCCCTGCTGATAGCCGCCTCTCACTTCTGGTCTGATGCTATCAATGCATTTGTCTTCGGCCATGGCCTAATGTCAATTACTCGTCGATATCTTCATGATGACTGGTCCGAATATCACCAAGCCAACCTATCCCTCTAAATATAAAAGTACCAAATCACGTAAGGGCGCCAAATCGAGGAGGTCCAAGTATGTTCGGACTTATGCTTTAACCGGCCCCGTGTCTCGATAAAGAGTATAGGGCTTTTATGAACATGTGGCTATGCATTTATCTTCTCGTGGCAAATCCAATGAGCCAACCCCGAATCACATAGTGATGGCTGAGGAACTGTCTTCAGGCAAGTTGATTCCTTTGGGGAAATATCTGCTGGGGGCATTCTACCATATGATGCATCAGATTACTGCCCAAATGAGGAATCAGGGCGAAATCTCCTGTGTCAATGGACCATGGTGGCTTCTCCAGATGTGGTTGCAATTATATATGCATCAGATTGTTTCTGTTGATATTCACAACCTGAACTTTCCTTCAATCAACTATGCTGAAGGTGAAGATCCCAGATACAAGGCCTGTCAGACATATGGAGAGGCTGCATCCTCAATTATCATTGATTTGGACCTGGGCCATCTTTTTAAGATCTTCTACAAGGGATTCAACCATGTGATCTGGTTCCCCTACAGAGAGAATGAAAATTTAACCCTCCCTTGCAGATTTAGCTATGAGCTGGGCTGCATAGATGATGATTCCAGGGACATTTTCAATTCTTTCATCAAGCCCTGCGCTCTGCCAGCAGAATTTCATCATGGTCGGTTGATAAATTCAACTTATGAATTTTACAACCCAAACATGGTTGCCAGACAGTTTGGACTTGGTCAGCTGCCCCCAAGGCCATATTTCTCAAGCATCATCAGACCCAGGAGACACCGCTGAATATAACCGAGGCCAATAAAGTCTTCAATCTTGGATGCAAGCTTCCAACATATGAGCCCAATCCTCCGGTGATAATTGAAGCTACTCATTCTTCCTTCAACCTCGGTGGCAAGAATGGCATTCTCATATCTTCGTAGCACAAGTCCACCCCTTATGCCAAGTCTTGATGCCTTCATTTTCTTCTCGATGATGAGGTACACATTTACGCCCATCTTTTACTTTATGTCTCGTTTCCGTTTCTAAAACATCTCCTTTGAATAGGACATTGCTCCTCCAAGTCCTCCAGAGGTTCAATATTGGCAACCCGGCCCCGTTGCTGCTTTGGGGCATGATGCTCCAAGTCCGACAAGTGTTCAACAAGATACCCGCCGATGATACAAGGTTCCCCGAAAGATCTCAAAAGAAAAACTCCTTCTTCCCCTATCAAGGACACCGCAATTCCCAAGAAAACAAGATCTAAGAAAACTAAGCCACTCCTCAGTATGAATGTTTTTGATCCTTTATTTTCCATCTCGCAAATGTGTTTTGCACTTATCACTTTCTTTCAACAGTGCAGCCAACCCTCAAAGTCCCGATAGGGTAGTGATCTTGGACAACTCTCCCGGAGCCTCCACCGGTCAAGCAAACAATGAGCTCACCAAAGGATCTTGATATGCATCAAAGCGACGATCAAGTAGGTGAACAAGGAGATATAGCGAAGAAATTCCCTCTCATCGTGTTGATGAACAAACAGGTGATCGGGGAGAAGTAGCGGAAAAATCCCTCTCACCATTACATGATTTAACTCCTTCGGCAATCCAAGATGCATTAACAAGCCATGACACCGCTATCTCTCGAAAAGAATCGCACTAGTCACTCGTAGTCTTGATGCTACCCAGGATGCCATTGATCGATCTTTTGCCGAGGAGGTATTATTTTATTTCACTTGATTATTTTTACTTCCAACCGAGTCATTCGGCTAAATTACCTTCCTTGTTCATCAACAGATACTCGCCACCCTCAAGCCAGCTTTTTCCCTTATCGCCGAAGAGTATGCTTGGGACAAAGACGATGAAGTTTCTTCCAACCAAAGCTGACTATCATCGAGAGTCAAGCCAAGCTAAAGGATATAATCTTATTTCTGAAAAAGGATATTGTCGCTTTGACCCAAGATTCGACAAAATAAGGGAAATAGCAGAGCTTATCGATCAAGAGCTTCCTCCAATCTCAAGGCTGCCATAGATGCTTTATCACACCTTGATGATCACTTTGCCGCTATCAAGAGAGCTCACAAGAATATGTCCACCAAAGTCGATCCGAGAAAAGAAAGGTGGCCAAGGAACAAGAAAGCCAAGGAGCTCTATTCTAGCATCAAGTCAACGAGCACCTCTTGAGCACCTTAGAACCGTAGAGTCAGCAGTCATGAGAGAAGAAAAAGCCAAACTTGAAGCTCAATTGGCTCAACCGAATGCCAATATTCAGCCTCATGAAACTAAGCTCGCAAATTTGCCATCTCTTGATTCGGCTAAATCCAAAATACAATCAGTCATCAAGGAGACGCGGCAAATCAAAAGCAAACCGTCCAATATCCAAGATTCTCAAGAAGAGGACCAAAAAGCTCTTGATGAGGCCAACCGAATCAAGATTGATGCTCTTGCCGTTATCAATTCTTTCTTAAATGTATAGATGCTTGGCTTGTACTTGAAGATGTAGACACTTAGGCTTGGCCCCGTCATACTTGAAAACAATTTCTTTTCTCTTGAAAAGTAGATAATCTTCATTTTTCTCTTTCTTCTCTCGCTTATTCTTCCATTCGGTTCCTTCAATCACAATGCGTACTCGTGTGTTTTAACCGAATGGAACCGCGCCGCCTCAAGTGCTCATTTAGCCAAGAGCTCTCATCGCCTATTTAGCCGACCGAGCGTATGGTAACCGAATCGCCGGTGGTGATGGGCTCGGCCCAACTCAACATCGCCCATAAACGTGGAAACCCTATTCTCGTCGCTTGGCTTTCCCACGCTCCACGGCTCCCACGTTCATAAATAGGACCGCCGGCTCCCACCATCATCACATCAAACACAAGCAGTTGCTATCTTCTTCAATCCCTTCCACTTCCTCCTTGCCTTCAAGCCCCAAAAACCCCCACCATCACCAATGGCGAGCGGCGGAGATCGTAATAAGCGTCCTGCCCAGGACGAGGCGGAAGGCGCAAAGAACCGGCGCCGGCGGTGAGATCTCCAATCCCTTGAGTTGTGCTATTTGATAGTCTTTACCCGATCTCGAATCTCTCGCCCTTTGCGGTTGCTCATCTTCTTGATCCGTTTCGGGCTACGGGAACACCGGCGACTACATCGCCAATGTCCGGAGGCGGGTCGCCCGGCCGGCACCCACGCTCCCTCTTCCACTTCCGCTCCCGCTCCCGCGGTGGACGCGGCGGAGGGAAGCGGCCGTGGTGGTCGCCGTCTCGCAGAAGAAATAATCTCCCCATCTTGTCTCGTGGTTTTTCTAAATTAGCCGATCTTGACGGTACCTCGTTTGTAGGACGGCGAGGATCGCACCGGCCAATGGCGCTTCGGCGCCGGCCGCGGCGGCGTTCGACGCCTCGGGCCGCTCCGGCTCCAGCTCCAGCCCCGGCTCCTGCTCCTACTCCGGCACCGGCTTCCGCTTCGGCCTCATCGGGGTCGGCTTCGTACGTTCCCATATGGGAGAGGAACGACGAAGAGATCCCGCCGTACAGCCATTACGATGCCGCCGCGTACCGCCGCGAGCGGGATGAGGCGATGGAGCTTCTTGGTGAAGAAACCAAGAAGTTTGGGATTGCCCAACTGGAGTTAGAGGACAACCGCCGCGAGATGAGCGAGGCCATCACCGCATTTGTTCTTCGCCAATCGCCTTTAACCCATGTTCTTTCCGATTCATCCGCTCACTGATCCATCTTACTTTTCCTTGCAGACCTCACCGTGGAGCTGGACCGCTTGAAGGTGGCGGCGACGGCGGCGGCCAACCACGTGAACGCCCACGGGGCGACGCTGGTGGAGCGCCTCGAGGCGGTGCCTGGTCAGGTCGACCAGGTTGCCCTCCATGGCGTGCGCCTCGGCACTGCGCTCGGCCTGGCGGGGATGTCGTCCTGGACCGGGAGCGACTACGCCCAGATGCCGACCGGCTTCCGTGACGGGCTCCCTCACGAGGTCGACGGCATCGAGGGCATCCTGACGGGGTACGACGCCCACGGCGATGCCATGGCCAACGCCACCAACCCGGAGTCCGTCCTCAACAAGCTCTTCGCCGAGGAAGAGGAGTAGCTTGTAATAGGATTGGCACGGGTTGTAAATAAAAAATGTTAATGAAGAATGCTGGCCTCCTCCCCTGTTCTTGCTTGTCCGTGACGACGTTCATCCGTCACAATTGCCTTTTGCAAATTTTTCCTTAGCTAGAACTTGCTTGCAACATTCTTCCCGAACGAAAATCTTCCGAACGCACAACGTTGCCTTAGCCGATTAGATCTCGGTCCTGTCCCGCGACTTGACGCTTTGTAGCGTAGCTCTTCAATTCTCTTTATCTTCTCCCGATAAACCTACCAGCTGAGAGATAAAATCAGACTGTTCACTCATACTTTAAAAATCTGACTAAAGGCGATACAACTGTATCGGCTATTTTTGTTCTGAAGACGATACACACGATATCGGCTATTTTGTACTAGAGGCGATAAAAATATCGGCTATCTTTCTCCAATTTCTTCCTTTTGCTCAAGGCGATTTTATTCAATCGGCTATGCCACATTCACGTCAGAATCAAAGTTAAGATCCAACTTCGATACTTGGATAAAACTTCTTAAGATATCTGCCATTGATGGCTCTAGTAAGTTCTTCTCCAAATAATGTTTTCAATATATACGCATTACCATCCATAAAGCTGATGATTTCATACCCTGCTGCCGCATCCACTAGTAAATCGGCAACTGGCATTGGATAACTATCCATGGGAGTAGCTTTGTTGAGATCTCTGAAATCTACGCATACTCTCATCTTCCCATTCTTTTTGTAGACAGGTACTATGTTTGAAATCCACTCTGCATACCTGCATGGCCGAATAAAGTTCGCTTCAATCAGTCTTTCAACTTCTTTCTTTACATCGGCTAATACCTACTCTTTATATATCTTACGCGGAGGTTGTTTGAAAGGACGAAACCCAGGTTTTATAGGCAACTTATGTTCAACAATTGACCGATCCAATCCAGCATCTCTCGTATAATCCCAAGCAAAACAATCTTTGAACTCCTTCAAAGAACTCTATCAATTTTAATTTATATTTTGGGTCTAAATCTGCACCGATAAACATCGGCCTTGACTTTGTGTTATCACCAACATCGATTTCTTCTAACTTGTCGGCCGACATAAAACCACGACCCGCTTTGCCCTTGTTGCCATCGATTGGGTTGACCATTAAAAGTTCCGTCGTAGCCGATCGCTTGGATCGGCCGTTGATCTCTCGTCGAACACATTGACAGACCTTCCTTCCATACCTTTCCCGAAAGGCAGTCCTAGTCCATCATATTCCCAATAAGCAGGCTCGGAGGTAGCAACACTCACTGAATCATCAGCTTGAACAACTTCTACATCATCTCCTACCCACTGAATAAGGATTTGATGCATAGTTGAAGGTATACAGCAATTAGCATGGATCCAATCCCTCCCCGTAAGCATGCTATATGCCCCCTTGCCATCAATGACAAAGAAGGTAGTGATCAAAGTCTTGGATCCAATCATCAGTTCCACATGTACCGCACCACGAGTATCGAAGCATTGCCAAAAAATCTCTAAGGATCATGTCACCAGTAGCAAATCTTCACTTGTCATACCTAGCTTTCTCGAAAGTAGCATAGGGCATGATATTTATAGCAGCCCTCCATCAACAAGCATCTTGGTTAAAGGTTTGCCATTGACATATCCCTTCGTGTACAATGGCTTCGATGACGGTTCTTAACTCGGCTTGTCAAAGATTGCTTGCCGAGTCAACACAAGTTGAGCCATCAAGTCTCGGCATTCAAGCCTCATCAAAATCTGAATATACCTCATCTTGCACTTCTTGATCTTCAGAGCTTTAAACTCTAATGGAATAAAGAACACCATGTTAGTATCACCAAGGATCCTGTCCATTATCCTTTTTCTTAGGACGCCACATTGGCTTCTTTTCGGCTAATTCCTGTTTCTGCATTCTTGATTTCTCAAACGCCAACTCTTCTTCTTCGACTTTTCCGCACCGAGGGCACCACCGTCCTCTTTGCCACCCGTAGGAGCTCTCTTCTCGCATTATGGACACCGCGTGAGCCCAAGCTTGATCTGCAAATCTCTTCCTCCGATGTTCATCAAAACCGTTTATTTTTAAGCGCCGATCGTTCTCGGAACTTTCATCCCAAGTCTATCGTGAACGGGACGGCGGTTGACTCGAGATTGCCCGTATTCCGAATATTGATCACCGCATTCGGGCAATTGTTCCCGCGTGCAACTTCAAGCCTTCATTCCAACAAGAAATGCCGAAGAAAGAACGCTTCCAATGAGATTGCTCTTGTTCTCTCCCGTACTCTTCTTGTTCTCTTTGGCGCACCTCCGCTTCATATCTCGCGACGTTCGCCATGAACTCGCGCTCCTCTTCAATGTACCGCTGTTCCTCATCATATTCCATCTTCTTTTCCCATTGCCACTTATTCAACAAGTGTCGTGTCGTAACCCCGCGCTCGGATCGCATGTATTCGGCAATTTCCCTTAGCCGCATCCGAAGTCCGACCCTTCTCTCTCCTCGTTTGGCTATTCTTGAACCGCGCTGTTGCACTTCCTCCTTGGTAACTTGCCGATTAGGGTCAACGTAACCACTCTCCTTGGCTCTTTCGTATGTCGAACCTTCATCTTTCCCTTTTCCTTGGACTCACCGGCATCAACCATGCCTATGGAGAAAGAGACCATGTTCTGAGGGAACGGGTTCTTGTCTACTTTCATCTTGCCATCAAATCTTAAGTGTCCATCTTGAATAGCCTTCTGAATCTTTACTCTGAACACTCGGCAATCATTGATATGATGAGAGTTTGTATCATGAAATCCACAAGATTTCTTATCCTTTACTCCTTCAAAGGTGCAAAGCATAGGATGTCCTTCGGCAGCTTAACGCGTCCCTCTTGGACCGTATACAAAAAGAGCTTATCTCGCTTTCGACATCAAAATCATAGGATCCCTTTTGTCGCTTCACCCACCGATGACTCCACCAAAGTAGGCTCCTTTGTCCAAATCAACTCGCAAAGAGCTACTTCATCTTCATCTTCATATTCGATGCTTCTTCTAGAAATCCTCGATACATGTCAACAAGCCTGCACTGTTCTTTTCCGAAACGAGCATCTCTTCGAACCCTTGGGCTTGATTGCTCATTGCTGCCGCCTTTGTGCAAGCCGCCCAAGGTCTTCAAACTCCATGCCGAATAGCTTGTCTCGATATGTGGCAAAGATGCCCGCAATGACCAATTGTGCGAGTTGATCATCGTGAATAGTCGAGAATAGCACATGTTCTTTGCTTCTCTCCGAATCATGGAGATACTCCATTGGTGTCTCGCAGTCTTCATCCTCATAGCCCACAGATCAACCATCTTCTTCTCATTGGTTCCCGTATAAAAGTATGAATGGAACTTTTGCTCCAATTCGCCCATGTACCAATGGAATTGGCCGGCCGCGATGCAAACCATGTGAAAGCCGGCCCTGTCGAGACATAGGAAAATATCTAATCCTCCAAGCTTCATCGCCAGCAGCAGCCTTCTCCAAGTTGCATCGATATCTACCGACATGCTCAATGGTACCGGTGTCATCCCGACCGCAGAATTTGGTCAAATCCGTTGGTGGCTTAACTCTTGGTGGAAGAGCTACCCTATTGTACCATTCGGGAAAGGAGATTTGTATGCATATGTCTCGATGCTTTGGTTTCAGCCGAATTGATTCGCATCATATCGCCCATTCCCGCTTAGGAGCTCATCATTTGCATCTTTCGCTCCCCGTCTCTTAGAAGGCACTCCCGATGCACTCCCGTATCCCGGATTCGGCAAAGCATCCGAGCACCGTAATCGCTGAATTCACTATACCCATCTCCATAGACACTCTTATGCAACTGCTTGCTACCGGAGAAATCTTGTAAGCAGATGCGGGTATATCTCGTTGTCGCACCAAAAGCTACCCGACCATGAGTTTGCCGCTTTCTGGCCACAGAGGCTTCTCTTTTCCATCATGAATAGCTCCATCCTTGCTTGTACCGATTATCTCTTCTCCTCCAGTTGACTTCCCCGAAGATTGCCGAGTGTTGAAGTACACGGCCCAAGAAGCTCTCCAAATCTTGCTTCAAATCGTTTGTCAACCGCCGGACCAAAAGTTTCAGCCATGATTTTGCGGAAGGTGCCCAGAAAGCCGTGTTGTGATTCAACATAGTGTCTCCTACAGCCTTTGTAGATGGCTCCAACTACCCTCTCGCATCTCCTCCTCGTCGCAACATCGATCGACCAGCGAGAAGAACTCGTGGCGTGCTTGCTTGATCATCACTCTGCCACTCTTGTTCTTGGAAAAGGACATCGACATTTCGCTGAAATTGTTCCATTGCTTGCTCCACCATCCGGCGTTGCTCCGGGCGGCAACGTCCATGGTCACGTTCGAACGTGATCGTTGTCAATTTCCGATCCCATCTTATATTGAGAAGTGGTCCCACCGGCGTGCCAAAAAGTGTGTTGACGCAAAATGTGACCACCCCGCGCGTCTCACACACAAAGAAGCGGAAAGCCTAGCTTCACCGGGTGCCCGGGCGTCCGAATCCGGAGCGTGCCCGATTTGACCTGAAAATCGACAAGGATAAAACAAGAAAATCATAACCGGAACGTGTTTGGGTGAGACCGCATAGTTCCATCTTTACGGCCCCGAAGCCACTTACGACGACATATAGCTATAGAAGCTATCTCGCAACAGACGCTTCATTCGGCTAAAGTACATAACTGATGTAAACAGAACGAAATTGCCGAATACGATAGATGAAGACATGTTTGAACAAAATTGAATCGTGAAACGCATATCAAACTACTTCTCGTGTTTAAAGCATCATCAAGCACTTAATAATTAAGAATAAGTAACTTATAAATATAAATCTACTAAACAAATACATGCATAGGCTACTTCAACTAGTCTCATTACGCACGTCTAGCCTTCATAACCCGTCAAGCATAAACTCAAGCAAGCTAATCCACCGCATGATACCACTCACTATGAATTTACACCACTCCTTACTACTAGATCAATCCACCGCATGATACAATCTAGCAATAGAGAGCTAAAAGCACGTGATTGTCTAACAGATCCATAGATACTCGCTACATGTATAAGATAACCGTATCGGCAAGATTGCCGAATCGGGGTCCATGAAGAAGGAACAAACAAGTGACATGTAAAAGGAACCTATCGATTAAACCGATCTCTAGTCCACCGGATGACTAGCTCTAGAGTAACCCAAAGACCTGTATCTGCCGCACGGTACCCGGTCCTGTCAAGGCTTATCTACATATGACGTGGATGAACCCGCAACACGTAACAACCTAGATTGATCTAATTCGGCTATATAAGCTTGATCTACTCGATACTGAATAAGCATGAAAGGAACGACCAACAAGCCGAAAGAGTATCAATCTAGATTGGGCAAAAGAGTGTTGCAAATAATTAAACATTAAATAAAGCAAGCAACACGTGATAACTTAATGAATCTATTAGATCATGCCAAATCTAAAAGAGCCGATAACTAGCCTCTAAGCTTAGATCTTAGCTCGCCGCACGACTCATGACCTAATCGAGAAACTTTGGTAACTAGCTCCTAGCTAATCTTAGCCCGCCGCACGACTCATGACTAACACGGAACCCTCTTGGTTCAATGCTTAAATCCACCGCATGATACTAAGCATTGCAACAAGACTTCTTGCATCATTATCTAAATCCGCCGCACGATACTAGACATGATAGCAAGGTTGCCGGACTTACGGAGGTCGACGGATCGATTGGCCCTCTCGAAGAACTCGACGACACGACTAAAAGGACTCGAAGGGTGGCGTAGCCGGTTGTATTGATTTGGTTGTGAACCCTTATTACAATGGTCGAGGGTTTATATTTATACCCCAAAAACATGAGTCCTAAGCACTTACGAACTATTTTAAACAAAATTGTAAAGACCCGACACGCTAACTCTATCCATAATCGGAGTCCTTGACCATCACGACTCCTTCCCTTTCCGCGCCTTCACCTTTCCTTCTTTTGCCTTCAAACGAAGCCGTTTACCGACCGCTTGATCATTTGCCGAACACATGGAAATTAGCCGACCGCATACGCATTTGCCGAACTGCTCTCTCTGCTCCTTGCGGGCCCACCTGTCATATTCCTGACCAAATTCTGGTGTTAACACAAAGGACTCTCACCAATTAATAATTGTAAGGCTATATTTAAAAATACCCATAATTTCCATTACAAAAATTATCATAATCAACCACTAAATAAATATCTAAATTAACCTCCTCAAGCATTTTGACATAAGATGTAAGTAACTACCTAAATTTGCATTTAAACTACCATTTGTCATGATAAAACATAATTTACATCAAGCCCCTAAGTTTTCATCCCTGCAAGCCATTACTAAAAATAACTAAATTTTCTACATCAAAATTACCGACACGATGTGAGAAAAATACCATAAAGAGGGTCGTCAGAGATAAGAAATTTGGACAGGAATAGGTAATAAACTTATTCACAAATTAAACTTTGGTATATTCATGTCTACGAATATTCTAACACATACAAGAACACACTGATGGACTAATGCATTGTCAGTTTACATTTGCTTCTCAACATATGGAATTTTCGTATCAATAGTAGTTGAAGTACATTTATTTTTTTCTAGACATTGATGAGTGTGAGAACCCGGAAGCCAACTCATGCTATGCAGTCTGCCTAAACCACCCTGGGACTTTCGATTGCCAATGTAAACATGGGACCTACGGAAACCCTAGGACAAAAAGGGGGATGTAAATCAATCAATCACTTATCCACAGGTATGTGCCATCTGTACACTTACTATATTTAAACCTTATGTTCTAAAACATAGGTTTAGTTTTGTTCTGCATGTTATAACCTCCATCCCGGCTAGTATCCAAGTTGTAATTGCTAATGATTCAGCACTTTCTCGAGTAATGGAAATCGATATTTCCCCTAAAAAAAGTTTATCTAGTTCTAATAAAATGTATATAAAAAGTGCACTACAACAGAAATTAATCTATTGCATTCACAATGAATTATATTTTAGTAGTGCATTTATTTTATATTAAAGATGTTAATCTAGTGCTTTATTTTTATCCACACTAATTATCTGGTCTACCAAATTCTTCTCTTGTCTTCCCTAGTACTATAAATAGGTAAATTAGATTATTTTTCTACTCATCGTAGTAGTGCATAAAATTTCTTCTATTGGAAGTTTAATTTGTTAATGTACTTATGGAACCTACGGAGATCCTCATGCAAAATAAGAGTGCTTTAGAATCAAGAAAATCATCTAGAGGTACCATTGTGCTATATGCCCTTGTAACCTTTTTTCAATTATGTTTCATTATAATAATTCACGGACTTATGTGTGGATTAGTTGTACTCAATCACAAACTAAATATTTGCCCCTTAGTATGTCCTAACTCCAAGGTCATGAATTTGATGGAGTATTTCTTTTCAGGTTTAAGCACTAGTATAGGAGTGGTTGGTACTACAACACTTTTGCTTCTAGCACTTGGTGGACCCCTCATAGTACGCAAAATCAAACTACAAAGGTTGAAGAAGATGAAACAAAAAAATTTCAACAAAAATCATGGGTTATTATTGCATCAATTACTATCAAGCAACACAGACATTGGTGAAAGAATGATAATTGCACTAAGGGATCTAGAGAAGGCCACGGACAATTTTGATAGCTCTCGTGTGGTTGGTGGTGGAGGGCATGGAGTTGTGTTTAAGGGGATATTAGATCTGCATGTTGTGGCAATCAAGAAATCAAAGATAGTAGTGCAAAGAGAAATCAAGGAATTTATAAATGAAGTTGTAGTTCTTTCTCAAGTGAATCATAGAAATGTGGTGAAGCTCTTAGGGTGTTGCCTTGAGACAGAAGTTCCATTGCTAGTTTATGAGTTTATTTCAAATGGAACCCTTTATAGTCATCTTCATGTTGAAGGGCCAACATCACTATTGTGGGCTGACAGAATAAGGATTGCACTTGAAATTACGAGAGCTTTGTCGTATCTACATTCAGCCGCATCTATGCCAATATTTCATAGAGACATTAAGTCATCCAATATACTTCTTGATGATAGTTTAATAGCAAAAGTATCGGACTTTGGAGCCTCAAGGTACATCCCAATTGATCAAACAGGAGTGACAACTATTGTTCAGGGAACACTAGGGTACTTAGATCCTATGTATCATTACACAGGTCGACTAACAGATAAGAGTGATGTCTTCAGCTTTGGTGTTCTTCTTATAGAATTGCTTACTAGAAAGAAACCATCTAGCTATAGGTCCGATGATGGAGACAATCTTGTTTCACATTTTGATAAGATGCTCACAACAAGGAACCTTGCAAGTATAGTTGATCCTCAAGTCATGGAGGAGGAAGATGGAGACATTCAAGAGGTTGCCGCACTTGCAGCGATGTGTACTAAATTAAGGGGAGAAGATCGTCCTACAATGAGGGAAGTGGAGATGAGACTTGAAAACTTGTTATTGAAGAAAACTCTTGTCCCATGTATTACAACAGCAAGGAGAAATAATGAGGCTGAGGTACAGGTTCAGTACATGTCAATTGAACCGGTAACTAACGGCGCAAGCAGACAATACACTATGGAACGGGAAATACTATTGTCAGCAAGCTTCCCTCGATGAACGTGTAGTCACGACTCATGGACACTGATCAACTTCCTTGGCTGTCTCTTTGAGCAAGGGCATTTGTTGTAATGTAGATGCATGGTTCCTTACATGAACACTGAAGATAGTAGTAGTGTGCTTACCTTTTTGTTCATTGAACATCGGATGTTCTTGTGTGTTGTAAGCTTGTAATATCCTAGTATCTAAAAGCAGAGTAATGGACAATTGTAATTGTGGAAGATTGGGAGAATGCAGCTAGAGTGTTCTCTCTAGGCCTATTTATGCTTGCAATGATGTGAGGCAGATCGAGAGCTGCAAAGACATTTTGGACACTGAAACGTGGATAGCTAAGAACAGAATCTGCAATCAGTCAATGAGATACCACCATGACGACCACCGGTCCATCTTCCTCTCATAGGTTGGCAAATAAAGCTGAAGGTAGCAGCGAGTGTTTACCTTAGCACCTGACTTCTCTATATCACTCCCTTTAAAACTCATCTGGTTGTTTTCCAGCACGCCTACCTTCTCTCCGACATGCTAAGCTCAAGTTGAAACAAATCGTATGATCCTACTGCTTTCAAGCATGAATTTGCGCATTACATTTCCATGGTGATTTTCAGGACTGCAATTGCTTCCTGCCAAGATTTTGATTCCACCAGCAAACAACGGAGGGGGCCACTTCCAGCCAGCCAGCCAGCTCCATGGCGCTGAAGTCAGGACCAATCAAGGAAGCGGAGCAATCATGCATGGATCTGTGACTGAGACGCAGCTGGCCTGTATGCAAAAGCAAGGCTTGCAAGCTTCCATGTCCTCGTCTCCAGGGAGACGTCGCCGTCATGGACAGGGATGAGCACTGGCTGCTGCGTCTTGGAAGAAAGCATCGTCAGGTGGCCGGTTCGCCGGCGTCGTGCGCGGGTGGGGCGGCGTCACTACTCACTGATGTTGCGAACTTGATTGGATTGGATCCGGATTAAGACCCAGGACCCCTTCGGATCAGTTGAGGAATTGAGCCCTTTAGCTCCCATTTGCTGATGTCATAGTCCGGTTCCTGCATCGAAAGTTACTCGAATAAACTTAACGGGATGCCATGTGCTGTGTTCATCCAGATATGTCAGACTGCACAAACACCGGGTCACATGCTATTAACATCGAACCATCTGAAATCAACAATTATGACCCCTTTGGAGCGCAGAGCGCAAGAAATGTAGAGGAATTTCACATAGTAAATCAGTTTATTTTCACAGAAAAACTACCTTGTGCTGAATGGTCCGAATAGCAGCTTGTAACAAAGAATACAAAAAGGGGGCCAACAAAGTTTTGACCATCGTATTCTTAAGATTTGACTGCAGCAGCAGTCATTTTCAATACAGCCATCTGGTATCTTCCAGAACTCTAGTCCTATCTTAGAAGTTCAAAAAAAAAATATGGTCAAACAAAGGAAAAAATTATCTCTGAAAGCAAATCTTATAGTAACCAAAGGTCTCTTAGTTTCACCGGATGCATGTATATTATGCACATTGACAAGTCATGGGCTAATGAACTTCAGCAGTTTTTCTAGATCTCTTTGCTCAGCTGCCCTCGATCATAGGAAAAGGCCGAGAGACCACACAACTTCTAGATTCTTTAGCTGAAGCAAGACTCTTCCGGGGGGTTATTCAAAGCTGAGCTGGCGTGGTGGAAATAAGAGTGAGTAGGTTCGATGAAACCTGACCACCTTGGATGTACAGGTGAAAGCTGCAGGCTGCATCATTGTCCAAGGGAAAGCTCTGGGCATCACATCTTCTTGACCCATACTCACAATGATAGCAATCAAAGATGATGCACCCATTAGTTCTCTTCAGAAGCGAAGGGTTGAAAAAGCAGGAGTTTAATGTCATCAATCTCACAATACATCATGCCGCAGTGTCTATCCGGTCATGCTTTCTTTTGTTAGGCCGGGAGAAAAAGCAGAACTGAGCCCAAGTCTTCTTTGTCTTTGTTGGTTGTGATCTTGTGGATTTCTTAGCAACATATTCAGTCATGTACTGAACAGCAGCCTACGAAACAAGAGAAAAGGAAAATCAATAATGAACAAACCTTGCCACAAATTGTCGCTAATGTATATATTAGTTCAAGAAAAGCAAGTAAAGAAAATAACCTGAGCTCCCTTTAAAGCTACATCTCTTGGAGGCACTTGCAGAGGATTCTCTTCTGCACGGAGCACGCGGAGATGCTGCAGGTTTCCAAAAGAATCAGGAAGCACCCTAATCTGGTTATTGCTTATATCCAACTCTTCCAGCATCTCAAGATTGCCAATAGAACGAGGCAGGGATTGCAGGTCAGCGAAATTGTTCCCGACGTTCAGTTTAACAAGAGAAGTAACGAAGCAGAAGTTCTCAGGAATAGACTCGAGCTCATTAAAACTTGCATCAACCTCCTTCAGCTTTGTGAGAGATGCCATTGTTGTTGGAAGCCCCCTAATACTGTTGTATCGCACAGAGAGGACCTGCAGAGACTCTAGCTTTCCGACAGCCTCTGGGAGGGCCTTGAGGTGATTGTAGCCTACCCGCAATTCCACCAGTGACACACAATTGCCAATAGTGTACGGCAACTCATCGAGATTGTTTGTCTCGACGATTAACTTCTTCAGACGTGTGAGGCTTCCGATTGCATCAGGGAGTGAGGTAAGATAGTTTGCACTCACATCAAGCTCCTCAAGCTTCACCAGCCTACCAAGACTGGCTGGCAATGATGCAAGCTGATTACCTCTCAGGTCAAGATATATCAGGTTGGAAAGATCCCCAATCGACTCAGGAAGCTGAGCAATTCTGTTAGAATGAACGTCAAGCTTGGCCAAAGAAGAAAGCCTCCCAATTGCTTCTGGCAAGGCCAAGATCCGGTTCTCCGAAATATCAAGGGTGACAAGTCCAGTGAGCTTTCCAATTGAATCAGGGAGCCACTCGATCTGGTTCATGAGTTTGCCTTGCAGGTTGAGGTCGCGAGCGCCTTTCTTTGCAGCCACTTCAATCATGCTAGCTAGCTTAATGAGGGTCAATTTCTCGTTGTCATCTCCTGCAAAAGCCAAATCATGAAGGAAAGAATCAATAAATATGTACATACTTGTACATACTTCCAACGGCCACCCAATTATCACAAATCATGGACTAGTTGGTAGCTAAGGAAATTCCATTTTGTCTCATATACAACAGAACTATGCATATGCTTCCAATTTTATTTTAATTCACTAAAGCTCTAAACGCTAACAATTTACATGAAGTTGTATCTAAGAATTCCACTGAAATCACAAATTTGGTAACTAAGCAGTTCAAAGTAGAATTGGTTCACCATAACGGGCGTCCACACGAGTTGCCACGGAGTTTACAGCAATGGCTCCTCGCAGCAACAGCTCAGGAAAGAATCAATAGATATGTACATACTTCCAACGGCCAACCAATTATCACAAATCATGAACTAGTTGGTGGCTAATGACGTTCCATTTTGTCTCATACAGCACAACAATGCATATGCTTCCAATTTTGACTCACTAAAGCTCTAAACGCTAACGATTTACATGAAGTTGTATCTAAGAACTCCACTGAAATCACAAATTTGGTAACTCAGCAGTTCAAAGTAGAATTGGCTCACCATAACCGCCGTTGACACCAGTCGCCACGGAGTTTGCAGCAACTGCTCCTCGCGGCATATGAGAGGTCGCTGCCACAATCCCGTCGTCCCACACGGCGGCCTTGGCCTTCTTGACGTAGCTGTCGTCCATGGAGACGCGCCCCATCCTCGGCGCGCCGAACCCGTTAGCGCCCACGGACGAGTAGCGGTCAGCAGCGCTGCTGTCCGCCGCCACCGCTGACGACGACGACGACGCGGCGGCGTAGGAGGAAGAAGAAGAAGCAGCAGCAGCGGTGGTCGTCACAGCAGCCTTGGAGGCGGCGGTGACGCGGGGCGCGGAACGGCTGGAGCCGGAGCTGGACGACGGCACGCACTGGGACGCGCGCTGGATGAGGTCGTCGAAGAGCGCGTGGAGCGCGTGGAGCTCGAGGAGCCTGGCGGCGTCGCGCTTCTGCTCCCGGCAGTGGAAGGCCGCCAGCGCGCGGTGCATCTCGAGGGCGACGGCGGAGAGCTCGTCGGGGACGGCGGGGCCGCCGCGCAGGCGCGCCACGGCGTCGAGGCGCGCCCGCTCCTCCCGGTCCGCCGCGTGCGCCAGCGCCTCGGCCGCCTCCACCTCCTCCAGCGCCGGGCGCGGCGGCAGGGCGCGGTGCAGCCGCATGATCTCCCCCACCACCCCGTCCACCGACCCGAACGCCGCGGCATCCACCGCGGTCCCCATTCCCTCCTCACTCGCGGCAGCTCAAGAACCCAGATCTCCACTCCTCTCCTTCCCACGACGGTACGGCACGCAACAACGGGATCCCCCTGCTCCTCCTCCTTATGTAAGCCGCAGGCCCTCGCCGCAGCGCTTTCCCGCGGGCGTCGTCGCCATCGCCAACCGCCCGTCACGTGGCGCTCGTGGCCCTCCGGCCTCGGATGCCCCCCACTTTCCGGATAAGAACCGGAACCACCAGAGCCCAGGTGTGCGACGCCGGATCACAGCACGGCGCGCCCGCCCGCCCGCCCGAGCGAGAAAGAAAGAAAAGAAAAAAGGTCAGCTTTTTCCGCCGCGATCCAATCCAACAGCGCGAGGCGGACGTGGACGGCTCGCGACGGAGACGAATACGAGAACACACTCGTCGGAGAGAGAGGGGAAGGAAGAACAGGCGCCGCCGCCGAATTGCCGGAGGCGGTGGGATTGGGGAATTGGGGGGCGGCGGCTAGTTCACGGCTCGCCGAGGTAGTAAGCGGGTCTGCGCAATGCGCAGGGGCCGGACGGAGCGCGTGGGCAGGTGAGGGCGGTGGGCGGTGGCCGCCGTGGGTGGTTCTTGGTGCGAGCCTGCAGCCTGCCCCTGGTTTCTGGGACGGGCGTTTCTCGGGGTGGGGAAATGGAATTGGCACAGCTCGGGTTGGCAGCCAGGCGCTGGGGTTCACGTAGAAATGGAGCCCTGCCCGGGCATGGCCGCATGGGAGAGCTGTGCTGTCCCTGTCCCGTGACGTCAGTATCGGATCGGCTACCGCCTTGGGAGGGACGGACGGATCTTGTACTCTTGTTTTCTTCGCAGGGAAGTAGAAAATGGATGGATGAAGAATCCTCTTGTGTTTTCTTCGCAGGAAAGTAGAAAATGGACGGATGAAAAATCGCTGGCAAGTTGTGTAAGCACGTTGTTTAACGGTGTCCGAGGAACGAGATGCCATCGCTTGAGTCTTGAGCATGATTGCAGGTTTCTTGCGCTGCCTAACCTAGGGGTTAATTAATTAATTCTCCTTCCACTGTCAAGGAACTAAACTGGAGTGAGTGGTGAAGTTAATTAGTTAATGACCATTTACCGACACCACCCCCATCCATTCGGTGTCCAGGAGAGGAATCTCTCGGCCACCTCACATTCCCAAGCTCGCAGCCTAGAGTGTGGGTGATTAGCTAGCCTAGTGTGGGGGTGATTAGCTAGCTCAATGCGTCGATCGATGATTCTGCTGCTGCCATAACCTACTCCCTCCGTCTAAAAAAACACGCACTTCTACCACGATCACTTATTTCGCCCACCAAGTTTCGACAAATTATAGATAAAAATTATAAATAATTACAATATCAAATAAATATCATTAGATTATTTATAAAATGTATTTTTATAATAAATTAATTTGGAGCTATAAATATAAATAAGATTCGCTAAACTCGGCAAACGCTAACTACTTTATCCAAGACGCAACCCATACGACAATGTTTTTTGGAACGGAGGGAGTACCCATGATCCAGCACGGCAGCACCAGTGGTAGCTTTGCTCGTGCACTGGCACTCTGGCAGGCCTCGTGCACTGGCACTCTGGCAGTCCGGCAGTCTGGCCCCCAGTCCCCAGCCGGCAGTCGCCAGTGGAGATGGGCTGTGGGGCGGCGGGGCCACGTGCGGGCGGAACCCTCGTCGAACCGCTGCACGGAGCAACGGCCGCTTGCTGAAGGTGCGGGTTCGGTGTCCCGGCTCGCGATCGCGACCGCGCCGTGCCGGTGCGGTGCGTCCGGAGCCTGCCTGCCTCTGTGGCCCTGTTGGGGACGGCGACTCGGGGAGCTTTTGCTCGCGCATGGCCGCATGGGCCAGGAGGCAGGCCAGCGACCGCCCCCACCACCGCTCCGCTGGCCAGCACCACGTCGGCGCGGGGAGGACGACGACACACGCGCGCGCCCTGCCGAACTTGCAGTGTCTTATCTCTCCCGACGCGGCCCGGCTCGATCGCCACGGCTGGCCGCTGTCTCTCTCTTTTCCGATCTCGGCTACGAACAAACAGTCGCAAGTGTGGTGCGTTCGCTGGCCTTGGAATCAAGATCATGCATGCATTGCTAACCACTTGCCACTTGAGCACTTGCCACACGAAAGGCAAGGGCCGTGCTGGTGTCCTCCACCCACTGGCGCGTGGGGCCGCCGGTACATCCATGGTGCAGTGCACGATTTTTTTTTTCTTCAACCCCTGTGTGTCGCACTGGCACTCGTGGCGTGCAGGTCGCAGCACATGGCTGCCGCATCCGCTGCAGGAGACGCAGGAGATCTCTGGCTGCGTGCGCTGGTTCCTGGTTCGTGCAGAGCACCAGCCTATCCGCTAGCTGATGCTGACGCAGACGCAGTCTCCACTCTCTCACTCTGTCACTCGCACGAGTTGACATGCAGGAGCCAGCCGCTTGCTGGATCTGCAGACACGTACCCCTCGCTTTGATTCGCCTAATCACTTGCCAAAACAGTGTGACGTGTCCCGATGCTCTTGCGTGATTGGCCGGTTGCATTGCATCGCATTTCTTTTCTCTCTTTAATTGTCAGTCTGTTGTTGTACTACTATTATTATTACTGCTGGTTTCCGTGGTCGAGATCAAGCGAACGGATTGGTAGGGCAGCCATCCATGCGGTTGAGGCGAGCACATCACACGCCTCGACAAAACACCTCTGGCTTTTCAGGTAACGGTCCTTGTCAGGATAGGATAGGATGGCCCCACATCCCTGATAACGTCGCCATCGCAATCGCAACGTCCCAGTCCCAGACGGGAAAACCTACAGGCTACAGTAGCCTAAAGACGACGAGAGTTTAACAAAAGTCCTCCTTAACAAGGTTTTAAATAGCGTCAGTTCATTGAGCCGAAATCGTGTCAAAGAGGATCTCGTTATCTCAGTATCCCATTATGCTTTCACATCCAATCTGGAAGAAGCGACAAACTCCCCTTTCGAACAAGCAAAGTTTCAGGGGGTAAACACACACAGAGAGACGACGGGATTTTACCTTCCAGATGAACACATACCTGGCAGTCAATTTAATTGTTCATGCTAGTACGAAGTACGAACAGTCACCCAGGACAGCTGAATCATGCATTGGTTCAACGACCCTATCAATCAGGATGCACGATGCAGCGAGTACCAAACGACCAAACCAACTCGTACCAGTCTGTATCAGATCGAGAGATACTCCAAAAACCTAGCCTTCAAACAGATCTCAGTGTACCACTACCCCTGACTAATTCATCAGTGTCGTACTGTCGTCCTAGCTCACCTCTCACTTCTTTGCCTTGGAGAACCGGAGGCACCTGTACTTCTCGCCGCTGACGGTGATCTCCAGGGCTCCGTCCTGGTTATCCTGATTCGAAGCCGTGCCCATGAGGACGCTCTTCTCTTTCTCCAGGTTCTCCCTCTCGATCTTCAGCCTCGCCTCTTGCCTCGCAATCTCAGCCTGCCGAAAACGAAAACAAAAGGGGTGCATGTCAAATTATGGGTCCCAAAAGTGTCAATGATGATGAAGAGGTACAAGGAAAAAGACCAAAAGAAAAAAAGAGTTGGACGTGGGAGTTCACCAGATTCTCTAGTTCACCTATCAGACATGTTACAGGAAATGTTTATTTCACAACCCACTACCTGGATCGGTTGTCTTTATTTCTCAGTCCTCATTCACTTTACCTAAAAGATGAATTCAGGTAAGGATGTTGTTGTGTCGGATAAGTGGGCAGTTTAATCAAAGACTAGGATAAATATCTCCATAGCCTAAGTGAACACCTCACCGTCAATCATGGTGTTTTCATCATGAGTGTAGTTATCTGTTCTTTCACATGATAGGATTAACTCGGTGTCATCATGAGTGTAGTAGATCAGGTTTATCTTCCAAAGGTAAATCTGATCTATTGATGATTATGACATCCATCATGCTCATTTGAATATTTGATTGCTGCTTATCCAATTTATAGACTAATATAGTTTGTTGATCAGAAATTGACAGCATATGCTGCTTGCAATCAGATCACATGAGCAGTTTCATTGTGGTCACACCAGAAAGGTGTCTCCTGTGATGCTAGACATAAACCTAAAAGGTATATTTAATTATATAGCCTGAGGTGATGAAAATTGAGACCTATTAATTAAGTCCTTCAATGCTGAGGTCTCCAAGTAACCAGCACACACTACACAGCAACAATATCCTTATAAGCTGGAAACAGAGCATCGAATCAGCATGGGTGGCGGGACTCTATACACAAAACAAGATTGGTGTATCCCTACCTAGCAGGGCCCAAACCCTCATCTCTATATATTTTCTCATTCAATCCGCCAACCTGGTCTATCCAAGAATGGAAGAAACTCTTCCTAGTTCCAGCCCACTCCTACTGTTATCCATGTGGGAGTGCTTTCCTCTCTTGCACAATACAGGGTCACTTTCCTGCCTTTTTTTTTTTTTTTGAGTAAGGTCACTTTCCTGCCTTGTGTTGTTTCATTCACATTAATGGGTGAGCAGCTCAACTGTTAGGACAACCTACAGGCTACAGCTCTGTTTCCAGCGTTGATGTAGACCCTTGGGCGAAAGATAGCATTGTCATCACTCTTCTGTGGACCGTTGCATCACTAATCACTTTTGATAGGCATCATCGACCATCAGATAATTAAGTTTGACTTCCATCTACGCTCAAAGGTTGAGTGTTACAGTCAAAGTTGCATCTTACCTCAATGGAAGTCTAGGAAATTATGGAAGAAGTTACATGTTCATATAGTTCATGTGTTGAGAAATGAGAACCGGATTTCAACTCTAGCCGATCCGATACTGACGTCACAGAACCAGGATCATGTTTGGTGCATCTTTTTCTTTAACATCATATCTCTATTATGTTACCTTGACCTTTGCGATAATTGGTGTCTTATATAACAAAAATCACAGTGTTAATGTACTCCCAGTTCATTGCTTTTCCTTAGAAGACTTTCTTCGGTGACATCTCAACTATCACCTTTCTATGACTGACTAGCCCACTATAGCACGGTACAACAATTACACCGTCAGATAATACAAAGCAGACGCCAGCTTAAGTTTCCATCTAAATAAATATATTGTACAGTTGTAGAGGAAACAATGACATTTTCTACTTAAGAAGGCAAAATGTATATTAAAATTTTGAAATATAAGCCAATGGATATTTAATGTAACAATTTATTTTTCTAATCTATGTAGTATGGGTTAGCACTACTCAAGAGAATCAGTGCATGTGCTTTGCAGGCAACTCTTATATTCTTATCTATACCCGATCTATCACCTTTTTATGGTTTCAATACTCTCTACGGAACTGAAACACATCAGCTTTATTCCCCTCACTGCCTTCGGTGACAACTAGAGTGAAAGGAAAGGAATAATCTCTTACAATGTACTTCTTCAGCATCACAAGAAACTGAAGGGCATTGGCATCAACCCATGAAAGAAACTCTGTGCAGTGCAGATGCAGGTTCAGTTCAGTCATCTCAATCACATTTGCAGCGAGAATTAAAAATGCATCAGCGATCAGATCACCATCAATACGATTCATATATCACAAGAAACAAATCGAAGCTGTTCCTTGTTCATGATCATAGAACAGCTCATAGTAAAAGATGCTGGCCAAGACGGGATGCGGGATGGATGGAACAGTCGAACAGAGAATCGAGCAGGAGGGAATGGGGGCTCGGGGACACGGTACCTCGCGGCGGGAGAGCTCGGCCTTCCACGCGGCCTCCCGCTCGGCGACCTCGCGCTCGCGCTCCGCGATGTAGCTCTGCATCTCCCGCTCCTTCATGATGCGGTCCTGGATGTCCGCGTCCAGCGCCTCCTTGAGCTCCATCACGAACTTGTCCACCACCGCCTTTATCCGCACAGACATCTCGCCGCGCCTCACGGGCACCGCTACCACCAGCAACGGCACCGCTCCTCCCCCTGCACTCTTGCTATCGGCGCGTCGTCGCCGGCGGGCGGCAGCCTCCACGCACCTCCCGTGGCCGGGGGCGTTTGTGCCTGTTGCGATGCAGCGCAGATGAGGTGGACCAGGGAGAAGAGGTGGCCCAGTGGGCCTTTCATGGGCCATGACTTCCGCTTGCGCCCTTTACTTACCTTTTTCTACTTTTGTATAATTAATTCAATTAATCTTCTTTTTTTCTTTATTCTTTTTGACTGAAGACAGCATTCTTTTCTAGCTCTTCTTTCAATAAACAGCATCTAGATAATTCTGGCCACTAGAACAGAGAGGACATTTCTGCATCCACTTCCATAATAAGGATCAAAGAATGCTTGCATAGATATGGTTCTCTTGTAACCAATAACCACAACCTCATCAAGTGAGGCCAATCTGGAACAGAACAACATACAGTACCTGGCTACCAGTAGTCACCACAGGAGCAAGCTCCATCCTGGAAATGGTGGAACCGAACAGGGTCCCTGATGATCATCATCCTGCCTTCGCTCTTGGAGACAAGCTTCGCAAATGCGTGGCAGTCACCACAGATCCTCAGGTTCTTCATTATTCTGATAGGCTTCCCGTCCACCGCATGCATCGTTCCAAATGCTATCGCCATCTTCTCACTGTGATACTTCAGCAGATCTTCTTTCTGCTCGATTGGTAGGTCCTGCAGCACAAATTCTGTCTGGGGAATGTAACCAAGAGCTTTGATCCTTCCGGTCAACAGGTTCAGCTCCTGAACTATGGTGTCAGAGCATGGGTGTGATAGCTCCCCAGCAATGAACACATGGACATGTTTTTCCAGCTCGATCCAACTTCGCCCTGGTTCTTTCTTCATACCTCGGTCCCTCATCGCTTTCCATGACTTCTCGGCGTCTGTCCACTGCCGCAGATCCGCATATGTGTTTGACAACAGTACACGAGCACCTTGGTCGTCAGGCTCCAGTTTAAGTATTTCTCTGGCTGCATATGCGGCAAGATTGGCATTTTTATGCATCCTGCAAGCGCCTAGGAGAGTTCTCCAAATGACTGAATCTGGCTCAAGGCTCATATCACGGATGAATTCCACAGCCTCATCAAGCTTCCCGGCTCGACCAAGGAGATCGACCATGCAGTTGTGGTGTTCTCTCTCAGGTTGAATGCCAAAGAGCTTCTTCATGGACCTAAAGTAGTGCCAGCCATCTTCCACTAGACCAGCATGGCTGCAGGCAAAGAGGACACCAACCATGGTAATGCGGTTCGGCACCACTGCTTCCGATCTCATCAAGTCAAAAACCCTCAACGCCTCAGCACTTTTCCCATTCTGCGCCAAACCAGATATCATGGTGCTCCATGAGATCACATCCTCTGTGGCATCCTGTGGAATAAGGCATCCGCATCCTCCAAGCTCCCGCACTTGCAGTACATGTCTAGAAGTGCATTGTGCAGGATCAAGTCCTTGTCATACTTGAGGACATGAGCATGCACCTGCCTCCCAACTTCAAGCATGACCATCCCAGTGCACGCACGCAGGACGCTCGTCAAGGTACCCTGGTTAGCCGAGAACCCAGCATCCTTCATCCTCATGAACAGCTCTATCGCCCCAACGCCATCTCCACTCTGTGCAAAACCCGCAATGATTGAATTCCAAACCACCAAATCTCTGGTCACCATCTCATCAAACACACGACGTCCACCGTCCAAATCCCCAAGCTTCATGTACGCATCGATCAATGAGCTCCGCACGAACACATCCGAGTCCAGCCCCACTTTGACAGTGCTCGCGTGCACGGCCGCGAGCATCCCCGATGTGGCGCACGCGCCGAGGACACTCGAGAACGTGTACGCATTGGGCGCCACGCCGTCCTCCGCATGGCCACCAGGAACCTGAGCGCCTCCTCCTTCCTCCCGTCCGCGTTCGCCAGCGCCGCGACGACGGTCGTCCAGGTGACGACGTTCCGCTCCGGCATTCCGTCGAACAGCCTGAGCGCGTCGTCGAGCAGGCCGAACTTGGCGTACATCGAGACGAGCGAGTTGGAGACGAAGAGGCCGCCGCCGGCGCTGCAGTGAGACAACTGTCCATGGGTCTCGTCGACGTAGCGGTGGATGAGGCGGCCGTCGCTTGCCGTGCCGTGGCGCACGCAGAGCTTGACGAGGCGGGTGAGGGAGACGGGGTCCGCGCGGAGCCCCGCCGCGGCGAGGTCGGGGAGCAGCGCGAGCGCGGCGGGAACGGCCCCTCGACGCAGAGGCGGGAGAAGATGGCGAGCGAAGGGTGCGGGTGCGGTTGTGTGTGGACGCGGCGGCTGCTCCGGCGAGTGGCGGCAAGGCGACTACGAAGGAGGCGTTTGAACAAGGAGCTCATCAGATGTTCAGTTCAGAACTTCAGATGCGGGCAGAACCGCAGAATGCAGAACTCGCAAAGGCGGCACCCTGAAGGGATTCTGCTTCTGCAGGAAACAGAAACTTTCTTGTTTAGCCAAGAATTGTGGCAATAAGTCAATCTCAAGCAGTCTTGGTTAATGCTAAGGCCGGGGCAAGGCCCTTATAAACTCTAAAAAAGTCAATCTCAAGCAGACGAATTTCTACAGAATTTGTGTTTTGTTGTGCCAAAAAATAGCCTCTGAACCACGGTTGGAATAACTCAATCTCAAGTAGAAAACAGACGAATTTCTGGGCAGTGAAAATCATGTCAAAAATTGTTTTAAATAGCGAGCCAAGGTGTTTAGCGTTTTATAAACCGTAATTAGTGAACTTAAGCGGCAAAATTATGCATGAACATAAATAGCAGCACAATTTTTTTCAAACTATTTCGGGCTATAGCGGCAAAAATAGTGGGCTATTTTTTTTTTCAAAACAGACGAATTTTCGTGAAAATCATGTCAGCCGTGAGCTTGCAGGTTTTCAGTTCGAACATCAGCTCGTACAAAACATTTTGTGAGATTTGTGCATAATCGACTGTTATGCTATCATATAAGGAAAAGTGAAACAAAGGCACAAAGCACTAAAGCAACGTGCACTATGTTACTGAATACTGACTGTACAGCGAATTGTAAGTTTGGTACACAATCAATACCAAGCAACAGGGTGAGCCCTGAATTGCGCAAGGGATCTGCATATGTCGTTTAAATTATTCAGTGCATGAACCCTCTTGTGAATGTACAAAGGTGATGTTTGCAGTTCTATCATTTCGACGCCGTAGCAGAAGCATGAGCAGCTAGCTGCATATGCCGAAACATGGTTTCAGTGCTCCATTAGGTAAGGTTTTCCTCATAGTTCTGCCCTGGATTCATCGTCTTTACCGCCATCTTTATGAGTGGCCAATGTCCTGATGATGGACTCATAAATCCCGATTCCTTTGAGGTACTCATCTTTGCTCAGAAACTACATGATACAAAAATGTTGATTCAAATATTGCAATTGCAAAGAATATACCTTGATGGCATCAGATGGTCAAATCGAAACTAATGACACAAACCTCATTATGGTCATGGAGCAATATCGAGGTGTTCGCCATAGGTGAAAACCCAAATGCTGGTAATCCAATTTTCCGGAAGTGGCTAGCATCAGTAGAGGCTGGGAATATCTCCGGCTTGCCAAGTTTGCCACCAGCACTCTTCACAGCTTCTTCAAGCAATAGCCACCATGGGTTTTGTGCTGTCTGCGCGTGTCATGGCTGGCTTCCCAAAGTTGTCCAGGACAGATATCTTCTGTTTAAACTGCAGAACAGATAACCAGAAGACATACGATTGAAAACTTTATGAAATCCACACGACCAAGGTCATGCATATGGATAATAAAGTATTGTAGTTAATTACGGAAAGGAGAACTGAACGATTGTGTTGGACATTAAAAATTCAAAATGCAATGCATTATTATCTTTGTAAACGTTCAATGGGAACAAAACAAGTACTAATTTCAATCTAAGACTCAAAAAATTGTGTGCTACTATCATCAATAAACTAAGGCAGTCAAAAGAATAAGACCTCTAACAGAAGCACAAATCCAAAAATTGAGTATCTCATATAATGAAATAAAGATTTCTGAACAAATGAGCCCCATTGAGAAATGCAAATTCATCAGCTTGGCATAAATATTTGAAAAAGAAAAACAGAAGCATGTTATCTAGATGAACTAACTTTATCAACAAAAATTTCAAATAAATCTTGAAATAATCTTTGATTATTCTTATTGCCTCAATTCTGTGCCATTTGTTATCCATAATTCAATAAAAGAAGTGAAAATGGACCCTGTTTCTTTTGGTTCAGAGCTGTCCCTTGGTTCACAAAAGTGAAAGTTGAACCACTATGGAACCATACCTCAAAGGTCAAGTTGCATGAAGGCGGTGCCCATTCTTCAACAAGGCGCCTCTCTAGTGCTTCCACATGGGCACTAGGAGGGATTCGGATGTCAAGACCTACCTCTGCTTCAGATGGTTGAAGATTCATGACAAAACCTGAAAGAAGCCAAAGATAAAGTGATTAGTAAGAAACATTACAAATAAGAGGACGAGTTGTCCTGATTTAACTGGATGATGAACTTCCAATTCATGCAAGGTGGATGAGTAAGAATGGTAAGAATTCAATGGGTCAAGAATGGAAAACATTTATTCATCAGATTCTAGAAAAGCATGATTATCAATAAAAGTGTGTATTTCTGAACAACGTCAACTTTGTGAACTCGACGATCATTTATTGATCCAACAAAGGACAGCAGGTACCACAACAATAATCAGATGTTGGAAAGTACAAAAGCTTATAAGATTCAAGAATAATGTCATTTAAAACTCAGATGTGTATCTGTAAACATAACAGCAACTCAGAGCCATCTTACATTCTTCATAATGAAAACAAGCCGAAGTGCTTTAGGTACGGTGCTCATGCAATGATAAATAGACTGGATACTGAAAGCATAAGGTCCTATTATTTGAGAAAATGTGTAATTCATATTCATTTATTGGTTATCGGCCTATAGGTTGAAAGTGAACTCACAGTACACCAACGGCACTTAAATATCAAAAGCTAAAAACACACTGCGAAGAACAGATATTATGTAGTGAATAAGAATTCATAATCAAAGATATTAAATGGACCAGCCAAATTCTCGAAGACTAAAACTGCAGGTCTGCAGCTAAGCACATAAGTAACACAGATATATCAACTAACCGTTGGTGTAGGTGTGCCAGCCTTAAGGTATGCAAAATTCACCGACACAACATCTCCTTCAGCCTTCTCTCCAGATTTCACTAGATCAAACTGAGATGTCCTGAATCTCCTAATAGCCTCCACGCTCTTCATCAAATTCTCCATTGCACTACCATCATACAACTTCGCACCATGCCCTGGTGCGCCTGTTGCTTTTATAGTAAGCCACCAAGGGCTACGCTCTGCATAGAACACACACGATACTCCTCCCCTGGAGATGCAAGCCCTTCATCAAGGACTAATGCTACATTCATGTCTTTGAACTCCTTAGATGAAACAAACGATAACACCGGCAAGCCCACCAATCTCCTCGTCAGGATCAAATGTTATATAGATAGTTCGATCTGGAACATATCCTGCAGAACGCAGACGACGGATGGCTTCAAGGTACTGCATCCCCACACACTTCATGTCCTGCATGAAACACAGGGAAGTCAAGAATTTAGTAGATGCGGTAAACATGTAGATCTAGTGGATTTTTAGATCTTTAGATATTTGATTAATGAAAAGCATGATGGAAAGCTAATCCTATATATAGAACTAAGAGAATCAAAATGATTTTAGTAAGCACGTTAAGATACTATTAGCATTTTATTAACTATTAAGGAGATGGACAGTTGGGAAGTGATGTACCGCGAGCATGTATATACAACCTAAGAGTGTCTTGTTCAGCGAAAAAGATTATTGTAGTGAATTCAGTGTAAAAATCAGTGCAACTTCACACTTACATTGAAATGGAGTTTTGCTGGTCAATATACATAGTATTAAATCAGTGCAACCTTCACACTTTATTGTAGTGAATTCTAGCATTTAGCATCCTACCAGCGAAAAACAATTGACATTAACAGTAAAAGCATCTCTATGCAATCCCAGACACAGGCACAAAATAAGCATTATGAGCAAATCCAATTACAAATATCACTTTCCTGATTGAGGTAGATTACTCTCTCAAGTGAATATCTCACAGACCTAAGTACGAATTAAGGAATCAAGCCAACTCGTCGACAATGATCAGTGTCTGAAAATTGGACTTTCAGAGACAAGGCGGCGCCGTGTATACATACAGCTCAAACTGAACAAGCAAAAATCGCGGCTTTAAGCAATCTATTCAGTATGAAAGTTCGTCTCACCTGGGAGCCTCGCGCGTAGATGCGACCGGACGCCTCATCGAGGGCGGCGGAAAAGGGCGGGTGGTCCCACTTGCTTGGCTCCGACGGCACGACGTCAGTGTGGGAGTTGAGGAGTATGGAGGGAGCGACGGCGGCCCGGGCCACCGCAGCAGCAGCAGGGCTTCCCGGCGACGAGCTCCAGCGTGCGTGCCTCGAGCCCGGCCTCGGAGGCCTGGTTCCGCAGGAAGGCCGCGGCCGCGGCGTAGTCGAGGCGCCGCTGCGCCGTGTCGATGCGGAGGTACTCCTGGAACCGGGAGACCGCCTCCGCATCCGGCGACGGCGACGCCGTCCAGGCGAAGGCGAGGAGTGCGAGGGAGGAGGAGCAGCATGGTGGATGCCGTCGCCATGGAAGCGGGGCGGCGGCTGCTCCGGCTAGTAGCGGCCAGACGGTTGCCAGGGTGACGTTTGACAGGGACTCCATTAGAAGTTTAGAACTCGAGATGGCTGCTGACGTGCAGGTAACTTTTTCTTTTCATGAGAAACCATGCAATTTTAATTTGAATCATGTTTTTTTTTTCTTTTCGTGAGAAACCACGCAACTTGATTTTGAATCATACAGAACTTTAGCATTTTGTTTTTTATTTATTGTCATGGCAGATTTCTTTATCTGAAAGTGGAAGA